>CM054058.1:400015554-400326976 GCA_028641055.1 Alopecurus myosuroides | reverse complement strand
AAAACACTGATGAAAGTAATCCCGTGCAAGAGGCAGAAAATAGCAAACCCACTACAGAGGTGGAAGATCCGACATCCGCCAATATAGCGATGAACTCGGAAGCTAACTCTGTGCTAGCCGCCATTGAGGCGAGATTAGAGTCAGAAACCGGATCGGATGACTTTGATTCCGAAGATGAAGACGAGGATGCCTTTGAAAGATAGGTTAAATCTTTTCAGGAAGGATTCCATGAAGTACTAATGGCGAAAGCGGGTGAAAACACGGACGCTGGCAGTCAGGGAAGCCCTAGAACTCCTCCGCCAGAGGAAGAGAGAGAAGACGGAGAAACCTCTCCAATATTTCCCAATGTTAAAGAACTGACAGAGGATGATCCTGTCAAAAAACCTCCCTCTTCCAAGAAAAAGCACAAGGCTGCTAAAAACTCCAATACAAACTCCGTAAGAAGAAATCGGCTGATCCAGCTGATGAAATCCCGGAAGTAGGAGATGCAAGCGGAATAAAACCTGCGGAGAAGAAAACCAAAGAAATCCTTGTTCTGCCAATGACGGAGCAAGAAGAACAGGAATTGCTACAAACACCAGTGGGATTGCATGAACCCCCTGAAGTGCTAGAAGCTAGGAGACAAGCTCTCCAAAGGCAACAGCAACATCTATTCAGAACTCGTGAACACCTCCAAAAAACCCAGGATGACATCAAGATCATGAAGGAAGAAATCGAGGAGTACGAGAAAAAGAATAGATCTGCCAATTCACCTACAAGGTTACCCGGAATCGTAAGACCGGAAGTACTGCCGCCAAAAGAAAGGTTTCACAACCCATCTTAGCAAAAGCAGGTAAATGGCAAAGATGCCAGAGGCGAACCAATATAAAAAAACCGCAGCAGAAAACGCGGAAGCAGTGTTCGCCATCCTCAACAACGATATGTACTCCAATGGCGAAAAACTTCAAGGGGTGTATGCTTTCCTCGGAAAAGCATTGCAACAGCAACAGCGGGGGCAAGAGTGATCAGGGAAGTTGCATGACGACTCCGCCCTATGCAAAACAGCTACTTGCGCCGCTGGAGCACCCGGACCAGAGGAGTCTAGAGATTCAAACAACTCAAAAGAGAAGAAAACGGATCCGAGAAAAGACAAGAAAAATCCTGATAGCAAGGATGAAGCGTCTAGAACCGGATCACATCTCCCAAAAGGTGGACTTAGCCCCCACGATCGGGAAGAAAAGTACCGGAATGATGGCAAAGCAATGCCACCTCCGAGACACCCAGCTGAAAAAGCTGGAAGACAGGGTATACCTCACAGGCGTGAGAGATCTCGGACACCCCCCAGGGATAAGGAAAGGTACAGGAGTAGAACTCCACCTCATCCAAAGGGGCGTGATATCGGAAGAAATAGAGATGACCCCGAAAAAGCGCGTCCGCGCAACAATGGAAAAGAAAGGAGTAGATCCCCTTCTGTCCATTCAGCCGGCAGGTACTCCGCACACATGGATAGGGCGGAAAGAGACGATCTATACTTTGGACCTAAGTGCTTCACAGATAGGATCCGAAGGATAACCCTGCATTCTGGTTTTGCCAAAGTTGGTGCAACGTACCAAAAATATACCGGTAGTACAAACCCGGATACCTGGCTCTCAGACTATTATACAGCCGTCCAGATTAACAATGGGACAGACCCTGGAAGCTGTAAAGTTTTTCCCTAATGTTACTGGATGGAGCCAGAGATTGGATTAACGGATTACCTTCCAGAACTGTCGACAGCTGGGATTGATATGGCTCGAGTATTTACTCAGCATTTCCGGGGAACTTACAAACGCCCGAATAGCATCACCAGCCTAAACCGTTGCACCCAACTTGAGGACGAACCATACGTGGATTTCATCTCCAAGATGGACTGCAATGAAGAATAGCCGCTCTGGAGTAACTGACGTACAAGCAATGCATGCTTTCGTCAATGGCCTAACAACCCGGACTTGTACCTGTTCATGGTTGGTTCCAAACAGCACAAAGATCTCGGATCTATGCTTACAACCGCCAATGAACATGCTGCAGCCGAAGACGACATCAGAGCTAGAGGAGGCAATATCGATACACTGATACATGCCAAAAAGAATCCTCGCCCTGAGAAAAAAGGAACTGCAGACGCAACACAAAAGCCCAAAGAAGTTAACATAGCCTTTGGAAGTGAAAAAGGGAATAGGTGGAAAGGACGCAGTTCAGAACCAATCAATTACACCAAGGAAGAATGGGAAAAGATTAAGTCGGAACCCTGCGTCCACCATTCGCAATTCAGGAAACCCACCCACACCAACGCACAATGCCGGCTGAACAAGCATATGAAAGGCAGTGCAGGATCCGGAAACAAGTGGAAAAATTCCAAAAGGAAGTTTTCCAAGCAAAAGCCAGAAGCTGAGAAAGAAGACAGTGAATCGGACACTGACGAAAAAATCCAGGAACAGCAGCGAAAAGGCGAGCCCAAGTTTCCGAGGGTTGATGGAGAGTGTGCCCTAACTTTCCTGGCAACTCCATCAGCAAAGGTGAAAAAAAGAACGCTCCGAGAAATAAACACGGTTGTTCCGGCAACCCCGAAATTCTTGAAATATTCAAACACACCAATCACCTGGGATCAGTCTGATCATCCCGGGAATATCCTTGAACCCGGCACGCAAGCTCTTGTTGTAAGCCCTATTGTCCAAAACACTAGGCTAAAAAGAGTGCTGATGGATGGAGGATCCAGCATTAACATAATGTACTTGGATACACTGAGGCATCTGAAAATCTCCGAGACCCAGCTCAACCACAGCAACATACATTTTCACGGCATTGTTCCTGGCAGGCAAGCACGATCCCTAGGAGAAATTTCCCTAGATGTCACTTTCGGAGAAAAAGATCACTTCCGTCAGGAAAAAGTATCCTTCGAAGTAGTGTCGTTCGAAAGCGTGTATCGCGCAATACTCGGACGTCCAGCTTTCGCCAAATTCATGGCAAGATCATGTTATATCTATAACAAGCTGAAGATGCCAGGGCCAAAAGGAGGAGTAATCACCATATCTGGAGACTTCAAGCTGGCAAACAAGCTGGAAAAAGAAAACGCCCTTTGCGCTGAGAAAATCATAGCAAAGTAAGAGTTGAAGGAGCTGGCCAAAGAGGTATCGCCGACAGAAATGCCGGCAGGAAAAGAAACCCGGAAGCCAGCAGATAGCTTCAAGGCCTCCGAGAATACAAGACAGGTAATCCTAGATCCCAAAGATCTGACAAAATTTGTCGTAGTGGGAACTGGGATGACCGACAAATAGGAAAGCGAGCTCATCAAGTTCCTCCGTGAGAACTGGGATATTTTCGCCTGGTGTCCAACTGACATGCCAAGCGTACCCAAGGAACTCGCTGAGCATCAACTTAAGGTGATTCCAGGCTCCAAACCCGTCAAACAAGGTCTCCGTCAATTTGACGGAAGAAGACGGAAGGATATCGGAAAGGAAATTATCCGGCTTTTAGCAGCAGACTTTATACAGGAAGTTATACACACCGAATGGTCTGCAAATTCGGTATTAGTACCGAAGAAAGATACTACTGCCCTTAGAATGTGTATAGATTACACCGGCTTAAACAAACTGTGTCCAAAAGATAGGTTCGCGTTACCGCGAATTGATCAAATAATAGATGCCACCGCAGGCTCTGAGCTTTTATGCTTTTTGGATGCATATTCCGGGTACCATCAAATATGCATGAAAAAGGAAGATCAAATTAAGACTTCTTTTATAACCCCTTATGGGACGTACTATTACATAATCATGCCTTTTGGCCTGAAGAACGCAGGTGCCACTAGTAGAGATTAGCTTATAGCAGCATATTCTACCACAGGCGAACAGGAAAACCTGTGCGCCTGGGTTAATTAGCGCAGGCGAATAGCTGGCCTGTGCGCCTGGGGTAAGCCTGTTACCCCAGGCGAACAGAAACCGGAAGCGCCTGGGGTAAAGTGTGGCAGGGCCAACCACGGCCGACCCTGGCACGCTTCCCTTACCGCAGGCGAATAGTTTCCTTGTTCGCCTGCGGTATAACTGATACCACAGGCGAGTAGTTACCGAAGCGCCTGGGGTAAAAAGTGGACTGGGGTAGCTCCCTTTAGCGCAGACGCACAGGGACGTTGTTCGCCTGGGACAAAGAATAGCCTGGGGTAGCACCACTTAGCGCAGGCGCTTCCCGTAGCATATTCGCCTGGGGTAATATTTGTCCCCAATATAAAGTGCGGCCAGCCACCCACCACCACCCCTATCCACCCCACTCACTCACTCACTATCCAAACTCGAGCCATTAGTGCTCCTAGCTCAATCCCCCACACCCCTCCACCATTTTTAGCTAATTTAACCAATCATGTTTGCTATATTTTAGCTAGTATGCTACCCCACTTTCCCTCTTCCAAATCTCTCCACTAGATCTACTAACCGGACACTAGATCTCACCACAAATGCACCATTAGCTAATTCTAGATCTATCAATCTCTTATCGGGAGTCTCTTCGGTGATCTTCGACGTCGTCATCGCGTCTATATATTTTGCATTGTGTGTCATCTTAATAGGTGTGTGGGATTGGTCGGTGGATGAGAATTCGTTCTCTTTTTCATTTTATTGTGTTGCCATGAGGATGAGTTGCCAATGTTTTGCCGAAATGTTGATTCATTTCCTTTTCGGCAAATTTCTGGCGCTCCGCGTTACACCTTTTGTAGGAAGGTCATGCCGAATTTTTCCGTGAAAACCGGATCTAGTTAATGAAACCTCTCTCTCTTGCATTTTGTAGCAATGGTCATTGCGATGAGGACAAGCGTGGTGCATAGGTACGTGCGACGCGCGACGGCCGAGATGCATCGAAACAACCGCACCGAGATAGAGTGTCCGTGTCGGAAATGCAAGCTGGGGTCTTTGTTCAAACCAGATTCTGGTAATGTGGAGAAGCACCTGCTCAGGTATAGTTTCATGGAGGGCCACACTAAGTGGATGGATGACGATGAAGACGATGATAACGTCGAGACCAATTGGGCGGCGACATGTGAAGATGATCAGGAGGAGTCTGAACATGGCAATGGAGAGGACGAAGAGGCGGCTGTCGACGGAGACGACTATAATGAAGAAGAAGGGAGTCATGGTGATCAGCAACATGCAGACGAGGACATGAACACTCCGCTAACTTCAGTCGTGCGGGACCCTCATGTTCAAGATCTTCTTCTCAAGAACACGTCGACCGACGCTAGACGTAAATCTAAGATCACGCAACTAGAGATAGACTCTGCAACTCCGTTGTATGACGCAAGTCGCGGGACGGAGGAGTCACGCTTGAGAGTAGCTCTGGATCTTCTTGAGATGAAGGCAAAACACGGATGGACCGACACAAGCATGGACGATCTTCTGCGATACCTGAAGACGCACTTACCTGAAGGGAACACATGTGCTAGTAGTCTACAGGAGGCCAAGAAAATCGTGTGCCCCCTCGATTTACCGCACACAAAATACCACGCTTGCGTCCGTGACTGCATAATTTACCGTAACGAGCACGTGGACCAGATCAAATGTCCGGTGTGCGGTGCTGATCGTTACAAGAGGGGGACGAAGAAAGCTCCTAGGAAAGTTGTGTGGTACTTTCCACTCATTCCCCGTCTGCAGCGGTACTTCGTGGACCCCAAGGAAGCAAAGCTCATGCGCTGGCACGAGGACAGAAAGAAGGCGGTGCTGAGCGATCCAGAACGTGTTGAAAAACCAGTGCTAACACACCCTTCGGATGCACGTCAGTGGAAAGCATTAGACGCATTCGATGAGGAATTCGGGAACGACCCAAGGAACATCAGGCTTGGTGCGAGCACCGACGGTCTCAATCCGTTTGGCAATCAGAGCAGCAAACATAGCACCTGGCCCGTGTTTGTATGGATGTACAACCTCCCCCCGTGGTTGTGTCTGAAGAGGAAGTACATACACATGAGTATGCTGATTCAAGGGCCGACCCAGCCAGGGAGCGATATCAACCTGTATCTCGAGTTATTGAAGGAGGAGCTAGACACGTTGTGGGAGGAAGGGGTAGAAACATGGGACGCCTTCAAAGAAGAAACTTTTCGTATGAGAGCCGCACTGATCACGACGGTGCAGGACTATCTCGGATACGGATATATTGCGTGTCAGGTGTGCCATGGACACAAGGCTTGTGTTAGGTGCATGGAATTTACCCCGTTTCTACAGCTACACAAGGATCCCGGATCTTCTAAAACCGTATACATGAGGCATCGAATGTGGCTACCACTAAACGACCCGTGGAGAAAGCGCGGAGACCTGTTCAACGGTAAAGATGAGCTCGGTCTACCTCCACGCAAGAGAAGAGGAGAAGAGATCGATACTCTATTGAAGAATTGGAAAACGTGTCCTCCGTCGGGAAAGGTACAAAAGCGGAAGCGAGGAGAGAAAAAGTGTCCTCCGCCAGAAGGACCGCTCTTGGGGGTATGGAAAAGGAGGTCCGTGTTTTGGGACTTGCGGTACTGGCCAATCCTCGGAGTGCCTCACTGCCTTGATGTCATGCATATCACGAAGAATGTGTGTGAGAGCTTGCTTGGCACCCTGTTCAACATGCCAGATAGGACCAAAGACGGGCCAAAATCAAGATACGACCTGATGGCCCTGAATATCAGGAGCGAGCTTCACTTACCGCCTTCTACGCGTGAACAGACGGAGGAGGACGAGGATGGGGTGGAGGAGATGGACGACCGCAAGCGGAAAACGGCTAAGAAACACCAAACTCACCGCCTGAAACCCTCTTGCTTCACTCTAAGCCCCGACGAGCTCGCGCAAGTATTCACATGCCTCCTCGGAGTGAAATTTCCCTTAGGTTACGCGGGGCTGATAAGCAGATACCTAGACGCGGAGAAAAAAATCTTCAGCGGGATGAAGTCTCATGACTGTCACGTGATGATGACGCAGATACTTCCGGTTGCAATCAGAGGGATAATGGAACCGCACGTCCGTCAAACGCTCACTGGCCTTTGTAACTTTTTTGATGTCATCACTCGGAAGTCGATAAGCGTGAAGAAACTCGGAAGGCTGCAGGAAGAGATCGTCACCATCCTATGCGAGCTTGAGATGTATTTCCCACCTGCCTTCTTTGATATTATGGTACATCTCTTGGTCCATATCGTGGACGATATCACCAATCTTGGGCCGGCATTCTTGCACAACATGATGGCGTTAGAAAGAATGAACGGGATCATAAAATCATTCGTTCGTAATAGGGCACACCCGGATGGAAGCATCGTTCAGGGATTTCTCACCGAAGAATGCATCTCTTTCTGCAAGAATTTCCTAGGCGATGAGAAGCCAGCTGTTGGTTTGCCCGCAAACAAGCACCTTGACAGGTTCATGGGGGTAGGCCACAACACTGGCAAAAGGGTAATGGACGCGGACTCCTGTGGTCGGAGAGCCGACTTTGAAAGGGCCCACCTAGTAGTGTTACAACACATCGACGATGTCGACCCTTGGATAGAAGAGCACAAAACCGCGATAAAAAACAGTGCTCGCAGGCCGATGACGGAAGATGAGATATTTAGAGCACACAACTCCTCTTTCGCGACATGGTTCAAGAAGCAGATTGATGCCGATCCCCCGCCAATGACATGTGAGAAAGATAAAATTGTATTGGCCTTGTCATATGGCCCCGCGCCCAATCTGATGACTTATCAAGCATACGACATCAATGGGTACACATTCTACACGGAGGAAAGAGACAAAAGTAGCGACTATCAAAACTCGTCTATAACGATGGAATCTTACACGGGCGAAGAGGTTAGAAGGTACTACGGAAAGATCGAGGAAATTTGGGAGCTTGACTACGTTGGGGTAAAGGTGCCGATGTTCCATGTCAGATGGGCTACAAACGTCACAAAAGAAGACGAATATTTCACCACTATGTCGATGTCTGAAGCCAACAAACCCAAGTCCAAGAACCCCACCGTGCAAAATGAGCCCTGGGTATTGGCTAAGCACGTGGAGCAATGCTTCTTCATAACCGACCCGACAAAGCCTAGTCGTGTTGTCGTAAGGAGAGGAAAAAGGGCCCTCGTCGGAATGGATGGAGTCGCCGATGAGAAGGACTTCGACGGCTTAGTCGGAGACCCGATGATGGAAGAACCCGGTGAAGACGATGCACCATACACCACAAGAAGAAGCAGGACCACACTACCTAGGGCAGGTCTTCCATTCACAAGAAGAAGTCACAATATGGCGGTCACGTATTCAACATCGACCAAGAAAGGCAAGACTAATATTGTGACGAAAGGTTGAGAGAGGGAAATACTCGCGATATAACATGCTAATAGCTATATGTACAATGTGTTTTTAGAGAGAAACACTTGCGGTATCTCGCTAAACCAATCTATTTACGCTCGATGCGACATTAATTTTGTTTGCACATGTTAACTTTCATATGTATGTATTTTTTAAGTGAAAACCAACGTGGGGGAGCCACATATCATAGCATTCGTATTGCTCGATGTGTCCACGCCGCGGGGCAGGGTAATTTAGAAAATCTTAGCACAGGCGCATTATCTAGAAAACGCGCCTGGGGTAAACTTTACCACAGGCGCTTTTCACAGGACATGCGCCTGGGGTAATGCCATGTGGGACCGCGCAAACCTAAATCCTACGAAACTTAGCGGAGGCGCATTGTCTACGTAACGCGCCTGCGGTAAGGATCTGAGGGGCCGCGCAAGAGCCAAGCACATTAGAACCGGTTTGTATCACAAACCGGTTCAAAAGGGTCTGTCCCCTGGGCCCCCCCACCTGCAGCAAATGGTCGCAGGCCTTTAGGACCGGTTGGTAGCACAAACCGGTCCTAAAGGCCATGAGGCCATTTGCGACAGGGTGTGGGGCCCAGTGGACAGCTCCTTTTCGAACCGGTTTGTATTAGAAACCGGTGCCAATGGTCTTCTTTAGTATTCTAAGTGACCGGATCTCACCCGCACCCACACGAACCCACACGCCGCCGCCGTCGCCAGTGTCGAGAGGAGCAGAGCAGGTCGTCGCCCACTCCGTCGTCGCCCACTCCGTCGTCGCCCACTCCGTCGTCGTCGTCGTCGTTGATCCAGGTCAGCCCCTCTCCCTCCCATCCCCCCTCCAATAACGCCCGCGACTCGTTGATGCTCGCCGTGATAGCCGCATGAACTCCATCTGCCGCGCCACGGAATCCCCGCAGCGCCCAATGCCCTGCTGCACGACCTGCTCCGCGGGCGCCTGCATGCGAGCGATATGACCTCGATTGCCATTGAGCGCTCTGCAATTTTTGAAGGAATCGTTGGCTTGATCTGATACCAAATTGTCACACCCCGTGGCTGCCGTTGTGCATTTTTTTAGACTAAAAGGGGCTGCCCCCTGAAATCACGAACAGCAAATAGTTTTAGCAGGTTCCTTACAAACGGCAACACCACTTGTAGTGCATTATATCTCTAGGATTCGTTTCGTTTGTACTGCTGTCAATTGCCTTATTATACTACTAGAGGTTCCATTTCGTTTGTACTGTTGGAAGTATCACCTAAACTCTCCGACAGGTTCCATTTCGTTTGTACTGCTGTCAATATATTGCCTTATTATAGTACTAGAGGTAGGTGCTGCCATTTGTCTTTGTTTTGTGATAGCTATGCTCCTCTAACCTCTATGTGTGCACTTTCTTAATTTAAAAGAACATGGCTTGCGGCGTATGTCGGTCCCGATGTGCCGAAGGACGATTCAGTGGGAGTTCTTTTATGCTTCAGCTCCACGACGGTGACGTTGATTCGTTGGTAATAAACAATTCTTTTTATGTTAACTTGTTCTTTCGTTTTACTATCTAGCTTGAGACTTGTGTTTATTAACAAAATATTCTTTATATTTCTTTTTTAGATTCTACCATGCAATATTCGCGACGAATTCAACGAGTTAGTTGACAGTCGTGAGGTGAATTTCAATGTTCACGGGACCACCTACATTCTTCGAGTGAAAAAAGAAAGAACGAAGACCTACTTCTGCGGGCAAGCATTGCAGGCTCTCATCGCCACGTACAATTTAAGCGGAGGTGATTACATTCACTTCTCTATGGAAGGACCGCAACCTCGCATCAAAATTGTGTATATGGGCGGGATTGCGAACGAGGATGGCGGGAGTGAGGAGGAAACTGAGAACACCGAGGATATGGACACTGAGGATGATATGGACGAGGAGGACCCATGGAAACATGTGGTTGTTGCTCAAAGAGCGAATCTTAGCGAGATTGAGAAGGACCGTGTCCTTCAGAAACTTGCCGAGATAGATAGCTACATCGGCTTCCCTTTCGTGCATCGCATCACCAACACGAACATCTCCAATGGACATGTCATGGTATGTTTCTTAACACTTTCTTATTCGTATAGTTGCTTATGTTCTTAACACTTTCTTATCCGGTATTTGACATTGTGCTTTTATTCTTTCTTGGAATTGTGTGTTGTAGAAAATACCTTTGGCGGTAGCGGACAGTGCTGGCATGGAGCATATGGGTACCATTGGAGTACGCCGTGGAGAATCAGGACCTGTCACCGTAGTTCCGATCACGCGGGATAATGCTGATGGTCGGGTCATCCTCAACTCTCAAGCATGGAGGCGGTTCCATTCCGCAAGAGGTGGTATGGAGGCTGGACGAGCTATTCTGATCACCATGAGGAATAGTGACGTCTCCAACTTGGACATGATGATGGTCATCCACTACATCACCCCGCTAGATCGATAGATGACGAGTTTGTTCAAATTAGAACAAATAATTATTTCCATCTCACTAGCTAACTCTTGGATTTATTAGTAGCATGGATCTTTTCGAGACTATGTAATTTTGTCAAACTATGTGTGGTGATGATCGAGACTATGTGTTGATGATCGAAAATATTTATGTTATATAACTTAATTGTGTCATTTTGCTGTTATTCTGTCAGCTTGATACTTTTTCTGTCATTTTCCTGTAATTCTGTTATTTTGGTTTTCTCTTATTTTTTGATACAGCAAAACTATAGCCCAGGCGAACAGTAGAAGGTACCCCAGGCGCATCTGTACCCCAGGCGCACAGCTCTTGTTCGCCTCAGGTAAGTGTTTTACCCCAAGCGCACGAGTACTATTCGCCTGGGGTATGCGTACTTACCACAGGCGCATTGTTGTATTCGCCTGGGGTAAGACATTACCGCTGGCGATACGGTCCCAGGCGAACCAGAATGCGCCTGTGGTAGGCATTTTCCGTTCGCCTGGGGTAAGCTTTTCCCTAGTAGTGTGCAACCTACCAGCGTTGCATGCAACGTTGTTTGCATAGTCAGATTGGCAAAAATTTCCACGTTTACGTGGACGACATTGCTGTCGTAACCAAGGAAAAAGATACTCTCCTTGAGGATTTACGAGAAACCTTCGAAAATTTGCGCACTTATAAGATGAAGTTAAATACATCAAAGTGCGTATTCGGAGTTCCCTCAGGAAAACTTCTGGGTTTCATCGTTTCTCATAGAGGAATAGAAGTAAACCCAGAAAAGATCAAAGCAATCTTAAACATCTCCAAACCTACGTGTGTAAAAGATGTCCAAATATTGAAGGGTTCTGCTGCAGCCGTCAGCAGATTTATTAGTCGGCTGGGGGATAAAGCCTTACCACTCTACAAGTTGCTGAAAAAATCCGACAAATTCGAGTGGACAGAAGAGGCAGATGCAACGTTAACCCAGTTAAAGGAAACTTTGATGAAATCTCCGATTTTGGCATCCCCAAAAGACAAAGAACCTATGTTATTGTACCTTACGGCTACAAACCGGGTTATCTGTGCAGTAATTGTTGAGGAACGGAAGAAAGACGAACAGAGCATACCAGACCAGCATCCGGTATATTATATAAGCGAAGTTTTCTCCGAGTCCAAACAAAGATATCCACACTACCAAAAACTGGGATATGGCGTATTTTTCGCATCCAGAAAACTTCGCCATTACTTCCAAGGACATTCCATAACAGTGGTATGTAAAGCACCACTAGGGGATATAATAAACAATGCGGAGGCGACTGGCCGAGTAGCCAAATGGGGCATCGAGCTAGCAGCCTTCGACAATAAGTATCAGCCCAGGACGGCAATAAAATCCCAGGTTTTGGCAGATTTTATCGCCGAGTGGACGGAAGCAATGGAGAAAACACCAATGCCGGAGTCTGAGTACTGGAACATGCACTTTGACGGATCCAAGATGAAGGAGGGCGCTGGAGCTGGTGTAGTTTTAAAATCCCCTAAATGAGATACAATGGAGTATGTATTACAAATATACTTCAATGCCAGCAACAACGTGGCAGAATACGAAGCTCTGCTTCATGGCTTGCATATTGCAAAAGAAATAGGTGTCAAGCGCATTTTGTGCTACGGTGACTCAGATTTGGTACAGCACCAGCTCAACCAAACTTGGGACGCAAAATGCCCTATAATGTCCGAATACCGGAGAATGGTGGACGAGTTCGCCATTTGTTTCTTCGGATTCGAAGTGCTCCATGTTAAAAGGGAAGAAAATTGGAACGCGGATGCGTTAGCCCGCATGGGATCAGAAAGGGTAAAAATCCTACCACCAGGTGTATTCGTCCAACACTTGTACGAACCATCGATAAAAGGTGGAGATGTTGATTATCCTCTAGCTTCCGAGTCAATTGAAGTTATGCTCGTTAAACCGGATTGGACAATCCTATATATGAACTTCTTAGTTAATCAGAAGTACCCGGAAGGAGCAGACAAAGTCTTGCAAAGACAGATCCAGCGTCGATGCAAAGGATACACGGTAATTTACAACTGCATGTATAAACGCGGTACTTCCAGAATTTTTCTGCGATGTATTTCACCAGAAGAAGGACGAGAAATCCTGCAAGAAATCCATGCCGGGGATTGCGGACATCATGCTCAATCAAAAAGCATAGTCAAAAAAGCATTCTGTTCCGGGTTTTTCTGGCTAACAGCCAAGACAGATGATGAGCACATAGTAAATACATGTGCAGGATGTCAGTATTACGCCAAGCAGACTAATATGCCAGCCCAAGCACTCAAAACTATCCCCATTACATGGCCCTTTGCGGTCTGGGGGCTAGATATGATGGGACCATTCAAAACTGCACGAGGCGGACTCACACATCTACTTGTAGCTGTGGACAAATATACAAAGTGGGTGTAGGCTAAACCCATCAAAAAACTTGACGGTGTAACTGCCAGAAATTTCATCATTGACGTAGTCATGAGATACGGCGTTCCACACAGCATAATAACCGACAACGGGACAAATTTCTCCATTGGAGAGTTGGCAAAGTATTGCCGACAAACGGGAATTCGCCTAGATCTCGCATCTGTGGCACACCCGCAATCCAACGGACAAGTTGAAAGAATGAATAGCTCAATCCTGCAAGGAATACGTCCAAGACTCGAATCTCCTCTTCATAGAGCAGCTGGAGCATTGGGTAGAAGAGTTACCTTCCGTGCTTTGGAGTATTCGAACGACACCAAACAGGTCAACTGGGCAAACCCCGTTTTTCCTAGTTTATGGTACGGAAGCAATCCTTCCAACGGACATGATCCATGATAGCCCAAGAGTGCAAGATTTCGACGACTCGGATGCCGAAAAAGCACGACAGGATGCCATCGATCTCTTAGAAGAGGAACGAGAACTTGTGCTTCAAAGATCCGCCATCTACCAGCAAGGTTTACGACGTTATCATAGTCGGAAAATCAGGCATCGTTCTTTTATAGAAGGTGACCTAGTGCTAAGATTGGTGCAGCAAAGAAAGCACAAACTAGACCCAGTATGGGAAGGACCATTTGTCATCAGTAAAGCCATGAAGAATGGATCATATTATCTTGTCGACATTCGCGATACGGAAGATGACCCCGAGAAGCCAAATCGCAAAAGAAAGAGAAAGATATATGATGAACTAGGAGAGACAAAAAGGCCCTGGAGTATCCAGCAGTTACGTCCCTTCTATACTTAGTTCAATTCTATGTAAACATCTTTGAGATCATGAAATAAAGTTGTCGGAATTCTTATATCCATGTTTTTTACAAGTTTATTATAGTTCAAAACATGATTCCACCTTATCTATTTCCCAATGATCTTACAAATACTCAATGTTAACCCGAATTGTGCCTGCGTGCTCGGTGTTTAAAAATTGAATGATTTTCAGCCCATTAAAGGCTAAAGGAAACTCGGATTGTGCCTGCGTGCCCGAGTTTCATTCAAAAAACTCCTTACTATTCTCTAAGCATTATCTGATTGTTTATGTGTTGGGTCACTGGAGCTAGTTAGTAAAAATGCCCTTAGTATGATCCATGTTTCCGAGTTCAAACTGATTGGTTTTACCCAGTAGCTCGGCATGAAGATTCATAGTACTATTGAGCCATTTCAAACACTAAGGACAGTTAAAGCACATAAGCTAGAGAACTTAGAAGATAAAGGAATATCAAACCCGGAAAACTTGCAAAGCATTTCATAATTAACTGCAAAAGGCGGAGTACTTGTTTATACAAAAGAATAGAAGCATTACAATATAAGTTTACATTGTAAAGTGCAGTAATGCTCCTATTTTCTACTTCCACCATCCAGGTTAAGAAGAATCCTTCAGGCATCTGAGTCTTCATCGCTGCTATCGTTCTCGGGGGCTGCGGGAATCTCTTCTTCCGGGTAGGTGATGGAGATGTTCACCATGAAGGCGATCTTGGTGGCGTGACCCTTCATCTCGTCGAAGATGGCGGTCCGCTAGGTCTCCGAGTATCCAAGGGGGATACCGGACGCCACGCGCCAAGATTTGGCACTAGGGTAATGCATTCGCATAAGGCCTAAGGCCATGCGTGCACCACCCCGTGCTGCGGAGCGCAAGGTGGACTCCTTGGATTCCGCCACCTCCAGGATAGCTTCCGGAAGTTTCTCAACTTCCGAGAATTCCCCAGTTCTTGAGGGAAGGAACTTGTTGACCAGCTGCATGCCTGCAGCCCTGATCGCAGTCCATACCTTCCCAAAAGCTCGGATCTTCTCAATCCGAGTGAGATCTGGGTTATCTCCTGTTTTTTCAGACAAACAACCAAAAGGTTAGCGAAAAAAGCAGAGAAGGAAATCAAGACATGGAAAAACCGGTAAATGTTGACAACTTACCGAGAATCTTGTCCATCTCGGAGCCTTCCTCAAGGCGCAGGGTTAAGGCATTCTCCAAGTCCTGGATAGTGGCCTTGTCCTTCTCTGCCTGCTGAGAGGCCTTGGACTGAGCAATCCCAAGGGCCATGTTGTTGGCTTCCAGATCCTTTTGAACCTTCATAAGATCCTTATGAAGGTCCAAATTCTCCTGTCGGAGAATCGCGGCATTGCCGGCATCTTCAGCTATTTCCTTGGCCTTGGCCAAAGCAGCTGGAAAGCAAGGAACAAAATTCCGAGTTTAGAAAAACTTGGGAAAGTACTTAGACAAAAAGCTAGATAAAGAACTTCAGAGAATCAAAATATACCTGTTGTTTCCAACAGCTGTAGCTGAGATGATGCCAGCTCTGCTTTCTTAACATCAATAATAGATAGAAGGGTTTTCACCTCTTCATTTTTTATGTTAAGCTTGTTAAAAATTTCCAAGTTTATTTAATGAGCAGTATGCTGAAACGCGGAAATCAAAGTACGACGCTTAAGTTAGAACAAGCGCTATGAGAAGAATTAAGTGGATAGCATGCTTTCGACTTATTGCTTGGGGGCTAGAGATATTACCTGGCTCATTTCCTGCAAATTTGACAAGGTTTCGTTGAATTCCTTTACATATTCAGAGAAAATGATTCCAACGTGGTGAAGGCCGTCTTGTATGACCTGACGAGGTGAAAATACGAAGTCATTGCGGACAATTAGCCCGCCTTGCGGCCAAGGACGGATTAGAGGGGCAGGAGCGAAGAATTTTCTAGCTTCTGGACGAATATATCCGAGTTCATCGAATGGTTCTTCCTTTACCTGGAAATTTCTGTTAAAAGTGGGAATAGGTTTGTCCTCCCCAGATGCTCGAAGATTTCTACCCATCTCTGGTCCCGCCCTTTCCCTCGCATCCATGTTAGATGCAATAGGCTGGCTGGATTGCTGAAATTCTGCGCCCGGATTTGTGGTTTCCCTGCTAAATACAGCTAAAGGGGGAGAAACTGCAGCGGAAGATGGTTCTCCTTTGCTAGCAGCAGCCTTATGTTTCTTCAATTTCTTTGTCTTTAGAGGAACTGGAGCAAGGCTGAAAGGGAAACATCCGAGAAATAAATATCTCAAATAACCGGAAGGGAATGATAAGTAAAAAGCTCCAGTAAAATACCCGGATACGGCGATGGGAATTCCGTCAAGATTTATCACTTCTTCGAAGGTCACTTGCCGCTTGCATTTCCGGACGCCATAAAAGCCGGCATGAAGTTCGTCGAGCTCGGCGTCGGATGCAAGATCGTTTTCTTTAAGTTCGTCGAACTATGGAGATGGCAAAAGATTCGATTAAGTCAGGAAAAAGAGATAGTCCGAGAGAAGCCCAAAAGCAAGGAAAATATAAATACCTTGGGGACTGGGTTTTCCTCGTGATACATTTCCAAACTTTCTGTGTATTGGTCGCGAGTAGCGACCAGTTGGTTGACTCGTTTCTTGAAATCTCTTTTGGAGTAGGATTTGTCCGTCCCTCTCATGCTATCTTCAGGCCCTTCGTACTCACAAAGCAGTCGGGAACGAAAAGAGAGAGGTTGAATACGGCGTCCAAACCAGCACAAAATAGTGTCTGCTCCAGTTAAGGGAGGCTGAGAGAAGTAAGTTTGGCGATACATCGCTTTATCTTCATCAAGTCTTCCGGCAAAGTTTGCACCGCTTCGACTGCCCAACTCTCTTGAGGAACGGCGGTGGAGTTGACGAATGGAGGAACCCCGTTTTCTTTCCCGGGAAACGGGATGTCATGATGGTAAAAGAAAGAACCCGTCCAAAACTTGACGGATTCCGATGTTTTTATCTTTGGATACCAATCTTCCCTGAATCTCCGAAGAGTGAAAGATATAGTCCCGCAGATCGGAAGAATGCCCTCAGTAGGGTTACGCTTCACTCCAAAGCAATATTGCCAAAAATCTAGTCTGGGAGCTATTCCTAAGTATCCCTCGAAAAGGGCTTGGAAACCGGCTAGGTAGAGAATGGAGTTTGGTGGAAGATTATGTGGCTGAATGCCGTAATGGTTAAGGACTTCCAAGAAAAAGGCGGAAAGTGGCAAACCCATACCTCTCGCAATATGAGAAGTAAGCAGGACGCTTTCCCCGTCTTTTGGCTTGGGCTCGGATTCGTCTTCCGGGCTCCACCATTTATCTTTAACCAAAAGCCCCTCCTTCTCCATTGTCGGAAGGAGGGATGGCAGAAGGATGCTCGCACTCCAGTTGCCGGCAGATTCCGTCGCTTCTTCGGCTCCGGCGGCGGCGGAGGCTGCGGCCTCCGCGGCCGCGAGCTCGTCGCCAACGAGCGCGATTTTTTCCTTCACCGTTTCGGGAGCGAACGACGGAGTGGGCGCGGATGAAGATCCCGCAAGATCCGCGGAGGCGAGAGAGGTTTCCTCGCCCTCCGCGCCGCCCGTAGCCTTCGCCGGCTCGTCGCCGGAGGTGTGCACCGGACAATCCAATTGTGGATCCATTGTATCGATAATCTCGTCAATCTCCTTGGCGACGGCGCGGGCTGGGGAAGACGACGGTGAGGCCATCGAGTAGCGGCGCTCGGTCGTTTCCGGTGAGGTCTTGGACGCGATGGTGCGCTCGGGAGTTGCTTTGCTGTGAGCTTGGGCGCTGGGAAATGGCGTGCGAAGTGAGAAGCGGAAGGTTTTCACGGTGGACGAAGACGGCTATTTATAGCCGGAATTCCGTCACGATGCGTGCTAACGGCTCTTTTGACCGTTGGATGTCCAACCCGTGTCACTCGCCGGAAAATCCGGGAAATGAAACGACAGGATGATTATTCCTATCTCCTCGTTTCCCGCGAGAATCTGTCAGAGATATGTTTCTGGGTTTCCCACCTGTAACCCAAACGTCCCTTACGTCAGCAAGTTTTAAGCGCTGACGTAGGAAGTTCCTTCTCCACGAAGGATCATGCGAGAAAAGCCGGATTTTCTGGATTCCGAGTTTTACGTTACCACATCCTTTAAGGAGAAAACGAAGAATCAAGACTGCAGGCCGATATTTCTCGGAAAAGATGCATTCGGCGAAAGACGGCAAAAATGGAGGCTCGATCCTTCTTGGGGGCTACTGTCGGATATATACCGAATAGGGGTATATCAGATGGTAGTCTAAAGTGCCGGATTACCCGGGTGGCCCAAATGGTAGTGGGCTACGGTCCATTGGGCGGCCCAGTAAGCTGACGCACATAACCTGGATTCTAGAAGAACCTGGATCACGGCCCACGTGATCTGGCTTGGAGTAGAAGGCGGATTCCTTACTTTCCAAGTTAATAGTTACCGTAGTCTTCTAGGATTCCTATTCTGTATGCCCTAACCCGGCTATTATATAAAGCCGGATGGGAGATATGATAGACAAGACAAGAAGCTACTAGAGAACTCGCCGAGAGGTTGATCCTCGATGAATAGCCAACAGAACCTCACGCTGTACTTTGTATACACAGGCTTTAGACCTGAATAGTGATATTGCAGGAGTAGGAACGTCGTATTACTACGACGTACCGAACCTGGGTAAAACCTGTGTCTTTGTCCTCAACGCAACCACGTTCCCCCACGTATCTACCCGTAGTCTCATGGTACCCCCGTCTATGAATTCTACTACGATGTCTCGACACCCTATGTGACAAGTAACGAGTATGCAACGGAAGTAATATGCAAGCCACAACATAACCACAAGTGAAAACACGGAGATAAGGAGATGTTTCCCATAATTTATTCTTAAAAGAAGTACGTCTATGTTGGAGAGGTGGGGAGCCACCTAGGCGCTCCTCAATAGCACGGTTGGGCACACCTTGTTCTCCTTGAGCTTCTCCGGTGAGAGAGATGCTCGTTTCCACTATGAGGTTAACTTGAAGGCGTTGACCAAACCTTTACAAGTGGTTGAGGCTACTCCACAAGTGAGATGGAGGTTCTCAACGATCCGAAGCTTCTTGCTACAAGGTGGAAGCTACAAGCACTAGGGTTTCTCTTGGATGACAAGGCAACCAAGAGATTTACAAGATCCCAATAGGTATGGTATGGGAAAACAATTTATGGCTTGGTATAAGTGTACATCTAGCCTTCCTCCTTCAGATCCTTGAAGGGCATTGAGTTTGGTTGGAGAAGGAGGGAGATCTAGGCTTTTTGAGCTCTCAAACAATAGAGGAGACATAGTAATGGACGAACTAGCTGTCTAGAAGAAGAAGACATCTATTTATAGCCTCCTCTGGAATCTAGCCGTTGCTGCCTCCCAGGGCTGGAATATTCCGGTATTAGTACCGGAAATTTCCAGGGTAGCTGGGCTGGAAATTTCAAAAGTTTGGGGGCGGATTATTGAATAATCTGCTGGCCGGAATTTTCCGGCCAAACTTCCGCCCCCATATATGTGAGCTGGCAGCAGCGACTCGCCCGAATTTTTGCTAAGGACCAGAGGCCGGAAATTTGCCCCAGAATATTCCGGGCAAATTTCCGCCCCTGCATCTGAGAGCGGGCAGCTGAGATGCATCCGAATTCTGCTAAGGACCAGAGGCCAAAAATTTGCCCCGGAATATTCTGGGCAAATTTCCGCCCCTGCATCTGAGAGCGGGCAGTTGGATGCCAGGGCTTCAAAGTCTGGAGCCTCGAGAAGGCCGGAATATTCCGGTGCTGAGGCAGGAATTTCCGCCCTGTATCCACCAGAATTTCTGGGCTAAAACCCTGAATAATCCGGCTGCAGTTATTTGCTTTTCTCACAAAAACCTTTGTGAATCTTATCGAGGGTATTATCGTTGATCAAGATAGATATTATGAGGCCAGCTGTGAACACTTAAACCATCAGGTTAGTAGGCATACCCGTGTTGTTTTCATCACCAAAATCATTAAAGGAGACATGAGCTTTCAATCTCCCCCCTTTTAGTGAGTGATGATAATACGTGTATTTGCAAAGTGATAATCCAATCAATGCCATAGAATTTAAACAACACAGATAAGCAGCGGTAGGAGACATGCCTCCCAATAATATAAGTAAAAAAATACAAATCCACGAATAAACGACCGCGAATAAAACTGATATGGATATTATAGGGGTACATGATGATTGCTCATGCTTGAGTTGGAAGGAAATATTGAAGTTAATTAATGATTACTATAAGGTGAATTCCTTCTTAATGGATTGTGTTGTTTGTGTTTATAAGAATGTTATACTACCTAAGCATATGTATTTATGTGTGATAGGTTTATTGATAACACAAAAATGGATGGAGGAGAGCATCAAGAGGAGCTGGAAAAAAAGTATGCAATGGTGGAAAACAAGTGTACACACATGGAGGAAGGCATGGAGATTCTTTCCCACAAGAGTTGAAGGAGCTAAAGGAGCCATCCACACATTGGGGGATGATATGGGAGCAGCAAGGACATGTCCTGGGCTGTCCCAAACGTTTTTAGTAGAGGACCTGCGAGTCAAATGGGCTGAACCCATGTTGGGTTTGGTTTGTAAAAGTTCGGTTGCACCAAACCGAGTAGGAATAGGTTAGGGGGAGCATCCCTTCTCTTAGCCGCACCCCCTCCCTCATATATACCTCTAGGACACGAATTAGAGAGGTTAGACTACGATAAAAGATAAACCCTAGACTTCTAGATTGTATTGCTCGAAGCATTCATCTTGAATTGTTACTACTTGCAAATCTGAGTGTATTCTGCTGTTCCATTGGGAATAAAGAGAAACAGGACCACTTGTAGTCGGTGGCTACTTGTGCAAGAGTGTGGAGTCTCAAATATCCGAAGGGGTTGAGTGCTGATGCAATTGGTAACAGGGTTTAGCCAAAGGAGAGGTTGTGGTATCACACTGGTTATCATCAAGTTATCGGAGAGTTCATCGAGAAGATCGGGCATCCCCTTATCATATGGTATCATATTACTAGGTTTACTTGGTGAGCAATTTATCCCTTAGATTTGTTTGTTTTCTACCTATCCAGAAAAACCCAGACAAAAATTCGAGTAGTAGAGTTTCCATAGACCTAGATCAACGCCAATTGCTTCTTCTAGTTGATGTTATTGTTGATTTTTGCATCTCCGTTTTCTACTTTTGAGTCGTTTTTCTTCGGCCTAGGTTTAGGGTTCTAGTTGTTCTTCGTGTTCTTCATAGAATCCACCGAAAAATCCCACAAAAACAATATCCAATCCGAGTGGAGTTTTCCTTGCCAATTTGAGTTGTGGAAGGATTTGATACCGCGGCACGAAACCACTACTTTCCCTTCTGTGGATTTCCCTACTCCCTCTCGGTTTCCAACATTGCTGTGCCACGAAGTTGATCCACTTGAGGCCACAAACACGTTCCACTTCTAGTTGGATTCGGAGTTCTACCACGGCACACAATGCAGCAAAACGCTGCCGCGGGATTCCTTTGTCTAGTTGAAATCGAATTGCTGATGCGGCACAAAAAGGGCGTTTTCCCTGTCGCGCTCCTTGGCTCGCTATTCCTACCGTGCACAGCACGGTTTTAATCCGTTTGCTGCCTCAATTCGCTTGCGTGGGCACCAATCTGGCACGTTTCGCTGCCGCCACGACAAGAAAACGCGCAGATTCTTGCCGTGAGTTCTAGTCATTTTCTGTTCGTTTCTTTGCCAATTTCGTTTGTGTTCCACTCCATATCTTTGAGAGACATAGACACGACCTATCTATTTATAAATTTAGGAGCATACCCACATAAGACTAGTTCGATTTTGTGCTCACAGGCTGCTCAATTGACTGTTTTATCGTGCTGTTTTTCTGGAAAATTTTGCTCCGCGGTGCGACATATTGTGGCCAAAAAGAGGAGAGAGAAAAAAGAAAGAAAGAGAGAAAGAGCCCTGAAAATTGGTGATATTTGCCACAAGTTTGGAGTTGTTTTATATGTTGTTTGCACTACTTGCTTGAGCAATCTTGTGCCTGATTCTAAGAGTTGTAGCTAGTGTTTTTCGAGTGCATTTCAACAATTCCATACATATAGTTGCTTGCCACATTATTCTCCATGTGTTGTGTTTCCTGTGCTTTTTATATCACACTGGACAGCAAATAGGAGTTTTATTTTTGTGTTGTTAGGTATCCATACCAAGCCCCACTAAATAACATGTTTTGCCTTTGCGAGAGCTAAAACCCCTGGGTATTCTATTCTTCACACCAGGTCACCTAGTTGCTATTACTTGTTGGTAAGTTATTCTATTCACTTTGGAATGGTAAGAGTCACCTTGTTTGCTGGTGTTTGAGTGAGTTGTGATAGTTCCACCATATATATACTGCTATATATTTATATGTACTAACAACGGTTGATCCTCTCATGGAAAATCCATTACCAGCGTATGCTTTTTGCAGTAACACATTTTGGGAGAAGGACTCTAGTGCCATACCTGCGCCGGACTTGTTCCATTTCACCACAACCATCAAAGGTAGTCATGCTGCTGTTACCATTGACCAATGTTCTAGAGTGAACTTTGCTAGTATTGAAGTGGTTGAAAAATTGCAATTGGTTCCATTACAACTTTCTAAACCATATATGTTGCCTGCTTATAATGATGCACTTCACATTACACAATATATTGTTGTTCTGTTAACCATTAATGGTCATACAGAATGACTTTTATGTCACGTGATTCCTAGAGCGCTTACCTGTTGTCATCTTCTGTTGAGTATAAGTTGGTGCAACAAATTTAAGGTTGATTTTGTTAGCAAATATCCCGATGTACAATTCTTTTGGAACAATAAGAAAAATTGGATAATACATGCATCACATAAAACATTGCAAATTGTTATGAAGAAAAACCTATGTGCGCCTACAATTCCAATAATTAAATTAAGTGAGCATGTACACATAAAGGATGAGAGTTTGAATATTAAAGAAAACGTGGGAGTACAAGTTAATGAGACATGTGAGGTTGTTTCTACTAACGTAATCATGTCTACTCCTAGTGTTGTTTCTTGTGATGTATAGGTTGCTTTTGAAGAAAGGGAGCCTCTAGTACAACCTGCAACACCACCACATCCATTGGAGGAGCATGTCATTGTGCCTAGTATTGTTTCTTGTGATATGCAGGTTACTCTTGAAGAAAGAGAGACATCACTAGTACAACCTGCATCACCACTTGAGATGGATGAATTAGTGCCTACTATATCTGAGAAGGATGTCATTGACATTGGTGCTGATTTGGAGCTGCCACTTGCAAGTACAAAATTTTGTGAGTTTACCAATGTGCTAGTTAATTCTTGTGAATTGATAACCACATATAGTTCACCACCATGTGATAGTTTGAATATTTCGAATTTTTAACATGTGGTCTTGATTACACATAAAGAAGTGCTTGCTAAAATACCACCTATTAATAATGTGTATTCCATCATGTTGAACCAATTACTGTACAATGTGCTATGAATAGGATTGCTGAAATTTCATATATCAATTCTAGAACCTATGCTACTTGTTTCACTTTCAATTTGGTTGGTGACTATAACATGAATGAAATTTTTGGTGGATCACATATGTATTACTTGTGATAAATTTTTTGAATTGAACATTGTGTTACCTTGGTTGGATGGTTTAAATTTTGCTAAAGTTGAGCATGATTCTACACATATGTTTGGTTTCCAACAACATTTCATAAGTACATATGCTACTGATTTATACTTCACTTATATTTGCAAAATGAGTTGCAATTTACATGATGGTTATAACAAACATGATAAGCAATTGAATGCACTTCTATAACCAATTGTGTTTGCTATTTGATGAGATGCTATTTTTTTCTTATGACCATTTTGTAATACATACATGCAAATTTTGTTGCTTCCTGTCATATGAGACTTTATATCATGTCCACAAAACTAATGCACCCCATTATAGATACATGTATTGTGCATACATGTTGTTCTTTTTGTTTCTTCCACGTTCAGGTTACCACAAGCCGAGGACGTCTTGTCATGAAGAAAGAGAGGATGATATGGATATTATAGGGGTACATGATGATTGTTCATGCTTGAGTTGGAAGGAAATATTGAAGTTAATTAATGATTACTACAAGGTGAATTCCTTCTTAATGGATTGTGTTGTTTGTGTTTATAAGAATGTTATACTACCTAAGAATATGTATTTATTTGTGATAGGTTTATTGATAACACAAACATGGATGGAGGAGAGCATCAAGAGGAGCTGGAAAACAAGTATGCAATGGTGGAAAGCAAGTGTACACACATGGAGGAAGGCATGGAGATTCTTTCCCACGAGAGTTGAAGGATCTAAAGGAGCCATCCACACATTGGGGGATGATATGGGAGCAGCAAGGACATGTCCTAGGCTGTCCCAAACGTTTTTAGTAGAGCACCTGCGAGCCCAATGGGATGAACCAATGTTGGGTTCGGTTTGTAACAGTTTGGTTGCACCAAACCGAGTAGGAATAGGTTAGGGGGCACATCCCTTCTCTTAGACGCACCCCCTCCCTCATATATACCTCTAGGCCACAAATTAGAGAGGTTAGACTATACTAAAACATAAACCCTAGATTTCTAGATTGTATTGCTCGAAGCATTCATCTTGAATTGTTACTACTTGCAAATCTGAGTGTATTCTGCTGTTCTATTGGGAATAAGGAGAAACATGACCACTTGTAGTCGGTGGCTACTTGTGCAAGAGTGTGGAGTCTCGAATATCCGAAGGGGTTGGGTGATGTTGCAATCAGTAATAGGGTATAACCAAAGGAGAGATCATGGTATCACACTAGTTATCATCAAGTTATCAGAGAGTTCTTCAAGAAGATCGGGCATCCCCTTATCAAAAACGATGTTCGAAAAACACACGAGAGATAAAAAGAAGCCCACCCTAGCAAATCCCCACGATCTCTAGATCTTCTCCCCATTTGGCATCAGGATACCAAAAATAGAGAAGAATGCATTATGTCCCAAGGAACAAGCTCTAGTCCATGGCGTTATCATCCTCGGCATTCTCCGTGGAGTCTTCCTCCTCACTAGCAGTGGTGATGTCATCATCATCAGGAACATCGAGATCCCATTCCACATCATGGTTGTTCCAGTTGCGGTAAGGAATCTGAGCACGAAGAGGAGCAGGAACATTGGGAATGTTGAGGGCTGTCATGATTGAGCGCTGGTTCTCGAGAATGGTGTGACGCTCGACATAGGCATTATAGTTCTTCTTATGGATGCAGACGTTCATGCAAAGCACATTCTCAATGACATGAACAACCCAGGAGCGCTTCTTGGTGCCTAACGGAGCCTGTCTCATGCGAGGATCATGGTGTCCGTGACCGGTGGCACCAACATCATGTGCAGCTTGCTGAGTGTGGGCGCTCTTCTTGTACAGTTTCACATCCTTGTGAGTCTCATAATCCATCTCAAGATCTTCACGCGGGTCAGCATGATACCTAGACCTGATGAGCTTCATGATGTATGGTGCATAAGGTGGAACCTTGCGGTGGTAGAGAGCAAAGTGGATCTCATGAAAGATAAAGTACATCACATCATTGTTACCGCCGCTAGGGGCAATGGTCTACCGGAACATACACAGAAGAATGTGATAGATGGCATACAGACCCTTGGCAGAACCCACAGTACCTCGAGGACCATATAGCTCAACTAGCTTGTTTTTTTCATACTCCACGCCGTAGACGTGCATGCGAGCACCCTGAGGAACATTGAGGCTAGCAAAAGGATACCCGAGCTCAGAGGCAAAATCCTGGAACGTGGCTGTGAGCAAGTGAGGTCCATACATCCATGTCATCCCAATCTCCTCAGCATCATCGAAAACCAGGGTAGCAAAGAACTGCTGAATGAAAGTGGTATTTTAAGAGCATTGGGTCTCCATCAGAGGGTGCAAACCAAGAAGCTCAGCGATATTAACAGAATTGCCGAAATATGCAGGGTTGGCAGCGATGTGTGAGAAGTTGATGTACTTCATAGGGTAGACGGGCTTTCTCATAACAGTGTACACCTGCTTGACCAGTGTCTCCTGCTCCACATGCGAGAAACAAGAATCGATAGTGGGGTCCTGAGGACCCTCAGTGTACCATGCCTTGGAGAGCCATGTCTTAACTCAGCTACGGACATAGTTGCGAGGTTGAGAGAAGTCTTGCCCTGCTGCTCGTTCGCACGACGAGTGGCCCTGTCGGCATTGCGCTGATGCTCATACTCTCGTTGTTCATCACGCTGACGCCGACGAGTCACGACCTCATCAACAAACACCCCATCTTCATTCTGTTGAAAGTGGTGCCACCGCTTGCGAGAGCTAGTAGCCTTGGATCTAGAGCTTGAACCATCTGCGAGAAAAGCGAAAGCAAGCGGAAAATAAAAAACAAACACATCAACAATGGGGCGCATATCCTGTGGAGTGGAATAAAACAATTTCTGTAAAAGATTCAGAGCAGGCCAAAAATTTCCGGGGGGGGGGGGCGGAAATTCCGGGCAGAGGCCAGAAATTTCCGGTCTAGGAAAAATCGCGCTAAGGTTGCGAATCCAGGCCTGCAATGAATCACAAGGTAGGGGTGCACGGGGAGGAACAAAAGGAAATACTGGACTACTGGAGGGAGTTCCAACCCTAAAATTGTGGGAGATCGAATCAACCGGGAACCCTAGATTGTGGAGAAGACTTGGCACATAACGGGATCCATGGATGAGCACGGATGTTGGGGGAAAGATAACCTGGTACCCCTAAGGACAAAGAAAGTATGACCAGCCAGAGGCGAGACCCGGCCAGGAGGCGAGGCCTGGTCAGGAAGGAGACTCGGCCAGGAGGCGGGGCCTGGTCAGGAAGGAGACCCGGCCAGGAGGCGAGGCCTGGTCAGGAAGGAGACTCGGCCAGGAGGCGAAGCCTGGTCAGGAAGGAGACCCGGCCAGGAGGCGAGGCCTGGTCATGAAGGAGACCCGGCCAGGAGGCGAGGCCTGGTCATGAAGGAGACCCGGCCAGGAGGCGAGGCCTGGTCAGGAAGGAGACCCGGCCAGAGGAGTCAGGGGGTAACTCAGCTTTGGAAGATGCTATAGAAGGAAGATTCTGGAAGACCCGGAAACCTTGTACAAGTTGGAGACTCAAGACTTGGAGGTCACGAAGGAGACCTAGATTAGGACTCTTAATATGGTATGACCCAGTTTTTATCTTGTACGACCAGGAGACCAGCCGCCCATATAAGCAGGATCCTAGGTCATGGAGACTAAGAGATTTCGAGTAGAAACCCTAGATTCAAGGTACACGAGAGCTGGCATTTGTAACCCTAGATTTGGGGTCTCGGCGAGAGTCAGCCCGAGCCTAGATTTGGGATCTCGGCGAGAGTCAGCCTGAGCCTAGATTTGGAGTCTTGGCGAGAGTCAGCCCGAGCCTAGATTTGGGGTCTCGGCGAGAGTCAGCCCGAGCCTAGATTTGGGGTCTCGACGATATTTGTAACCCTAGATTTGGGGTCTCGGCGACATTGCAGTCCGAGCCTCCAGATCGATAGCTAATAAGATCCCAGCTGGAAGTAAGCTATTATCTCCAATGGAGAGGCTGAACCAGGATAATCCTTGTGTCCTATCCGAGCTAAACCCTCTCCCAAACACCAGAGTCGATTTACCCCAAGATAAGTTACCCCTGGTAACGTCTGCCGTGATTATCCCACGACAGTTGGCGCCCACCGTGGGGCCTGCGTCCAAAGGTATTTACATCACGGGAGAAGCTCGGGAAAGCATGAAGGACCTCGTCATCGGCGAGATCATCACCAATACCGAAGGAGAGAAGATCGTCGATGATTTTGGCTAGGGGCCAGAGTCGGATCAGCTGGAAACCGGATCTATCGTCACGATCGGCCGGGTTTGCTATGCGAGGCCCAGGAGTGCTTCACAACAAAATATTAAGCTTAGCCCAGGAGTGTTTTGCAACTTTGATAGCATACCCTGGAGTGCTTCGCAGCAAAATATTAAGCTTAGCCCAAGAGTGTTGCGCAACTTCGGTTAGCATGGCCAGGAGTGCTTCGCAAAAAATTATATTAGCTTGGCCCGAGAGTGCTTCGCAATATTGTGAAATATTCCATTAATATAAGCTTAGTCCAAGATTGCTTCACAACTTTAGTTAGTGTTGCCCAAAGTGCTTCGCTAAAACTCATATTAGCTTGGTCCAAGAGCGTTTCGCAACTTCGGTTAGCGTGCCCAAGAGTCCTTCGCAACAGTATGCGGATCAATGGGGGTAATGTTGCACAATTAAGCCTTTACTTTATAAACATTGATCCGGGTCTTGGGGGCTCTTACTTGAATAGTTTGTAGCTGCAATCCTAAGACCTGGCTTTTATGCCGCCAGTATAATCCTTGCCTATCTTGCTTAAGCTCGATGTGACACGCACTTATATGGCCAGTTTGTTCTCCTGTAATCTCAATCAGTTATGATGCCCATGGGGACTTAACTGACCCTGTTTTACAGAGTGAGTACAGCAGTGATAATCCATGCGAAAGCCGGCTTACAGTTAAAGGTTTGCAAAAGGGTCATCTAAACCATCGACATATTGAGAGGACCTATCTCGGTAACCTGGAGGCATATGAACCCAGGAAGAAACATGATTTATGGGATGTTATTGAGATAAACCTGGAGGCGTATGAACCCAGGAAGAAAAATATGGTGATAAAAAGGACCGCCAAAATGAGTTGGTCTAACAAGTATAACCGGGTTTTATATTTTTATATAGTTATTTGTCTTATTTCAGGAGTCTAACCTGGATGATCGAGCTCACTGCTTCACCTGAAACATGATGCTTAAAATCAAGATTATGAAGGAGAACAAGACAAGCTCGAATCCAGCTTAAACTTGGGGGCTACTGTTGGGGGAAAGATAACCTGGTACCCCTAAGGACAAAGAAAGTATGACCAGCCAGAGGCGAGACCCGGCCAGGAGGCGAGGCCTGGTCAGGAAGGAGACCCGGCCAGGAGGCGAGGCCTGGTCAGGAAGGAGACCCGGCCAGGAGGCGAGGCCTGGTCAGGAAGGAGACCCGGCCAGGAGGCGAGGCCTGGTCAGGAAGGAGACCCGGCCAGGAGGCGAGGCCTGGTCATGAAGGAGACCCGGCCAGGAGGCGAGGCCTGGTCAGGAAGGAGACCCGGCCAGAGGAGTCAGGGGGTAACTCATCTTTGGAAGATGCTATAGAAGGAAGATTCTGGAAGACCCGAAAACCTTGTACAAGTTGGAGACTCAAGACTTGGAGGTCACGAAGGAGACCTAGATTAGGACTCTTAATATGGTATGACCCAATTTTTATCTTGTACGACCAGGAGACCAGCCGCCCATATAAGCAGGCTCCTAGGTCATAGAGACTAAGAGATTTTGAGTAGAAACCCTAGATTCAAGGTACACGAGAGCTGGCATTTGTAACCCTAGATTTGGGGTCTCGGCGAGAGTCAGGCCGAGCCTAGATTTGGGGTCTCGGCGAGAGTCAGCCCGAGCCTAGATTTGGGGTCTCGGCAATATTTGTAACCCTGGATTTGGGGTCTCGGCGACATTGCAGTCCGAGCCTCCAGATCGATAGCTAATAAGATCCCAGCTGGAAGTAAGCTATTATCTCCAATGGAGAGTGAAAGTGCAATATGGTCAACTAGAGGGGGGGGGGTGAATAGGTGACCTACAAATTTTAATTCTTTTTCACTTTTAATGGGGGCTTTGGGAAAGTAAAAGATTGGTTATCTAGATGTGCAACTAAGTGAACACCCTAGGTGACATGAAACAAGTAGCAACGGAAATAAAGGAACGGTACAAGATAACAACAAGTGAAAAACACGGAGACAAGGATATGTTTCCCGTAGTTCCTTCTTAAAAGAAGTACGTCTACGTTGGAGAGGTGGGGAGCCACCTAGGCGCTCCTCAATAGCACATATGTGCACACCTTGTTCTCCTTGAGCTTCTCCGGTGAGGGAGATTCTCGTTTCCACTATGAGGTCGACTTGAAGGCGTTGACCAAACCTTTACAAGGGGTTGAGGCTACTCCACAAGTGAGATGGAGGCTCTCAACAATCGAAGCTTCTTGCTACAAGGTGGAAGCTAAAAGCACTAGGGTTTCCCTTGGATGACAAAGCAACCAAGAGATTACAAGATCCCAAGAGTTGTGGTGTGGGTACACACGTTTTGGCTTGGTGGAAAGGTAGATCTAGTCCTCCTCCATGAGATCCTTGAAGGGCATCGAGTTTGGTTGGAGGAGGAGGGAGATCGGGGTGTTTTGAGCTCTACAACAATGGAGGAGAGAGAGGAATGGACGAGCTGCCTATCTAGAGGAAGAAGACAACTATTTATAGGCTCCTCCAATTTTTGACCATTGCAGTCTGCCAGGGCCGGAATATTCCGGTGTTAGCACCGGAAATTTCCGGTCTGCCGTGGCCAGAAATTTGAATAGTCCAGGGGGCAGATTTTTGAAATATCCGGGGACGGAAATTTCCGCCCCAACATTCCGCCCCCATCTCTGTGCGCGGGCACCAGCCCAAGATGAAAAACTGCTAAGGACCAGAGGCCGAAATATTGAAATATCCGGGGGCGGATAATTGAAATATCCGGGCCCGTAAATTTCCGGACAGAATTTCCGCCCCCATCTCTGTGCGCGGGCAGCTGAGAAGGCTCCATTTTCTGCTAAGACCCAGAGGGCCGGATTTTTTCACCGGAAATTTCCGGGGCAAATTTCCGCCCTGGCTTGTGTGCGCGGGCAGGGAAAACACTTAGCCGTTTTGAAGAGGCCCGAAAGGGGCCGCAATATTCCGGTGTTAGGGCCGGATATTCCGCCCCATAAGCACCGGAATTTCCGGACTGAATACTGAAAAATCCGGTGGCAATAATTCCAGAGTGTAGACCTTCTCTTTGATCTTTTGACAGGAGTATAACAATAATTATCTGAGAGAATAGCTGCACAGTCTAAAACAACATTGTTAGATAGGTGATACCCATGTTGTTATCATCACCAAAATCATTAGAGGGATCATGAGCTTTCAATCTCCCCCTTTTTGGTGAGTGATGACAACACGAGTATTTGCAAGGAAATAAACTAACAATGCATGATATGAGAACATCACAGATAGCATATATAGGAGACATGCCTCCTAATAATAATAGTTCACCAATGAATAATGAGTACGATAAGACGAAGTTCGAAAAGACGCATGAAACGAAAAAGGGGCAACAAAGAACGAAACCCACCCAAGAAAATCCCCGCGATCATCTAGATCTTCTCCCCTTTTGGCATCAGGATACCAAAAAGAGAAAAGAGAGAGCTACGTCCCATTGAGCAAACTCTAGGCCTGGGTGTCCTCTTCTTCCTCTTCCTCTTCATCTTCGGTAACATCCTCCATGTCCTCATCATCATCCACGCCGATATCCCAGTCAACGTCGCGGTTGTTCCAATTCTTGTATGGAATCCTGGCAGGAGGAAGAGGTGGCACATTGGGAACCTGGAGAGCTGTGATGATGTGGTGCTGGTTCTCTTGGATGCTGCGGCGCTCCACATAGGCACTGTAGTTCTCCTTGTGGAGGCACACATTCATGCACAACACCTTCTCAATTGCACGAAAAAGCCATGAGCGCTTCTTCTGGCCAGGGGGAGGAGGACGCATGCGAGGATCACGGTGGCCCTGACCTGTGGCACCCACATCATGTGCAGCCTGCTGGGTGTGAGCGGCCTTCTTGTACAGCGTGACATCCTTGTGGTCTTCACAGTCTAGCTCCAGGTCCTGACGAAGTGCCTCGGGATAGCGAGCCTTGATTAGCTTCATGATGTACGGGGCATACGGGGGCACTTTGCGGTGGAATAGAGCAAAGTGGATCTCATTGAAGATGAAATCCATCACATCAACCTTGTGGGCCTCCATGTCAGTCATGTCACCCTCAGTGAAGGTCAGGTAGGCGTGGTACATGAGGTTGACCAAGCCACCACGAATAGCTTCATTATTGCCACCACTTGGGGCAATAGACTCCCTGAACATACGCAACAGGATGTCATATATGGGAAATAGCCCTTTGGCCGAGCCAATCACACCTGTGGAACCGTACAGCTCAGCCAGTCTGTTCTTCTCATACTCAACCCCGTGTACATGCATGCGGTGACCCTGAGGAGTGTTAAGGCAAGCAAAGGGATACCCGAGCGCAGTAGCAAAGTCATGGAAGTTGGCGGTGAGCAAGTGAGGGCCATACATCCAAGACATCCCAATATCCTCAGAATCATCAATGACAAGTGTGGCGAAGAACTGCTGGATGAACGTGGTATTGTAGGAGCATCTAGTCTCCATAAGAGGGCGCAGACCAAGGAGTTCAGCCAACTGGACGGAGTTGTTGAAATAGGCAGGATTGGCAGCCAAATGAGCGAAGTTGATAACCTTCATTGGGCACACCGGCTTGCTCATGACAGTATACACTTGCTTGAAAAGGGTCTCCTGCTCAACATGCCAGAAGCAGGAATCAATAGTGGGGTCTTGAGGACCCTCGGTGTACCAGGCCTTGCCCCTCCATGCCTTGAACTCAGGGATGGACATGGTAGCCAAGTTCAGAGCTGACTTCCCCTGCTTCTTCCCAGCTTTGCGAGCAGCCCTTTCAGCGTCACGTTGACGCTCATATTCCCTCTCAGCATCCCTCGCACGCCGGCGAGTCTCATTCTCATCAACAAAGGTGACGAAATCGTTTGCGTGAGCTAAGCAGCTTGCCGGGCCTAGAGCTTGAGCCATCTGCGAGGAAAGCAGAAAAGATGCAAAGAAAACCAAACAAGAATAAAAAACGGGGGCTCACGACCCGTGGAAATGGAGGAAATAGATCTCTGTTCGAGATTCAGAACAGGCCGGAAATTCGGGTCCTAGGTGCGGAAATTCCGGCCTCAGGGAAATTTCCGGGGGGCGGAAATTCCGGTCCTGGGGCGGAAATTTCCGGCCTTCGGCATTTTCGAATCCAGATCTAAATCTGGGGCTGTAACGAATCTAGAACGATGAAACTGAGTAAAGAGATGTATCCTAGAGTATATATGATACTTGTATGAGGATATATGACCGTGCAATACCATGAAGAACAATAGATATGAGATCAAATCATCTAACAACCCTAGATTGCGGAGAAAACAAAACACATATCGGGATCCATGAGATAGGAACGGATGTGCGGTCTCTTGATCCGCAAAAGGCGATTACAGGACGAGGAGGGGAGGCAAAGGGGCCTCCCGGAGGTCTCGGAGGCGGCGGCGGCGTCTGGAGGCGGAGTGGAGGCGAAGGGAGGGAGAGCAATCTGGAACTGCTCCCTCCCGTCGCCCTTATATAGCCCCAGACAAACCCACCGGAAATTTCTGGTATTAAGGCTGGAATATTCCGGGGTCCGAAAATTTGGACCGGAATATTCCGCCCAAATATCTGGTGTGCCTTTTGCGAGCGGGCACGCTGGATATTTGGGGGATTATTCGAGTCAATCTCGAACCCCGGAAATTTCCGGTGTCTAAGGCACGGAATATTCCGGGCCCCCGGATATTTGCCCCGGAAATTTCCGCTGAAATTTCCGATGTGCCATCTGCGAGCGGGCACATTGGAAAGGAGCGAAATTTCTGGGACAAATGTCTGAGGACCGGAATATTCCGGGCCCTAGGCCGGAATTTCCGGTGTTCCCACATCATCCAAGTTTTTGTGGAAGATGGAACACGACGTGAGCCTCCAAAATAAGAACCAAAAACAACAAACACACAAACACGAATGAAACATCAAACAACACAAATGCAAAAGGGAAAATTGTTGGTGGCCGAAGCCACCGTGTTTGAGTGATACCAAGGAGTCGCGAAGATGTATCTTGAACTCAAAAGTATAACTCACGTTTTAAGCACAATAAGTCACAAAATGACTAGATATGCATGACGCTTTGGTTGTTTTGCGCATGATAGGTGGAGTGTTGGTTCATGAGTTGAACTACGCTCCCCCTATGTCCATGCCTACATCTAAACTAGATAGCACATATAGTGAAGGTACATATGCAAGGTTTCAAGAGAAGTTGGACGCATCGATAACATTTAGTTCATTCCTCAAACCCCGAAATCTTGGTTCATCAAGGGCCTTCGTGAAGATATCCGCGAGTTGATCCTTGGTTGCCACATAGGAGAGGTCAATATCACCCTTCTCAACATGATCCCGAATAAAGTGATGTCGTATCTCAATGTGCTTCGTCTTGGAGTGAAGAACGGGATTGTAGGCGATCTTGATGGCACTCTCATTGTCGCACAAGAGAGGAACTTTGTCGAAGACGATGCCATAATCTCTCAATGTTTGTTCCATCCAAAGTAATTGAGCACAACAACTCTCCACGGAGATGTATTCAGCCTCGGTGGTGGAGAGAGCAATGCAGTTTTGCTTCTTGGAAGACCAACATACCAATGAGCGGCCAAGAAATTGACAACCTCCGGATGTAGATTTCCTATCCGTCTTCTCTCCCGCATAGTCCGCATCCGAATACCCAATGAGCTGAAAGCTTGAACCCTTGGGATACCAAAGACCGAAGTTTGGGGTATGAACTAAATATTGAAAGATGCGCTTAACCGCTTCAAAGTGACTTTGTCTCGGGGAGGCTTGAAACCTTGCACATTTACCAACGCCATACATAATATCGGGTCTAGATGCACAGAGGTAGAGCAAAGAGCCAATCATGGAGCGGTATACCTTTTGATCTACCTCTTTACCATTCGGGTCGGGTTTCAAGTCAATAGTCGTGGACATGGGAGTCTTCATAGGTTTGGCATCGTGCATGTTGAAGCGCTTGAGCATGTCTTGATTATACTTGGCTTGCTTGATGAATGTGCCTTCGGGATGTTGCTTGATCTCAAAGCCAAGAAAATACTCTAACTCTCCCATCATTGACATCTCGAATTTATCCGTCATAAGCTTGCAAAACTCATCATTGAATGCGATGTTAGTAGAACCAAAGATGATATCATCCACATAGAGTTGGCATATGAACAAGTCACCTCCAACCCTTTTGGTGAAAATGGTGGGATCGATTAAACCAACATTGAACCCCCGATCTACTAAAAACTCTTTAAGGTGCTCGTACCACGCACGTGGAGCTTGTTTAAGTCCATAGAGCGCCTTATCGAGTTTGTAGACATGATCGGGGTGGCTGGGATCCTCGAAACCCGGATGTTGCTTGACATAGACTGTCGTGGGATAATCACGGCAGACGTTACCGGGGATAACTTGTCTTGGGGCAAACCGACTCTAGTGTTTGGGAGAGGGTTTAGCTCAAAGGAAACCATGGCGATATGCGATCTGGTAGCCGGCAATCAAGTCGCCGAGTCTCCGATCTGAATATACTATCTCGATACTCGTATTACAATGGATGCTCGATATCTCTCGATCTCTATCTCGTAAACTTATGTCTCTGGTGAACTCGTCGATCTAACCCCAGGGGACCGGCTTCTATAATCCCCGGATCCCCTGGCTTGCTATCCAAGGCCTACCCGGAATCCTACCCGGACACTGCTTATAAAACGCTAAACTTCCTTATCGGAACCCACAATCCGGGTTACGAGGCCTACACTCCTGGGCCTTCTAGAAGCTCCTTTTCCCTAAGCCGGGTCTTGTACAGCGTCCTTTGGGCCGAGTTACTCCTTGACGTTAGTATACCGGGTTATCATCCCTCCATCAGTAGTCCCCAGAATAGCTTGGGCTTCACGGGATCCTCCTTGAAGCGCATACTATTCCCTGCAAAAATAACAAACATATAAATTCATAGAGGTCGGGTTAAGTTGCTTTGATAAACAGCTAGGCCTAACTCCATCGGTGGTCCATATAATAACCCGGTTTCCTCTGAACCTATCTTTCACTCTTCCGGGTCAATGCCCTGATGAAAATGCCAAAGATCCGGCTTACTTCACTCGTTAACCGATCCTGATATCGCGGAAGAGATTCGCTTCCTATCCATTCCGGATATCCCGTCCAGCACTTAACGCGTATCCCAGAGAATCTGGACGGGTATCCCTTATCCCAAAAATTTCGGAATCCCGCCCGTTGGTTTAGGTTTACTCACCCGTACCTATAAATAGGTACCCAGGGGCGTGACCTAACCCCAACGGTTCACTCCTTCTTCTTCCTCCTCACCAGCGCTTCCCCATCCGAGCCCACAGAGCGCCACCACGGAGACCTCGCGCACGCCGCCGGAGCAGAGCCGCCGCCAGCTACGCTCTTCCCCAGCTCGCCCCGCGCCGCCGCCAATCTGCACCGCCGCGCCTTCAACCTGCCCGCCGGGAGTCGCAAAGGGGCATCAGGACTGCGCCATCTGCCGCCGTCGTGCCATTCTCCAATCCACTCCGGTAAAATCCTTACATCCATTTGATCTAGGTCCTGATTGTCCCGTTTTGACCTAGATTGGATCTTGGTCCTCCCGCGGGTCATTTCTTGCTCCACGCCGGATTAGGTCGCATAGCTCCATGCTAGCTTGTCCAATCACTTAATAGATGACCACACATCATTCCCCTATCGCTCGTAATCATTAATTTCACAACGAAATCATCCATAAATTTCCCAATCTGGATTTAGTTCGCCCAAATTTCCGCGGCTGCGCGTGATACCCGGAAAATCCACCTCTCCCGGTTCTTTCACTTGCACTAAATACATAGGCAGTCAACCTTTTTCCATAAATGCTTGCCGATGCGTAGATATCCCATAATTTCTATACTGCTCATCAATACCCGGATAGTTTGTAATTTTCACTCTGCCCAGTGATACCCGGACAACTCATAGTTTCCACGCTTTTCAATGATACACGCTTCTCACTGATACTGCTTGTGAATACCCGGATAACTCATGATCTCCGAGTCTTAATGTTTCGTGCACTTTGCTTTGTGTTTTGCAGACTGAACCGATGGCTCCCATGAACAAAGGGAAGCATCCGGCTAAGGCAAGGACGACCCAGTCCATATCCGCTAATTGGGCGCGGTCTTCCGTGACCCAGGCCAAGCTGGAGGAGCTGGCCGAGTCAGGCATCCTTCCTCCTCAGAAGGAGATTCATTGGAGGGTTCCGGGTGACGAGACCCGGCCCACCCCAACGCCGACGAGGTAATATGCTTTGTCGAGCACGTGATCCGGGGGTTTCGCCCCCCGGGTCACTCTTTCTTCCGTGAGGTCCTCCGCCACTATGGCCTCCGGGTGTTCGACATTGGGCCTAACTCTATGTTGAACATAACCCACTTTATAGTCCTTTGTGAGTATTATTTGTGCATCCCGCCAAATTTGGCTTTGTTTACTGAACTTTTCCAGTGCAAGCCGTGCCGCGAAAGCGGTGACAGAGCGCTCTTGGCCTGCGGCGGGGTTTCCATCCAGCGCCGCAAAAAATCCCCCATGCCGACTCTTAATTTAAACTCACACGTAAAACACTGGCAGCTCTCTTTCTTCTATTGCCGAGACACCTCCCCACCCGGCGAAAGGAAATTGTCGGGTTACTCGGAGGGTCTCCTAGATCTCTCCGATACCTTCAATGCTTTCCCCCCAGAATCGGACAGGGAAGTCATCCAGCCCCTTCTATAAAAAATAGCCGTTCTTTCTGCCCAAGGCCTCCTTGGGCTTAACCTGGTCAAGACATGGGTGGACTTCCGGATCCAGCCCAACTCCATTCGCGCCAAGCTGATGTGTGACTACTCGGGGCACGTCACGGACGCGCTCCGATATTCCTCAAAGAATTACCCAGCTGGCGATACCAACAAGACTATCAAGAGTTTCTTGACGGAGAATTTAGACGTGATCCGGAACATTACCGGGTTAAATCCATATACACGCGAGAATCCGGCTCCCGCGGTAAGATCCGGCACTTATACTTTCACTTTCATCCTTGCCCTTATGCTTGATACGATCACCCACTCTCGCTTTTATGCCTTTACCTAAGGCCGATAATGCTTTCTGGAATATCAAGACCTCCCCTTCCTCCGAAGATCCAGAAGAAGACGAAGATGCAGCTGACTCGGAAGAAGGTACATTCCGGGTTTTCACCCAACCCAATTCCTGCTAACTTGTCACTCCACCCTTCCCGTTTTCCGACTTTGTTCATCGGTGATTCAGGGCTGGAGGATAAGGAAGAGAAAGAAGACCCGGAAGATGGGGTAGAAACACAAAGCGACGAGAGTGAAGCTGAACCGATCGCCGAGGTTGGAGCTAAGAGGAAACCCCGAGGGGTCGTCTTTAAGGTCCCATATCGCTCCCTTGCCTCCAAACCGTACTCCTTCACTAATATGTGCGAGCTAAACCGTAAACTATCTGACTGGTCATATTTGAAGGAACCACCAATGATCAAGCGCAGGGTGACCCGGAACACTCCGGGTGACGCCACGCTCAACCCGGGCATCCCACCAACTCCGGTTCCGCACGCCGGTACTTCTCAACCACATCCCGAGTACCGGAGATTTCCTTCTCCCAATCACCCCTTAGCGGGACGACTCCGCGTCTCACTTTCTCAATCTTTGTCAGCTTCTTCCGGGTCCAGCAGTGAATTTCCCTCGGACTTCGTGGTGAACTCCGGGTAAGGTTCTTCTCTTGCTGTTCTAATACTCATCCATGATTTTACCTAGCTGCATACTAACCGCTTGCTTGTATCATTCCCAGGGCCAAAGTCACTGTCAGCGACCAGGACGACATGGAAACTGACGACCCGGGCAAGGAGAACCCGACTGATAACACAATGGCCGCGGCTGGCGGCGAGGAGGAGCAAGTGCCACCGAAGAATCCGGCTGATCGAGAAGCCGAGTATCCAATAGCCTCGCACGCGCATGAGGACGAAGAGGTCACAATCCTGGGCACAGGGGGAGGCGAGCTGAATTCCGACACTCGAGCGACCCGAGTGCCCTCCCCCGCCAAGGCAAGAGCTCGGTCCCCGAGTAACCAGGATCCCGGGTCTTCCGACCCGGGTAATAATTCCTTCGACCAGATGATGAGCGCCCTCCTCGCCGTGAAGGCCACAGAGAAAAATATGTTGGAGCGCATGGCTGCTGAACATCAGGTAATATTGATTGGTATTTCATAGTATCCATCTAGTCCCCAAGTTCCGAGTATAACTTGTCGAAGTTGTACTTGGTACTACCTCTTGGATACTTGGGTTATTATGATATCTGACTGAACTTTACCCTTCCGTCCCTTATAGGCACAAATGGCCCGGACCGAGGAGATATTGGCCAAGACCAATCAACTCCTGGAGACTGAGGTACGGCTGCGTGAGGCGCTTGAAGCTGAGGTGGAGACGCTTAACAAAGATGTTGCGAAGTACAAGAAGAAGTACACCACTGTTCAGGCTGCTCTAAAGAAGTTATCAGCCCAAGTTGCTGACACTTATCGTGTCCTACTTGGTGAGATACTATTACTTGCTGGTTCGTGACTCGGTTTTTTCTTGATCCATGATACTCGGAATATTTTGTCATAACCTTTTACTGTTTACTTTGCAGTCGCTAACCTTGCGCCCTCAGAAGAAGATGATATCCAGAAGGTAAAGAATTTAAAGAATGTGCTCCGGAGGTTCTGCGCCGGCACTAAATGGATCCTAGACACCATACAGTGGCCAACTGATGGATATCCAGGTATGGAAACCTTGATCCATGCGTGTTCCACTGTTCCCGCATGGATTGAGCTCTGGAAACGCTCGGCATGCCGGGTTGGGATGACCCGGGGGCTTATGTTGGCTAAAGCTTACTTTCCAAAGTTTGACCCGGCAAAGTTGGTGGCCGGGTTTCCAGAATTCAAGGCTGATGGTTCTAGATTCAGCGTCAAGGATTTCAAGGCTGTGCAGTCCGAAGTGCGTCACTCGGCGACTACACTTGCCGATTCTCTAGATTTAAGCAACTTCGTAACTTCATACGACGCCAAGGGTAAACCTGTGAAGGAGGATATGCCTTTACCCTTTGATATCTTGGAAAAGTGGGATGTTGACTTAGCCAGGAAGACGGAGGAAGCCGCGAAGAGGGAAGCCGAGTTGAAGTCAGCACCCTCCTCCTCTACACCGGCTGGCCGCCCGCCTGTTCGCCCTGATACTGCCAATCCGGGTGACAATGCCAGGAAGGCCTCCGAGGAGCAAACGCAAGACCAAGACCCCGAAGACAAGGGTAAGGCTGTAGATTCAACCCAGGAAGCCGAGTAAACTCTTGACTGATGCCGTCTCAATACCTCATTCGGCCAATGATCTTGTAAAATAATTATTCTTTTGATAGCGCGCTTGTGCGCTTTATGATACTGCTATCGTGGCTTGTAATGCACTATGATACCTTAATAGCTTTCGTGGCCCTTCTGGCCTTTTGCGTGAATTTGATATTTCTTAGCTTTGAGCTTTTTTGTCCTTGATTTCTGACTTTCTGCTATGATTCCTATTGTGAGACTCGGTTTCCGGGTCTCGTGGGTTTTGACTAGTGGACTTTTTTCTAAGTCCTCAAGTCCCCAAGACTCGGATTTTTGGGTTTTTGAGCTGAATAGCTAGATAATTTGTTTCTGTTTTCAAATTCCCGAGTCCCCAAGGCCCGAAATTCCGAGTCTGGGGTATTGGGTCTTCCAAAAGGAACAAATTATTAAGTTCTAAACTCAAAACCTAGAGCCGTTTCACATAGGTTTTGAAGTTATGCTTAATAAACTTTGAGTTTCCGGTTGTTAACCTTGTACTCTGCATAATTTGTGGTTTAGATGACCCTTTTGACTCTCTTGTACTGTAAGCCGGCTTTCGCGTGGATAATCATGTTGCTATAGCTGCATGAAGACAGGGTCAGGCAAGTCCCCTTGGGCATCATGACTGATTGTAATCATACGCTAGCGAATCATGCCATTTTAGTGCGAGTCACATCGAGCTTAAGTAAGAAAAATCAAGAAAGTTTGGCTCCTTTGTCCGGTTATAAGCTTGCAGCCGTACTCGTTTGCAAGTAATCGGCCCTTATAACTCATAGGCATCATGGCCAGGTCTTTGAGTTTGTAACTGTGCTATTCAAGCAATCAGCCCCCAAGACCTAAATATATGCAATTTACGAAAGAAACTAATGTACTAAGAACAATGAATAATACTTACCTGGAAGAAGACATAAAAACACAACAGAGATAAAAAACACATGAAAAGGAAAGAATATGTTGTTTAACCGTCTCTTTATTGATATGAACAGGTTAGGTCAGCAGGCCGCCTCATTAAAAACCCTCCAGTCCCCTTAGGTACCCTGGATAGGAAAAGAGTGCGTGTGAAACCTGCTGCCTGTTACATCATGTAATTCCACTTGTAAATCTAGCATATACTAGGTATAGTAGGGACGTAGCTGAGCCACGTTCCATGGTCTTTCTTTCTCTTGCATAGATGAAGTGGTATGAGCGGTGTCATTAACCATAACCGACTCTTCCCTTGCATCTATCAAGTAATATGATCCATTGTGCAGATTCCGGCTTATGATGAACGGTCCCTCCCATGGTGGGGATAACTTGTGTTTTCCTTCCTTTGACTGTACTAGACGCAGAACCAGGTCTCCTTCCTGGAAGACCCGGGTTTTGACTCTGCGGCTATGATATCTCCTCAGATCCTGCTGGTATATGGCTGATCTTTCCAAAGCTTGCTCCCTGCGTTCTTCTAACATATCCACGGCGTCCTGCCGGGTCTTCTCGTTCTCCACCTCGATGTAAGCCGATACTCGAGGCGAGTCGTGGATGATATCACTCGGCAGCACCGCTTCTGCGCCATAAACCATGAAAAACGGTGTCATCTGAGTAGATCTGTTAGGTGTAGTGTTAATACCCCAAACAACTGAAGGTAACTCCTCAACCCATGCTCCAGCAGCTCTGATACATGGGACTCGTAGTCGTGGCTTTAATCCACGAAGTAACTCCTGATTCGCCCTCTCCACTTGTCCATTGGCTTGTGGATGAGCTACGGAAGCTATGTCAAGCCGGATTCCGTTGTTGGCACAAAATTTCTCCATCTCGCCAAGGGACATGTTGGTTCCATTGTCGGTAATTATGTTGTGGGGATATCCGAACCGATAGATAATCCTTTTCAGGAACTTGACTGCTGTAATTGCTTCACAATCGGTAACTGGCATGACCTCGACCCACTTGGTAAACTTATCAACAGCCACTAAAAGATGTGTCTTTTTGCAAGGTGACATGTGGAAGGGGCCAACCATATCCATACCCCAAACCGCAAACGGCCAAGTTAACGGTATAGTCCGCAATTCCATAGCCGGCACATGGGTTTGGCGAGCGTACCTTTGACATCCGTCACACCTTGCCACCAAGCGCTCCGCGTCTACTAGGGCCGTGAGCCAGAAGAAACCATGTCGATAAGCTTTGGCCACGAGGGATCTTGTGGATGCATGATGCCCACAATCGCCTTCATTGATCTCCTTGAGGATCTGTCGGCCTTCTTATGGTGCTACACAGCGCAAAAAGACTCCTGCTGCACTTCTTTTGTACAACTCCCCATTGATGATAGAATATCCTTTTGCTCGCCTCAGAATTTGTCGTGCTAATACCTCCTGCTGTGGCAACTCGCCCCGTGATAGGTAGGCCAGGAACGGCTCTGTCCACTCGGGAACAACACGTACTGTGGCCACGAGCTCCAAATCCGGGTCTTGATTTGCCAGTTCTTCCTCAGACTCGGTTTTAACTGATGGTCGCCATAGCCCATCCAGGAAAACATTAGGTGGAACCGGCTCTCTGTGCGAGCCGAGTCTGGCGAGTGCGTCTGCTGCCTCGTTTTTTCTTCTGTCTATGTGCTCCACCTCATACCCGGAAAAACATCTGGCAACCCTGTCCACCTCTCTGCGGTATGCTGCCATAGTTGCATCTTTTCTATCCCAAGTTCCTGAGACCTGCTGTACCACAAGGTCCGAATCTCCAAAGCATCGTATCCTCTTAATGTTCATCTCCTTGGCTACCTTTAAGCCGTTCAATAGGGCCTCGTACTCGGCCACGTTATTGGAACAATCAAAGTGAATCTGCAATACGTAGCTTAACTTGTCTCCTTTGGGTGATGTTAGCACCACTCCAGCTCCTGATCCCTCGTATTGCTTGGAACCGTCAAAGTGCATTATCCAAGACTCGGAGTTTGGAGCCATGGTGGGCATGCCTGTGTGAGTCCAATCGTTAATGAAATCAACTAGAGCTTGAGATTTGATTGCTGACCTGGGCTCGTAGTTGATGTGATAATCTCCCATCTCGATCGCCCACTTGGCTATTCTACCCGTTGCATCCGAGTTTCTGATGATATCCGACATTGGTATAGAGCTAACCACTGTTATGGGGTGTTCCTGAAAATACGGCTTCAATTTCCGGCTGGCCATGAAGACCCCGAAGACCAACTTTTGCCAATGCGGGTAGCGCTGCTTTGTTCCTGATAATACCTCGCTGACGTAATAAACCGGCCTTTGTACCGGGTGATCTTTTCCATCCTCCTTACGCTCAACGACAACCACTGCGCTAACCGCCCGGGGCCTCGCCGCAACGTATAATAACATGGGCTCTTTAGGACCCGGAGCTGCTAGGACTGGTGCCTCATATAGTTGCTTTTTTAGTGCCTCGAATGCCTCATCCGCCTCTTGGTCCCAAACGAACTTATCAGATTTCCTCAAGAGCCGGTACAAGGGTATTGCCTTCTCTCCGAGTCTTGATATAAACCGGCTCAGCGCTGCTACGCACCCCGTAAGCTTCTGTACGTGCTTCAGGTTTTCCGGCTTTTTCAGACTCTGGATCGCTTTGATTTTATCCGGGTTTGCTTCAATCCCTCTCTCTGAAACACTGAAACCGAGTAACTTCCCTGCTGGGACTCCAAATACACACTTTGTCGGATTAAGTTTCATCTGATATCTTCTCAGGTTCTTGAATGTTTCCTTCAGATCATCGATAAACGTCTCTGCCTTTCTGGTCTTGATCACCACGTCATCTACATAAGCATGAACGTTGCGTCCAATTTGATCCTAAAAGCACTTCTGAATGCACCGCTGATAGGTTGCGCCGGCGTTCTTCAGTCCGAAGGTCATAGTTTTGTAACAAAAGGCTCCAAAAGGGGTTATGAACGATGTTTTCTCCCAATCTTCCTTCTTGAGCTTGATCTGATGATACCCGGAATATGCATCCAGGAAGCACAATAGGTCACTTCCAGCCACTTCATCTATGATCTGATCTATCCTTGGAAGCGCAAACGGATCCTTTGGACAATGCTTGTTGAGGCTCGTATAATCGATGCACATCCTCCACTCATTGGTCTTTTTCATTACGAGAACCGGATTTGCTAGCCACTCCGGGTGAAATACTTCCATGATAAAGCCGACTGTTAACAGCCGAGCCATTTCTTCGCCGATAGCCCTTCTTCTTTCCTCATTCATCTTTCTCAGTCCCTGCTTCACGGGTCTGGACTTGGGATCGACGTGCAGACTGTGCTCTGCCAGCTCTGTAGGGATACCCGGCATGTCGCTAGGCGTCCAAGCGAACACATCCTGATTTGAACGAATAAACTCCACAAGTGCTTTTTCCTGCTCATCATCCAAGTTAGATCCTATGGCAAATTGTTTAGAGGGATCACCCTCGACAAAAGCCACCATCTTGGTGTCCTGCGCTGCCTTGAACTTCGCTCTCTTGTCTTCAGTATTTGGTCTTTTTAACGCTGTTCTGTCATCCGGGTCTACTTGAGACCGGTAATACTTGAGTTCCTCTTTTCTGCAAGCTTGTTCAGCCATTGCCGCATCTCCTTCATCGCACTCAGCCGCTATATCCCGGCTCCCATGTATGGTGATGGTCTGTTTGGGACCCGGGATTTTTAGTTGTAGATAGACATAACACGGCATGGCCATGAACTTAGCATAAGCCGGCCTTCCGAATAGCGCATGATAAGGGTTGCGCAACTTGACCACCTCGAAGGTGAGCCACTCAACCCGGAAATTGTCCTTCGATTCTCCAAAAGCAACCTCCAAGGTAATCTTTCCTTCAGGGCACGCTGAGTGACCCGGCACTATTCCGTGAAAAACTGTTGAACTTTTCTGTAGCTGAGACTCCTTGAGACCCATGCGTAAGAAGGTTTCCCAATATAGGATGTTGATGCTGCTTCCACCGTCCATTAAGACCTTTTTCAGCTCATAACCATTAACCTGTGGCGCAACCACCAATGCTAGGACTCCCGGATGTTCTATTCTCTCCGGGTGATTCCTTCTGCTCCACATTACATCCTGCTCCGACCATCTCAGGTATCTCGGAACGGCCGAGGCAACTGAGTTTACCGCCTTTTTCAGTATCTTTTTTATCCTTGTTGGAAATTCCTGTAGTATGCACGTGGTATTGCCCCAATTTCTTGGGGTTGGCTTGGAAACCTCCAGCTCCCCCTGGTTATTACCCGGATTTCCGCCTGCCGGGTTACCAGCTGGGGGTGGGCCGTTGCCCGGGTTTCCACCCGGACCCGGTCCTCCTCCCCGGCCTGCACCTCGCATAGCCTTGTTCACTTCCTCGTTCTTCCATCTCTGCAAATCCGCACATTGCTCCAATGAGTGGTTAGCTGGCCTTCCGTTCCTGCTGTGTTTCAGGCACGCCATTCTGAAGATATCCCAGTTGTTGCCCGGCCTTGGTGGCCCTTGATAATTTCCTCCATTATGATTTCCTGCGTTGAAATTTCCTTCTGCCCTGGGCCTTGAAGACCCGGCTTCTGTGCTGGCGACAAACTCGGAATTCCCCTCGAACGGGCGCTTGTTCTGGTTGTTCCCATTGCTACCTCCATGGTTACCCGGCGTAGATCCATTGCCGGTTCTTCCATTATTGCATGTATTTGCTTTTGCTTTCTTGTCATCAACGTCCTCTTCCGTGGTATCCGTTGCAGCGTGTTTGTTGCACGCATCCATTAGTTCTCCCATTGTGACTTCTGAAGCATTCCGACTGGATTTCGTGCGAGTTAATTTTTGCACTAAAGGTGTATACTTGCATGTCTTGGCCATAGCCTGCAATGCATCTTTCGGTTGAATATCTGTAGATGAATGCAATATCTCCATAACCCGGCGCACCCAGCTGCGCGCCGACTCTCCCTTCTTTTGTACACACCGTTCCAGATCGTCGATGGTAAACAACCTCCTGCATGTTCCGTGAAAGTGCTTGATAAACGCAGTTTTCAACTCTCCCCATGACTTGATAGATCCTTCCGGTAAATTGTTGAACCACAACTTTGCTGCTCCTTCCAACATCATTAGATACATGAACTTGGCCTGAAGGTTTTCAGACGCGTTGCGAATCGACATAGCCATCTCGTAACTGCTCAACCATGTTTCTGGATCCATAGTTGGCTCATAGTTCACTACTTTACCCGGTTCCTTGAGTTTATCCGGGTAAGGCTCAGCCCTTATGTTATCCGTCAAACACTTGGGCCCAGCGAGATTAGTCGGTACTGGCCTCACCCGTGAAACATGCGATGCTGCGGGGGGTACGGCTGGACGTGGCGCTGCCGCTGGTCTATGCACCGCAGACCCGGCCGCGGCTCTCCTAGCCCTGGAACTATCCACAATAGCTTGTGCTGCTGATACTGATGGTGCTGCTTGCACGCGGGGAGGAGGCGGCATTTGCTGCTGCTCTGCCCTCCAGCGCGCTGAACTTGTTTGCATATTGCCGGCGTTGCCGTGTTGCTGGCTGATATAAGGTGTTCCATGCATTCCACTCCTGTTATCCGGGTAATTAACCTGCTGAGCCACTACCGTATGCAATAAATCGATCGCCCGTCGGGTCTGCTCCGCATGGGGTGACTCTCTTATGGGGATCTGATTCAATGCTAACGTTGCGTCATATACATTATCCATGGGGTTATTGAAGTGACCTGGTGGTGTACAAAATCGTGATGGTGGTGGTGGTGGCGCTGTGTTGCCGACAGGGGCCCCAGTCTGTAGTGTGGGTAACCCGGCCTGCACGTTTGCCGGCTGTCCTGCTCCAGTTGTCGGTTGATGCACAGTTTCCTGATTCACAGCCGGAATCGGTTGATCCTGGGGTGTGATGAATAGCGCGTTAGGGTTTATGACTCCTCCCATCGCCGGTAATCTTGTCTGATATCTCTCATGCACCCTGCTTGTCTCGGCTCGGAGCCGGTTCTCCAGCGCGTCCAGTTCACGTTGGCGCGTGGCTACCCCTTGCTTTTCTGCTTCTACATCTCTTCTTTGTTGCTCTAGCACGCAGCGTGCTACCTCCAAGTCCCTGGCACGTGCCGCGGCGTTTTCCGGGGTTATCACAGTAGCTAACACTGTTGGGTCCAAGACAATATTGTTACTGAACAGGGCCGGGTGTTGCGGATTCGAAGGACCTGCCCCCGGCGTCCTGTGAGCCAAGAACCCAAACATATTTGCCTGCATCTCGCTATCCGCCGCTCGGCTGGTGACTGAAGCCGACTCTCCGTCAACCCGGGTCAGAACCGGATTTCCTTCAGCCGGATTTTGCTGCTGGGCCAATGCTTGCGCCGCTCCGACCGCAGCCGTAGTCACGTTCCCTTGATTGAGATTGGTTGCAGGGGCCGTGTAGACCGCGACCTGGCGCGCAATGCTTGGCGAAGACTCATACTCCTCTTCATCGTAGCTATCTTCCTCGTACCGGTCCTCCAGCAGGTGCAGGATAGACTCGGTATCATCCTCCCTTATGACCCGGCCACGCGGGGTCCATGCCGGCTCCTCCGGCTGTTCCCTCTTCGTGGTGGGCTCCTCTATCGGATCCACCGTCCCGACCGATTCCTCTCCGTCCGACTGAACGTGGGTGGCCTCTCCTGACACAGAATCAAATCCAAAATCGTCAGGGATTGAACCGAACGCACGTACCATGCCGACGAAGACGTTGACCCGGCCGATCGTGATGACGGATCCGGATTCGAGCAGATCCGACTCTGGCCCCCAGCCAAAATCGTCCACCATCTTCTCTCCTTCGGGGTTGGTGTAGATCTCGCGGACAACGAGGTTCTTCATGTTCTCCCGAGTTTCTCCCGTGATGTAAACATTCTTGGACGTAGGCCCCACGGTGGGCGCCAACTGTCGTGGGATAATCACGGCAGACGTTACCGGGGGTAACTTGTCTTGGGGCAAACCGACTCTGGTGTTTGGGAGAGGGTTTAGCTCAAAGGAAACCATGGCGATATGCGATCTAGTAGCCGGCAATCAAGTCGCCGAGTCTCCGATCTGAATATACTATCTCGATACTCGTATTACAATGGATGCTCGATATCTCTCGATCTAACCCCAGGGGACCGGCTTATATAATCCCCGGATCCCCTGGCTTGCTATCCAAGGCCTACCCGGAATCCTACCCGGACACAGCTTATAAAACCCTAAACTTCCTTATTGGAACCCACAATCCGGGTTACGAGGCCTACACTCCTGGGCCTTCTAGAAGCTCCTTTTCCCTAAGCCGGGTCTTGTACAGCATCCTTTGGGCCGAGTTAGTCCTTGACGTTAGTATACCGGGTTATCATCCCTCCATCATAGACCAACTCGTGGATGGGACCATTCAAAAATGCACTTTTAACATCCATTTGTTGCACTTTAAAGTTGTGATGAGAGGCATATGCAAGTAAGATGCGAATAGATTCAAGACGAGCTACGGGAGCGAATGTTTCACCGAAATCGACACCTTCGACTTGAGAGAAGCCTTGAGCAACCAATCTAGCCTTATTGCGGATGACGATGCCGTCCTTGTCTTGTTTATTCTTGAAGATCCACTTAGTGCCGATGACGTTCTTGCAATCTTTGGGCCTTGGTACCAACTTCCACACCTTGTTGCGATCGAAGTTGTTGAGTTCATCGTGCATTGCTTCAAGCCAATCTTGATCTTCAAGAGCTTCATAGACCTTCTTTGGCTCAATGTGAGAGACGAAAGCATGAGCTTTGCTAAAATCCGCTAGTTGCCTCCTTGTGACGACCCTTCCACGAACTTGTCCAAGAATCATGTCCTCCGTGTGACCGGCACGAGCAAGATTATCTAGCCTTCTCTTTGCCCTACGAGCTAGCATCTCTTCCAAAGTTTCCTTGGATAGCACTTGATCATCACCTTCATCATCGGAGACATGTCCACCTTGATCTTGATCATCAACGGGAGGTGGATCCCTTATGTGCCGAGTTGCATCATCACCATGTGTATCTTGTTCTTCATTGTGAGCTTGGCCTTTATCATGAGATTGGCCTTGATTGTTAGCTTGGCCTTGTGGTGAAGCATGAGGGCTTGGTGCATCTTGTTGGGTAGCTTGGTTATCAATGGATGTAGTCAATGGCTCCACTTGAGTGGGGCATAGTCCTTCTCCCTCCGTCATCCGGTAACCCTCAATGGGGATTATTTCACCAATCCCCATTCTTCTTATGACGATGGGAGGAATTGCATCTCCTACAATACCATGATCTATACGGCCCCCTTGGGACCCATTATCCTCATCAAATACCACGTCTATAACTTCTTCAACTTGTCCGGTGGACTTGTTATAGACTCTATAAGCGTGAGCGTTTGAGGCATAGCCAACAAAGATACCCTCATAAGATTTAGTCTCGAACTTTGACAAGCGTTTCCCTCTCTTGCGAATGAAGCATTTGCATCCAAAGACCTTGAAGTATGAAACATCCGGCTTCTTGCCCGTGAGAATCTCATAAGGGGTCTTGTTCAAGATCTTGCGGAGATAAAATCGGTTGCTAGCGTGACAAGCGGTGGAGACGGCCTCGGCCCAAAAATTATAAGGAGAAGAGAACTCCGCAATCATGGTTCGAGCCACATCCATAAGAGTCCGATTCTTTCTCTCCGCCACACCATTTTGTTGAGGGGTGTAAGGAGTGGAATATTGATGAGCAATGCCTTCCTCACTAAGAAATACCTCCACGGTGTAGTTCTTGAACTCGGAGCCATTATCACTTCGGATAGCCATGATGCTTGTATTATGTTGCCGTTCCACCAAAGTGATGAACTCAATGACCCGCTTTTGAGTCTCACTCTTTCTCTTGAAGAAGTACACCCAACAATATCGTGAATAGTCATCCACAATCACCAAGCAATACTTCTTGCCTCCAAGACTATCATATGATAGAGGACCAAAGAGGTCCAAGTGAATGAGCTTGAGGATTCTTGAGGTGGTGATGTTTGTCTTCGTTGGGTGAGCTTCTCCATGTTGTTTTCCAAGAACGCAAGAGCTACACACACGATCTTTGGCAAACTTAGCATTTGTTAGTCCTAGAACATGATTGCCACTTTGAAGGTCATGCAACGTCCTCATATTGGTGTGGGCTAACCGGCGATGCCATAGCCAACCCACATCAACTTTAGCCATTAGACATGTCGCGGCACACGTGTCTCCTTTAGAGAAGTCCACTACATACATGCCGTTTCTCGACATGCCCAACAAAGGCTACTTTAAGAGTCGTTTCCCAAGTGACAATCACATTCTCCTTATTAAAGAAAGAGGTAAAACCACTTTTAGCAAGTTGAAGAACCGAGATGAGATTATAGCCAAGGGACTCAACAAGAAGAACATTCTCAATTGACAAGTCATTTGAGATTGCTACCTTGCCTCGTCCCAATACCTTTAGTTCGGAGTTGTCACCAATAGTAACGCAATTGAGATGAGGTAATGGAGGATGAATATCACTCATTGCGTCATTGCTTCCGGTCATATGTTGGGATGCACCACTATCCACCGTCCATTTGCTCGAACCGGAAGCACTTCCCTACAATAGATTAGTTTCTTGATTTAGGTACCCATCTTTGAATGGGTCCTCTCACGTTAGCGACAAGGGTCTTAGGAACCCAAATACTCCAATGATAATCATCACCATAAGAAGTACCAACATATTTAGCATATACATGACCATCTCTAGATTTCATAAGAACATAAGATGGGTTGTATTTCCCGGCAAAGTTATTATGAGTGGTGCTCCCCCTAGAGGTGTCACCACCCACAACGGTGTTGGTCTCCTTCTCTTTGGTCACCTCTCCCTCTTTCACAAATCTTACTTTTTGTGAGGGGGAGGTGACTTTCTTCTTGTTCTTCTTCTTGTACTTCTTCTTTGACTTGGCTACATAGCCAAGTCCCTCCTTTCCATTGTTGACTCGTTGAGAAGCAATCTCATGAGGATTCTTCACACTTCCTACAAGATTAGTCGCACTACAAGCATTGCTAGGAAAGACATTTGAGCTAGGAGATGAAGTGGACAAAACTTGCTTATTTGATAGTTGAGATAGAAGATTGTCATGAGATTTGGTTAGCTTGTCATGAATTTCCTTAAGAGACATGAACTCCTTTTCGAGTTTTTCATGACGAGTGCCAAGTTCCTCGTGAGCAATTCCTAGCTTCAACTCTTCATGTTCAAGAGTTTTAATTATAGCAAGAGATTGGGCATTTTCCTTCCTAAGCTTAGAGACACTAATGGCAAAGTTTTCTTCAAGGCAAGATAATTTCTCCTCAAGAGAGGCACGAAGGGAACGTTCATTATCAAGTGCTTTTTCAAGCTCTTGTTCATTGCAAGTGTGACCTTCATGGCCTTCCAAGGTCACGATGATTTCCTCCTTTTCATCTATAAGAGAGTTAGCTTCATCAAGTTGCCTCAAAAGGGCATTAACCTTTTCCTTAGTCTCAGCTTTAAGGCTAGATAGCCAAATGCCTAACTCATTAGACTCATCATCCTCCTTGGAATCGTTCTCAACACAATCCAATAATGAAGGAGGGTTAGTGACAATGGTCTTGGAGTTAGGAGAGCATACCGAAGTGGCTTTTGCCATAAGACATGTAGGTCAGGTAGCCACAATTTCATTGGGGGATTCAAATAGAGAGATTGAAGGTGATGATGCGATAGCCATGGAGATATGAGCAACTCCTACTACTTCATCTTATCCTTCATCTCCGGAGACGTAAGTCTCTAGAACCGCCCATTCTTGAACATAGAGGGCCCTTGTAACTCGCTTAGCAAAGTTCTTGTTTTGAGGAGGCTTGGCCTTGTTTTTGCGAACTATCTTGCCTTCGTTTTCTTCTCTTGGCTCAAAAGGGCACTCCTTCACGAAATGGTTTGCGCTACCACAATTGTAGCATGTCCTTCGGCGCTCCCCCTTCTTCTTGTAGTTCTTGTTTCATGGAGGTCTTGGAGAGCCGGCTTTGTGAGCTTCCCATCTCTTCCAATATACATGCATAGCGAGAGCAATGCACTTGTGAGCTCCCGTATAGGTGTCTTCATAGTCTTCTTCATCATCATCTTCTTCTTCACTTTCATCAACTCGAGCCATTGCCTTTGACTTCAATGCAAGATTGGGAGACTTTCCCATCCCTCTAGAGCGAGCTAGAGCATCATCCGCACTCTTGTGTGAGAGAGAGATTGCGATGAACTCACTAAGAACACCAATGGAGTTGAGAGTGTTGTAGTCCGCTCTTGTCCGGATACTAGTGGAGAAATTCTTCTTGAAGGGTGTGATAGCCTTGACAAATTTCCTCTTTATCCACTCATCGGAGATCTCTTCCTTGCCAAAGTCTCTCAATTGATTTGCGAGAGTGACAACTCTTCTATAGAGCTCTTCGGGAGTCTCATCCTCTTGCATAACGAAGTTCTCAGAGTTGTCAATGGCCACATCATACTTGGAAGATTGAATGCTAGCATTTCCTTGAAACAAGGTGTCAAGTTCATCCCAAGATTCCTTGGCGGTCTTGCAACCACGGATGTGAGTGAGATGCTCCCTTGGGAGAGCCTTCTGGATAATAAAAAGAGCAGTTTTGTTGAGTTGAGATTCAATATCCTCCCTTGGGGTCAAGTTGCTTGGGTCATGAGGATGAAATCCATGGATCACGCTTCTCCACAATGCGGTACATGATCCTGAAATGTGAGATTCCATTTTAAACTTCCAAGAGGAAAATTCGTTAGTGTTAAGGATGGGTGGAACTCCAACATTAAGGATGTGTGGCATGGAAACGATTGGGTGGATAGAATCATAGTTTTGCGGTGGTGGAACTTTTGAATTGGACCCCGAACCATTAGCCGTTTGAGACTTGGAGCTACCGTCACCCTCCTTAGCTTTGGCTTTAGCCTTTTGTGTGGCTTTAGCCTTAGCTTTGGCAATGTTCTCTTTGAGTTCGGAATTGTCCGGAGTCGTTTCCTCATCCGAACTATCCTCATCGGAGACATGGGGAGAGTGCGAAGGCCCCTTGGTTTTACCCATCATGTTCTCCAACATCTTCTTGATGGAGGAAACCTCCGAGCCCACACTAGAGCTAACCTTGGACAATTGGGTTTGAATGGTACAAACCGTTATCTCTAGGTTGGCTATAGTGTCGGCCATTTTGGAGAGCTCCTCCTTAGAAGATTCGGGATCATCTCCGTTGACCATGATTACTCTTAGGCGGTTAAGCCCGATAAAAGAGTCGAGGCTCTGATACCAATTGAAAGTGCAATATGATCAACGAGAGGGGGGGTGAATAGGTGACCTACAAATTTTAATTCTTTTTCACTTTTAATGGGGGCTTTGGGAAAGTAAAAGCTTGGTTATCTAGATGTGCAACTAAGTGAACACCCTAGGTGACAAGAAACAAGTAGCAGCGGAAATAAAGGAACGGTACAAGATAACAACAAGTGAAAAACACGGAGACAAGGATATGTTTCCCGTAGTTCCTTCTTAAAAGAAGTATGTCTACGTTGGAGAGGTGGGGAGCCACCTTGGCGCTCCTCAATAGCACAGATGTGCACACCTTGTTCTCCTTGAGCTTCTCCGGTGAGGGAGATTCTCGTTTCCACTATGAGGTCGACTTGAAGGCGTTGACCAAACCTTTACAAGGGGTTGAGGCTACTCCACAAGTGAGATGGAGGCTCTCAACAATCGAAGCTTCTTGCTACAAGGTGGAAGCTACAAGCACTAGGGTTTCCCTTGGATGACAAAGCAACCAAGAGATTACAAGATCCCAAGAGTTGTGGTGTGGGTACACACGTTTTGGCTTGGTGGAAAGGTAGATCTAGTCCTCCTCCATGAGATCCTTGAAGGGCATCGAGTTTGGTTGGAGGAGGAGGGAGATCGGGGAGTTTTGAGCTCTACAACAATGGAGGAGAGAGAGGAATGGACGAGCTACCTATCTAGAGGAAGAAGACAACTATTTATAGGCTCCTCCAATTTCTGACCGTTGTAGTCTGCCAGGGCCGGAATATTCCGGTGTTAGCACCGGAAATTTCCGGTCTGCCGTGGCCGGAAATTTGAATAGTCCGGGTGGCGGATTTTTGAAATATCCGGGGGCGGAAATTTCCGCCCCAACATTCCGCCCCCATCTCTGTGCGCGGGCACCAGCCCAAGATGAAAAACTGCTAAGGACCAGAGGCCGGAATATTGAAAAATCCGAGGAGCGGATAATTGAAATATACGGGCCCGGAAATTTCCGGACAGAATTTCCGCCCCCATCTCTGTGCGCGGGCAGCTGAGAAGGCTCCATTTTCTGCTAAGACCCAGAGGGCCGGATTTTTGCACCGGAAATTTCCGGGGAAAATTTCTGCCCTGGCTTCTGTGCGCGGGCAGGGAAAACACTTAGCCGTTTTGAAGAGGCCCGAAAGGGGCCGGAATATTCCGGTGTTAGGGCCGGATATTCCGCCCCATAAGAACCGGAATTTCCGGACTGAATACTGAAAAATCCGGTGGCAATAATTCCAGAGTGTAGACCTTCTCTTTGATCTTTTGACAGGAGTATAACAATAATTATCTGAGAGAATAGCTGCACAGTCTAAAACGACATTGTTAGATAGGTGATACCCATGTTGTTATCATCACCAAAATCATTAGAGGGATCATGAGCTTTCAATATCCCCCTTTTTGGTGAGTTATGACAACACGGGTATTTGCAAGGAAATAAACTAACAATGCATGATATGAGAACATCACAGATAGCATATATAGGAGACATGCCTCCTAATAATAATAGTTCACCAACGAATAACGAGTACGATAAGACGAAGTTCGAAAAGACGCATGAAACGAAAAAGGGGCAACAAAGAACGAAACCCACCCAAGCAAATCCCCGCGATCATCTAGATCTTCTCCCCCTTTGGCATCAGGATACCAAAAAGAGAAAAGAGAGAGCTACGTCCCATGGAGCAAACTCTAGGCCTGGGTGTCCTCTTCTTCCTCTTCCTCTTCATCTTCGGTAACATCCTCCATGTCCTCATCATCATCCACGCCGATATCCCAATCAACGTCGCGGTTGTTCCAATTCTTGTATGGAATCCTGGCAGGAGGAAGAGGTGGCACATTGGGAACCTGGAGAGCTGTGATGATGTGGTGCTGGTTCTCTAGGATGCTGCGGCGCTCCACATAGGCACTGTAGTTCTCCTTGTGGAGGCACACATTCATGCACAACACCTTCTAAATTGCACGAACAAGCCATGAGCGCTTCTTCTTGCCAGGGGGAGGAGGACGCATGCGAGGATCACAGTGGCCCTGACCTGTGGCACCCACATCATGTGCAGCCTGCTGGGTGTGAGCGGCCTTCTTGTACAGCGTGACATCCTTGTGGTCTTCACAGTCTAGCTCCAGGCCCTGACGAAGTGCCTCGGGATAGCGAGCCTTGATTAGCTTCATGATGTACGGGGCATACGGGGGCACTTTGCGGTGGAAGAGAGCAAAGTGGATCTCATTGAAGATGAAATCCATCACATCAACCTTGTGGGCCTCCATGTCAGTCATGTCACCCTCAGTGAAGGTCAGGTATGCGTGGTACATGAGGTTGACCAAGCCACCACGAATAACATCATTATTTCCACAACTTGGGGCAATAGACTCCCTGAACATACGCAACAGGATGTCATATATGGGAAATAGCCCTTTGGCCGAGCCAATCACACCTGTGGAACCGTACAGCTCAGCCAGTCTGTTCTTCTCATACTCAACCCCGTGAACATGGATGCGCTGACCCTGAGGAGTGTTAAGGCCAGCAAAGGGATACCCGAGCGCAGTAGCAAAGTCATGGAAGTTGGCGGTGAGCAAGTGAGGGCCAGACATCCAAGACATCCCAATATCCTCAGAATCATCAATGACAAGTGTGGCGAAGAACTGCTGGATGAACGTGGTATTGTAGGAGCATCTAGTCTCCATAAGAGGGCGCAGACCAAGGAGTTCAGCCAACTGGACGGAGTTGTTGAAATAGGCAGGATTGGCAGCCAAATGAGCGAAGTTGATAACCTTCATTGGGCACACCGGCTTGCTCATGACAGTATACACTTGCTTGAAAAGGGTCTCCTGCTCAACGTGCCAGAAGCAGGAATAAATAGTGGGGTCTTGAGGACCCTCGGTGTACCAGGCCTTGCCCCTCCATGCCTTGAACTCAGGGATGGACATGGTAGCCAAGTTCAGAGCTGACTTCCCCAGCTTCTTCCCAGCTTTGCGAGCAGCCCCTTTAGTGTCACGTTGACGCTCATATTCCCTCTCAGCATCCCTCGCACGCCGGCGAGTCTCATTCTCATCAACAAAGGTCCCCTCATCATCGGATAGATGTGTGAGAAGTTGATGTGTGAGAAGTTGATGTACTTCATAGGGTAGACGGGCTTTCTCATAACAGTGTACACCTGCTTGAACAGTGTCTCCTGCTCCACATGCGAGAAACAAGAATCGATAGTGGGGTCCTGAGGACCCTCAGTGTACCATGCCTTGGAGCGCCATGTCTTAACTCAGCTACGGACATGGTTGCGAGGTTGAGAGAAGTCTTGCCCTGTTGCTCGTTCGCACGACGAGTGGCCCTGTCGGCATTGCGCTGACGCTCATACTCTCGTTGTTCATCACGCTGACGCCGACGAGTCACGATCTCATCAACAAACACCCCATCTTCATTCTGTTGAAAGTGGTGCCACCGCTTGCGAGAGCTAGTAGCCTTGGGTCTAGAGCTTGAACCATCTGCGAGAAAAGCGAAAGCAAGCGGAAAAGAAAAAGCAAACACATCAACAATGGGGCTCATATCCTGTGGAGTGGAATAAAACAATTTCTGTAAAAGATTCAGAGCAGGCCAGAAATTCCGGACCTGGCTGAAATTTCCGGGGGGGGGGGGCGGAAATTCCGTGCAGAGGCCAGAAATTTCCGGTCTAGGAAAAATCGCGCTAAGGTTGCGAATCCAGGCCTGCAATGAATCACAAGGTAGGGGTGCACGGGGAGGAACAAAAGGAAATACTGGACTACTGGAGGGAGTTCCAACCCTAAAATTGTGGGAGATCGAATCAACCGGGAACCCTAGATTGTGGAGAAGACTTGGCACATAACGGGATCCATGGATGAGCATGGATGTTGGGAGAAAGATAACCTGGTACCCCTAAGGACAAAGAAAGTATGACCAGCCAGAGGCGAGACCCGGCCAGGAGGCGAGGCCTGGTCAGGAAGGAGACTCGGCCAGGAGGCGAGGCCTGGTCAGGAAGGAGACCCGGCCAGGAGGCGAGGCCTGGTCAGGAAGGAGACCCGGCCAGGAGGCGAGGCCTGGTCATGAAGGAGACCCGGCCAGGAGGCAAGGCCTGGTCAGGAAGGAGACCCGGCCAGAGGAGTCAGGGGGTAACTCAGCTTTGGAAGATGCTATAGAAGGAAGATTCTGGAAGACCCGGAAACCTTGTACAAGTTGGAGACTCAAGACTTGGAGGTAACGAAGGAGACCTAGATTAGGACTCTTAATATGGCATGACCCAGTTTTTATCTTGTACGACCAGGAGACCAGCCGCCCATATAAGCAGGCTCCTAGGTCATAGAGACTAGGAGATTTCGAGTAGAAACCCTATATTCAAGGTACACGAGAGCTGGCATTTGTAACCCTGGATTTGGGGTCTTGGCGAGAGTCAGCCCGAGCCTAGATTTGGGGTCTCGGCGAGAGTAAGCCCGAGCCTAGATTTGGGGTCTCGGCGAGAGTCAGCCCGAGCCTAGATTTGGGGTCTCGGCGATATTTGTAACCCTAGATTTGGGGTCTCGGCGACATTGCAGTCCGAGCCTCCAGATCGATAGCTAATAAGATCCCAGCTGGAAGTAAGCTATTATCTCCAATGGAGAGGCTGAACCAGGATAATCCTTGTGTCCAATCCGAGCTAAACCCTCTCCCAAACACCAGAGTCGATTTACCCCAAGATAAGTTACCCCTGGTAACGTCTGCCGTGATTATCCCACGACAGTTGGCGCCCACCGTGGGGCCTGCGTCCAAAGGTGTTTACATCACGGGAGAAGCTCGGGAAAGCATGAAGGACCTCGTCATCGGCGAGATCATCACCAATCCCGAAGGAGAGAAGATCGTCGATGATTTTGGCTAGGGGCTAGAGTCGGATCAGCTGGAAACCGGATCTATCGTCACGATCGGTCGGGTCTGCTATGCGAGGCCCAGGAGTGCTTCACAACAAAATATTAAGCTTAGCCCAGGAGTGTTTTGCAACTTTGATAGCATACCCTGGAGTGCTTTGCAGCAAAATATTAAGCTTAGCCCAAGAGTGCTGCGCAACTTCGGTTAGCATGGCCAGGAGCGCTTCGCAAAAAATTATATTAGCTTGGCCCGAGAGTGCTTCGCAATATTGTGAAATATTCTATTAATATAAGCTTAGTCCAAGAGTGCTTCACAACTTCAGTTAGTGTTGCCCAAAGTGCTTCGCTAAAACTCATATTAGCTTGGTCCAAGAGCGTTTCGCAACTTCGGTTAGCGTGCCCAAGAGTCCTTCGCAACAGTATGCGGATCAATGGGGTAATGTTGCACAATTAAGCCTTTACTTTATAAACATTGATCCAGATCTTGGGGGCTCTTACTTGAATAGTTTGTAGCTGCAATCCTAAGACCTGGCTTTTATGCCGCCAGTATAATCCTTGCCTATCTTGCTTAAGCTCAATGTGACTCGCACTTATATGGCCTGTTTGTTCTCTTGTAATCTCAATCAGTTATGATGCCCATGGGGACTTAACTGACCCTGTTTTACAGAGTGAGTAGAGCAGTGATAATCCACGTGAAAGCCGACTTACAGTTAAAGGTTTGCAAAAGGGTCATCTAAACCATCGACATATTGAGATGACCTATCTCGGTAACCTGGAGGCATATGAACCCAGGAAGAAACATGATTTATGGGATGTTATTGAGATAAACCTGGAGGCGTATGAACCCAGGAAGAAAAATATGGTGATAAAAAGGACCGCCAAAATGAGATGGTCTAACAAGTATAACCGGGTTTTATCTTTTTATATAGTTATTTGTCTTATTTCAGGAGTCTAACCTGGATGATCGAGCTCACTGCTTCACCTGAAACATGATGCCTAAAATCAAGATTATGAAGGAGAACAAGACAAGCTCGAATCCGGTCAGAAAGGAGACCCGGCCAGGAGGCGAGGCCTGGTCAGGAAGGAGACTCGGCCAGGAGGCGAGGCCTGGTCAGGAAGGAGACCCGGCCAGGAGGCGAGGCCTGGTCAGGAAGGAGACCCGGCCAGGAGGCGAGGCCTGGTCATGAAGGAGACCCGGACAGGAGGCGAGGCCTGATCAGGAAGGAGACCCGGCCAGAGGAGTCAGGGGGTAACTCAGCTTTGGAAGATGCTATAGAAGGAAGATTCTGGAAGACCCAGAAACCTTGTACAAGTTGGAGACTCAAGACTTGGAGGTCACGAAGGAGACCTAGATTAGGACTCTTAATATGGTATGACCCAGTTTTTATCTTGTACGACCAGGAGACCAGCCGCCCATATAAGCAGGCTCCTAGGTCATAGAGACTAAGAGATTTCGAGTAGAAACCCTAGATTCAAGGTACACGAGGGCTGGCATTTGTAACCCTAGATTTGGGGTCTCGGCGAGAGTCAGCCCGAGCCTAGATTTGGGGTCTCGGCGAGAGTCAGCCCGAGCCTAGATTTGGGGTCTCGGCGAGAGTCAGCCCGAGCCTAGAATTGGGGTCTCGGCAAGAGTCAGCCCGAGCCTAGATTTGGGGTCTCGGCGATATTTGTAACCCTGGATTTGGGGTCTCGGCTACATTGCAGTCCTAGCCTCCAGATCGATAGCTAATAAGATCCCAGCTGGAAGTAAGCTATTATCTACAATGGAGAGGCTGAACCAGGATAATCCTTGTGTCCAATCCGAGCTAAACCCTCTCCCAAACACCAGAGTCGATTTACCCCAAGATAAGTTACCCCTGGTAACGTCTGCCGTGATTATCCCACGACAACGGACGTGTGGTCTCTTGATCCGCAAAGATAAGCCGGAAGACGAAAGAGGGAGGCGACGGAGCCTCTGGGGGAGCTCTGAGGCGGCGACTGCAGTTGGAGGAGAAGAGAGCAGGCGATGGGAGGGGGAAAGAAGTGAGCGAGCCCCTGCAGTCACCTATTTATAGGCTCTAATTGCTTACCCCGGAATATTCCGGTGGGTAGCCCGGAAATTTCTGGGGGCGGGAGATTTGGTCAGAAATTCCACCCCCAAAATCCGGTGTGACTCCAGAGAGGGGGCACAACGGAGCTGGGTCGAATTTTCTGAGCAAATCTCGAATACAGGAAATTCCCGGGGCCAGGACACGGAATATTCTGGCTCCCGGATATTTTGGCCCGGAAAATTCCGCCCAAATTTCCGGCCATGTCCCTGAGAACAGGCACGGAGGAAATGTGGGAATTTTTAAGGCCAAGTATCAGGTGGCCGGAATTTCAGGGGTTCCCACACACAGAGTTTTTCAAATAAGGAACAAGACATGAGCCACCAAAGAAACAAAACGATGACAATGGAAATGCAAACACAAAATAAGACAGGAGCAAAAGAGACAATCAACACAATCAAGAGAAAAATGTTGGTGTCCGTAGACACCGTGTTTGAGTATATGTCAAGGAGACGCAAAGATATATCTTGGGCCCAAAATCATGACACACATTAAAGCACAATAAGTCACAAAATGACTAGATATGCATGAAGTTTTGATTGATTTGGGCATGATAGGAGGAGTGTTGGTTCATGAATTGAAGTACGCTCCCCCTATGTCCATGCCTACATCCAAACCTAGATAGCATGAATAGGGAAGGTATCTATGCAAGGTTTCAAGTGAAGTTAGACGAATCGATGACATTTAGTTCATTCCTCAAACCCCGAAATCTTGGTTCATCAAGGGCCTTCGTGAAGATGTCCGCAAGTTGATCCTTGGTGGGCACATAATAGAGATCAATATCGCCCTTCTCAACATGATGCCGAATGAAATGATGCCGAATCTCAACATGCTTCGGCTTGGAGTGAAGAACGGGGTTGTAGGCGATCTTGATGGCACTCTCATTGTCACACAAGAAGGGGACCTTGTCGAAGTCAATACCATAATCTCGCAAAGTTTGCCGCATACATAGCAATTGGGCACAAAAACTTTCCGCGGAGATGTACCCGGCCTCGGTGGTGGATAGGGCGATGCAATTTTGCTTCTTGGAATACCAACATGCCAAAGAGCGACCAATAAAATGACAACCCCGGGTTGTAGACTTCCTCTCCGTCTTCTCTCCCGCGTAATCCGCATCCGAGTACCCGATGAGCTGTAAGCTTGAACCCTTGGGATACCAAAAACCGAAGTTTGGGGTATGAACTAAATAGCGAAAGATGCGCTTAACTGCTTCAAAATGATTGTGCCTAGGAGAGTCTTGAAACCTTGCACATTTACCTACGCTATACATAATATCGGGTCTAGATGCACAAAGATAGAGCAAAGAGCCAATCATGGAGCGGTATACCTTTTGATCTACCTCTTTAACATTCGTGTCAGGTTTCAAGTCAATAGTTGTGGACATGGGGGTTTTCATATGCTTGGCGCCATGCATGTTGAATCGTTTGAGCATATCTTGAGTATACTTGGCTTGCTTGATGAAAGTGCCTTCGGGATGTTGTTTTATCTCAAAGCCAAGGAAATACTCCAACTCGCCCATCATAGACATCTCGAATTTATCCGTCATAAGCTTGCAAAACTCATCATTGAATGTGGTGTTAGTAGAACCAAAAATGATATCATCCACATAGAGTTGGCATATGAAAAAGTCACCTCCAACCTTCTTTGTGAAAAGGTGGGATCGATTAAACCAACATTGAACCCATGATCTACTAAAAACTCTTCAAGTTGCTCGTACCACGCACGTGGAGCTTGTTTAAGTCCATAGAGCGCCTTATCGAGTTTGTAGACGTAATCGGGGTGGTTGGGATCCTCGAAACCCGGAGGTTGCTTGACATATACTAACTCATTAATAGGGCCATTAAGAAAAGCACTTCTAACATCCATTTGTTGTAGTTTGAAGTTATGATGAGAAGCATAAGCAAGAAGGATACGAATAGATTCAAAACGATCTACAAGAGCGAAAGTTTCACCGAAATCGACACCTTCGACTTGAGAAAAGCCTTGAGCCACCAATCTTGCCTTGTTGCGAATTGTTTAGAACACTCTAGTTTTTATTCTTATTGTTCTATGAGTGTTCAGTTTTTGGTAGTACTATGTTTAGCACTTGTTTTTCACTCGAATTTTGTTTGGAGATTCTTGGTTTGATTCAGTTATATGTGATTATCTCTATGGTCTTTGATGATTATTTTCTTTGAGAGTTGTTTCAAATAATTTGATTGGTGTTGGAGAAGAGAAAAATGTTTCATGCTTAAAGTGGTGCAATAATAAGCTTGTTTTGGTTGTCGCTTAGACTTTAGCATGTCATGTTAGATATAAGTTTAATTGTGTGCTTAGATTTATATGATGTATCATGGCTAGTCTCAAATAGCTGAGAGTGCTTAATGTGCCATTGAAATTAAATCATGTGTTGTTTCCTGATGGTGCAGATCTTGCACTCCTTGGGAACCCCAAGAGGAACATATGAATAGCACAATGACAAGTATCCCTCAGAAAGAAACCAAGGTTGAATAAACCAGTAGGAGAAATATATCACTTCCGAAGGTTGATGCTGCTGATATTGGCAGGGCGTACTACCGGTTTAGCTGCAACGTGGAACCTACACAACAATATCAAATCACTTTGCCCCAACAAAATATTGAGGTTGTCAATCCACCGGTTTTGCCGAAAACAAAGAGGTTAAACATATTGTGTGAAAAACAGTAGGAAAACAATAGTAACAGTATCAAAACTGTGATTGTAGTGGTTGTATTATCAGTGTAAGGAAAATGGACCGGGGTCCACAGTTCACTAGTGGCGTCTCTCAATAAAAGATAGGTAGCATGTTGGGTAAACGAATTACAACTGGGAAATTGACAAATATGAAGGTTGCACCGTAGTGCATATGCATGACATGATAATTACTATCTGATTCATGTCAGCATTACAACAAGATACATAGACCGTTATCCAATTGCATCTATGACTAATAATCCACCCTCAGAATGCCATCCAAACAAACCTAGGGTATTAAGTTGCAAGCAACAGATAATTGCATTAAACAAAGTGTGTAATGTAAACAATGTAAACATCATTGTTTTCTCCCTAATGGCAACAACACATCCCCCACCCGTTACATTTCTATCACTTGAGCATGAGTACAAGGGAGGCTTGAACCCACTATCGAGCATAAATACTCCCTCTTGGAGTTATAAGCATCTACTTGTCCAGGGCATCTACTAGCAACAGAGAGCATGCAAGATCATAAATAACATCCACATGAAAAGAACATGATGGATTGATAATCATTGGACATATCATTCAATATTCATCGGATCACATCAAACACAACATGTAGCATTACAATAAGATGATCTTGATCATGTTAGGCAGCTCACAAGATCAAAATATGAGGCATAAATAGGAGAGGACAACAATCTAGCTGCTGCTATGGACCCGTAGTCCAAGGATGAACTACTCATGCATCATTCCGGAAGGGGGGGTATGGTGGTGTAGAGCCCTCCGGTGATGATTCTCCCTCCCGGCAGGGTGACGGGGAGAGCTCCAGAACCCTCCTGAATTAGGGTTGACGATGACGGCGGTTACAGATGTTTTTGGTGGAAAAGGCTATCTATTTTAGGGTTAACCTCCTGAGAGGTATAAATAGGTGAGAGAGAAACGTCGGTAGGCGGCCAGGGGGCACACCACCCCTGGGCGCGGCCAGAGGGGGGCGCGCCGCCCTATGGTGTGGGGACCCTGTGGCCCCCTCCGGGTCCCCTCCGGACTCTGTGTGCGCGACAGATTTCTAAGACTTTTGGCTTTCATTTCGTCCGACTCTGAGAATATTTACATAACAACTTTTCTGAAATAACAAACAACAGAAAACAGGAACTGGCTATGAGGCATTTTGTCAATAGGTTAGTCTCAGAAAATCGATAAAAATGACATAACGTGTAAAGGAAACATGTAGCATATAGTATGAAAATAACATGGAACATCAGAAATTATGGTGACGTGTATGATGTATCAACATCCCCAAGCTTAGTTCCTACTCGTCCTCGAGTAGGTAAACGATAAAAATATATAATTTCTGAGGTGACATGCTTCCAACATAAACTTGAACATCTAAATTGTAAAAGCATATGTACGCTGAGATCGTAGTACTTTAAACACAAGCATGATAGATATAATTTTAGCAACGAAACTTATAAATCACCTTGCATCATGAAAAGTAACACAAATAAAAGATCATGAATAATAATGCACTTGAAAATTATATGTTTGTTTCGAGCATAAAGAAAACATATCTATGTGATATTTCGTTTGTCCTTAAGAGTGGAGCAAAACATAAATGCCAGGACACCTTCAAAGTTCAAGTGGATGACTAGAACAGATAGTTTGAGAGCAAGTAATAACACATCATGAATCAATTAATAATAATTTTTAGGACTGATGCACATTAAACACAGAATGGAAACTACGCTCTCTCAACTGTGCATAATGTTAGAAGATGGAGACTCAACAGAAAAGTAAAAGAAAGGCCCTCCATAGAGGGAAGCAGGGATTAACTCATGTGCTAGAGCTTTTTATTTTATTAAACAGAGGCATTGAAATCTTTACAAGCCAACTAGACTTTACAAGAGCGGCTCCCATTTAAGAAAGCTACTGGTGTAGTATATCATCTCTCTTCTCTTTTGTTTACACAATTATGCTTTTACTGATAAATCAGGGGCAAAAATAGTGAAGAGAATCTAATAGCAACCAATTTTGGGGCTGGGCACCACGCTGCCAGCTCTTGTATCATTTTGGATAAGAGGATGTGCCACTAGTCCAGGTTTGTAAAGTCCAATCAACAAGTGAGATAAATATTCTCTATTCACGTCCTCATGAGCTAAAACAGGGGCACAAAACATGAGTAAGTTTGAAAGTTTAAAGGTAGCACATGAGAAATTTACTTGGAGTGGCGGTTAAATACCACATGTAGGTAGGTATGGTGGACACATTTGGAAAATGTCTTTGGGAGTTGGATGCACGAGTAGAGCTCATACTCAGTACAGGTGGAGGCTAGCAAAAGACTAGGAGCGACAAATCAAGAGAGCAATAATGGCCATAATCATGCATAGCGACAAAAACATTATTAATCAAAGAATAAAGGGTATTACAAGACAAAAACTAAATGATCATAGAGGCTATAAGTGACTGGTTTGTAGTCATAAACATGGTGTAAGCATGCGCCAAGTCAACCAAATAAAGCATTCGAAGGAGAACACCACAAATTCATGCTTCAATAAGATAGAAACAACTCATGATTCTTTCAATGGAACATTTATCACTCTAAGCTATTTGAGACAAGTCATGCTACAATAGAAACACTAAGCATAGAATCAAAATAACATCTAGCATTACATGAAAAAGTCTAGTCATAGTCTATACGAGCTTCTTTTTGCACCGTTATAAGGACAAAAATTATACCACTCCTTTCCAACGTCAATCATTTTATACTAAACAAAAACTATCCCAAGAGATATAGAAATGAAACAAGAGAGTACTAAAATAAATCTACTAGAACTAACAGCTCTGAATAAGAGATGCATGAAAAACAGGAGCTAAAAGGATTTGCAGCAGCTAGAAGAAAAACTAAGAATACGAGTATTCATATGAAAAAGCGGAGCGTGTCTATCTCCCACACAAGAATGCTGGGTTCAAAACATATTTATTTCAGCAAGGAAAACAAAACAAAAACAAGCAGACGCTCCAAGTAAAATACATATGATGTGACCGAATAAAAATATAGTTTCACTAGAAGTAACCTGATAAATTGTTGATGAAGAAGGGGGGACCTTTGGCATCCCCAAGCTTAGATGCTTGAGTCTTTTTAGAATTTGCTGGGATGAACCACGGGGGAATCCCCAAGCTTTGGTTTTTCACTCTTCTTGATCACATTATATCACCCTCTTCTCTTGACCCTTGAAAACTTCCTTCACACCACACTCAAAGTAATTTGCATTAGAGGGTTAGTGCACAATTAAAAATTCACATGTTCTTCATGGACACAAGCGTTATTAATACTTTTAAACGTTATCTACATCCACTGATGTTTAGTGAAGCAAAGAAATCCACTCGACATAGTAAAAAAGAGAATGCAAGTAAAAAGGCAGAATCTATCAAAACCAGAACAGTCTGTATAGACGAATTTTTTTCGGGGCACTTTCATTGCTCAAATCGAAAAACACAAAGATACAAAAAAATCGTAATTAGCCGAGGAATAAGCACATTTGTTTTAGGTTATTTTGATCTTTCTGTGATTTATGCGATTTTATATGGTGGACAGTAGAATTTGTTTCCTGTATAGAAATCAAAATCTAACCTCAACTTTTACTATAGACTTTACTTGGCACACCTATACATGAAAATAAAGATACAAAGGAGTTTCTAAAAAGTTATAAAACACATTGACTCAAACGAAACAGAGAAAAAACAAAGAAAAAAAATAAAACCATGGGTTATCTCCCAAGAAGCGCTTTTCTTTAACGCCTTTCAGCTAGGCACAGAAAGCAAGAAGATGCTCACATAAGAAATATGAATTAATAAAAAGAGAGCATCAAGAAGAAAGTATAAAACAAATTTAAATCTAATCCACTTCATATGCATAGGAATATTGTAAATAAATAAATTTAAAAAGCTCAAACTAGAAATCATGGGAAGGTAGAATAAGAGAAATTTCAAAACTTTCAACAAAAAAGAGATGTTTTAGCAACATGAAAATTCCTACAACCATATTTTCCTCTCTCATAATAATTTTCAGTAGCATCATGAAAAAAATCAACAACATGATTATTACATAAAGCATGTTTTTCATGATCTAAAATCACACAATTCATATCAAGCTCAAAAATGGTGGGATCAAAATTAATATTAGAATTAAAGACCTCTTCTTTCCCACTTTTAGTAATGAAAAAAAACATTATTGGTCGCTCTTAAAAGGTATGGGACACATTATAGCAATCATATTTTCAGTAGCATTATAATTTATAACATCAAGTAACATAGGACCATCATCTAGAGCATTATCATATAAATTTTCTAAACAAACTTCCTCATTATCATGCATATCAATTGTTTGAATAAATAGGGGATTATCATAGGATTTATCAAAGTAGCATGGATTATCATAAATAATAGTAGCAATCTTGTCGTGGGATAATCACGGCAGACGTTACCGGGGGTAACTTGTCTTGGGGCAATTCGAATCTGGTGTTTGGGAGAGGGTTTAGCTCAAGGGAAACCATGGTGATATGCGATCTGGCAGCCGGCAATCAAGTCGCTGAGTCTCCGATCTGAATATATTATCTCAACTCTCGTGTTACAAAGGATACTCGAATATCTCGCGATTGTATGATTTCTGCTTAATCTAACCCTAGGGGCCGGCTTATATAATATCCGGACCCCCTGGCTTACCGTCCAAGGCATACTCGGAATCCTACCCGGACACTGCTTACAAACCCTAAGTTTCCCTATCGGAACCCACAAACCGGGTTACGAGGCCTACACTCTTGGGCCTTCTAGAGACTCCTTTTCCTTAAGCTGGATCTTGCGCAGCGCCCTTTGGGCCGAGTTACACCTTGGCGTTAGCCTACCGGGTTATCATCCCTCCATCAGTAGTCCCCAGAATAGCTTGGGCTTCACGGGATCCTCCTTGAAGCGCATGCTATTCCCTGCAAAAATAACAAACATACAAGTTCATAGAGGCCGGGTTAGGTTGCTTTGATAAACAGCTAGGCCTAACTCCACTGGTGGTCCATATAATAACCCGGCTTTCTCCAAATCCACCTTCATTTTCCCGGGTCAATACTCCGAGGAAAACGCAGGAGATCCGGCTCATTTCGTTTGTTAACTGGCCCGGATATCGCGGAAGGGATTTGCTTCCGATCTTTTCCGGATATCGCGCGGGGTAACTTAACGCATATCCCAAAATTCCCGGACGGGTATCCCTCTCCAAAAATTTCGGATCCCGCCCCTTAGTCTAGGTTTCCCCACCCGCACCTATAAATAGGCGCCCTAGGGGGTGACCTAAACCTAACGGCTCATTTCCACTTCTCCTCTCTCACCCATCTCACCTGCAACCTCCGGTGACGCCCCCTTGCTCGAGGTCGTCGTTGCGCCGCCACGGAGCCCACCGGAGAGCGACCGGAAGCGAGCCGCCGTCTACGCTCCGCCTCCGCTCGCGCCGCTCCGCCGTCAAGCTCCGCCACCGCGCCCGCAAGCTGCCCGCTGGGGGTTTCAAAGGGGCACCACAGCTGCGCCATCTGCCGCCGTCGCGCCATCCTCCAATCCGCACCGGTGAGCTTCCTATCTCCATTAATTTCAACTTCAAACTTTCCGTTCGATTTAGATTGGATCTAGGTTTGCCCGCGGGCTAATTTCCTGCTCCATACCGAATTTGATTACTCAACTTCATCCTTGCTTGCTTAATCGCTCAATAATAGATCTAATTACACCCTCCTATTATTCGCAACCATAAATTTCTCCGCGAATTTCTCTGGAAAATTTCCCAATCTAGATGTGGTCCGTCTAGGATTTCCGCAGTTGTTCTTTGATACTCGGACGATCCTCTATTTCCGGATCTTCTATTTTCACTAGTTAACCAGAAAATCAACTCCTTTTCATAGTTGCTCATCGATATCGTAGATAACTCATAGCTTCCGTACTGTCTACTGATACTCGGATAACTCGTATTTTCCATACTGTTTACTGATACTCGGATAACTCGTATTTTCCGGGCCTTTGTTACTCATGTTTTGTTACCTTGTGCTTCGCAGGCCGAACAAATGGCTCCAAAGAACAAGGGAAAACAGCCGGCAAAGCCAAGATCAACCCAATCCATCTCCGCCAACTGGGCACGGTCCTCCGTGACCCAGGCCAAGCTAGAAGAGCTCGCCGAGTCTGGCGTTCTCCCTCCTCAGAAGGAGATCCATTGGAGAGTACCGGGTGACGAGACCCGGCCTACCCCCAACCCCAACGAGGTAATCTGCTTCGTTGAGCACGTGATCCGGGGGTTTCGCCCCCGGGTTACTCTTTTTCCGTGAAGTCCTCAGCCATTACGGCCTCCGGGTATTCGACATAGGGCCTAACTCTATGTTGAACATCACCCATTTCATAGTCCTTTGTGAATCCTACTTGTGCATCCCACCAAATCTGGCTTTATTTATTGAACTATTCCAATGCAAACCGTGCCGCGAAAGCGGTGACGGGGCCCTCTTGGCCTGCGGCGGAGTTTCTATCCAACGCCGTAAAAATTCGCCTATGCCGACTCTAAGTCTTAACTCACATGTTAAGCATTGGCAGCAATATTTCTTCTATTGCCGGGACACCTCCCCACCCGGCGAGAGGAAATTGCCGGGTTACTCGGAGGGCCTCCTAGATCTTTCTGACACCTTTAACGCTTTCGCCTCTGAGTCGGAAAGAGAGTCCATCCAGCCCCACCTGGCCAAGATAGCCGTCCTTTTCGCCCATGGTCTTGTTGGGCTTAACTTGGTTAAGACTTGGGTAGATTTCCGGATTTAGCCCAACTCTATTCGCTCAAAGCTAATGTGCGAATACTCGGGACACGTCACGGACGCGCTCCGCTATTCCTCGAAGAATTATCCGGCTGGCGATACCAACAAGACCATCAAGAGCTTCCTGACCGAAAAGCTGGAGGTGATCAAAAATATAGTCGGGTTAGCGCCGTTCATTCGGGATAACCCGGCTCCAGCGGTAAGATCCGACACTTATGCACTTACTCTTGTACTTTTACTTGATACAACTACTAACTCTCACTTTCATGCCTTTATCTCAGGACGATAATGCTTTCTGGAACATCGAGACCCCTTCCAACTCCGGGAACCCGGAGGAAGAAGAAGAGCCGGCTGACACTGATGAAGCTATCACCCGGGTTTCAATCATCTTAACCTCTGTTACTTTGCTTTCCCATTTTTTCTCTTTTTCTGACTATGTATTTGTGCCTTTCAGGCATGGATGATAAGGATGACAAGGATGACCAGGGAGACTCGGAAGAAACTGAGAGCGATAAAAGCGAGGCTGAGCCGGAAGTCGAGGTCGGAGCCAAGAGGAAAACCCGGGGGGTCGTCTTCAAGGTTCCCTACTCTTCCATGTCCTCCAAACCCTATTCTTTTGATAATATGCGCGAACTTAACCGTCAGTTATCCAACTCGCCACACTTGAAGGATCCGCCTCCGACCAAGCGCAGGGTAACCCGGAATTCCTCGGGTGATGATCCCCTCAACCCGGGTATTCCCACGTCCCCGGCTCGTCGTACTGGTACTTCTCCATCTCATCCCTCCAACTCACCTCAAAGACACCCTTCCTCCAATCATCCATTAGCCGGACAGCTCCGGGTCTCACTCTCGGATTCTGTGACAGCCTCGTCCGTGTCTAGCAGCGAACTTCCTGCGGATTTCGTGGTGAATGCCGGGTAAGTTATATTTCCGGCTAAGCAATATACTAGTCCTTTTGATAACCTTCAATTTTTGCTGCTAATCACTTCTCTTTTCTTTCCTTAGCGCCCAGGTCTCGATCAGTGACCCGGATAACATGGACACAGACAACCGGGAGACGGAGGGGCCGGTTGACGATATGGACGCCGCGACTGGCGGTGGTGGTGAAGAGAACCAAGAACAAGACCCCCTGAGTGACTCGGCCCGGCAGGAAGCAGGGTCTCCCAAGCCATCTGAGGAAGCTGAGGACGACGACGTCGAGATCCTGGACACAAGGATGGGCACTCCCAATCCGGACATCCAGGCAACCCGGGTCTCGACCCCAAAGTCGGAGAAGGTTCGTCCTCCGAGTGATCAGGCCGCCGGCTCTTCCGGTATCAAGCCCGAGGATATGACTTTTACCCAGATGCTTGACGCCCAGCACACCTTGAGGGCCGACGAAGAAAATGTCCTAGAAGCCTTGATAGACAAACATGAGGTAAATCCGAATAATATTGCCTGTATCCTTGTCTAGTCCCCAAGTTCCAAGTGAACTTATTGATAATTTGCTTGGAACTTCGTAGTGTATCCAACTGATAGCTTGTTTTTTATCCGGCTAACCCTTCCTTGTGTTTCCACGTAGGCCTTCGTGACCCACTCTGAGAAAGCATTGGCGAAGGCTACCAAACTCCTCGAGAAGGAGGCGACTCTGCGTGAGTCGGCTGAAGCTGATGCCAAGAGGACAGGGAAAATCGCAAGGAAATATAGAAAGAGGGCTCATGCAGCAGAAGATGAACTGACCAAGCTTTCCGTTCAGATTGCCGACACATATCGTGCTTTGACTGGTAACTATTCCTAACTTGATAATTATAACCCGGATTCTCATTCTGATAAGTAGTCGGATTTCCTTACTCACAGCTTTTTTCTATTTTCTGCAGGTCCGGATGATGTAACTCCGGATGAAGATGATATCGCAAAGCTGAAAACCATAAAGAGCACGATCCGGCAGCTCTGTGCCGGAACCAAATGGATTCTTCAGGATCTCAAGTGGCCAGGTGTTGGGAATGGTAACCTGAAGACGCTGCTTGACGCGTGCTCCACTATCCCCGAGTGGATTGAGCACTGGAAACGCTCGTCCTGCCGGGTTGGAGTAACCCGGGGGCTTGCGCCGGCTAAGGCATATTTTCCAAAACTTGAGCCGGCCAAGCTTGTAGGCGGGTTTCCAGAGTTCAACCATGACGGCTCCAGGTTCTCGGTAAAGAACTTCAAGGCTATCCAGAAGGAGGTTCGTCACTCGGCCAGCGTAATTGCCGATAGTTTGGATGTCAGTTCGATTATCCCATCATATGATGCTGATGACAAGGCAGTTAAGTCGGAACTTCCCAAGCCATATGATATGCTGGCCCGATGGAAGGCGGAGGCTGCTCAGGCGAGAGAAGAAGCCGCGAAGAAGAAGGCTGAAACCGATTATGCGTCTGCTACCTCCACGCCGGTCGTTCCTCCTTCCGCACGGGCCGACACTACTGCTGACCCGGGTGCTGCTGCCACCAAGACTGCTGAAGAACAAGGCAAGGAACAAGACCCGGCTGCCAAGGGCAAGGGCAAGATGGACGACTCGGCCCAAGAGGCCGAGTGAACTCTTTATCGGCTACCGTCTCAAGCACTTTATTCGGCCCTTTTTAAAACAATTATTCTTTTGATAGCGCGCCTGTGCGCTTTATGATACTACTATCCTGGTTTGTAATACGTTTTAAGACCTTAATATATTTCGTGGCCCTTCTGGCCTTTTGCTTGAATTTGATATTTCTTGACTTTGGGCTTTTTCATCCCTGATTTTCCGACTTACTGCTATGGTTCCTTTTGTGAGACTCGGTTTCCGGGTCTCGTGGGTTTTGACTAGTGGACTTTTTTCTAAGTCCCCAAGTCCCCAAGACTCGGATTTTTGGGTTTTTGAGCTGAATAGCTAGATAATTTGTTTCTGTTTTCAAATTCCCAAGTCCCCAAGGCCCGAAATTCCGAGTTTAGGGTGTTTGGGTCTTTCGAAAGGAACAAATTGTTACTGCTAAGCCCAAAACCTAGAGCCATTTCACATAGGATTTGAAGTTATGCTTAATATACCTTGAGTTTCCGGCTATTAACCTTGTACTCTGCATAACTTGTGGTTTAGATGACCCTTTTGACCTTCTTCTATTGTAAGCCGGCTTTCGCGTGGATAATCAATGTTGCTACAGCTGTACGAAGACAAGGTCAGGCAAGTCCCATTGGGCATCATGACTGATTGTAATCATACGCTAGCAAACCATGCCACTTAGTGCGAGTCACATCAAGCTTAAGCAAGAAAAGTCAAGAAAGTTTGACTCCTTTGTCCGGTTATAAGCTTGCAGCCGTACTTATTACAAGTAATCGGCCCTTATAACTCAATGGCATCGTGGCCGGGTCTTTGAGTTTGCAACTGTGCTATTCAAGCAATCAGCCCCCAAGACCTATATATATGCAATTTACTAGAAAAAATAATATACTAAAAGCAATGAATAATACTTACCTGGAAGAAAAATAAGGACATAACAGAAAATAGAAAAAACTTGATAAGAAACACGCAAAAACGGGACAATATATTGTTTCACCATCTCTTTATTGATATGAGAAAAGTTAGGTCAGCAAGCCGCCTCATTAAAAACCCTCCAGTCCCCTTAGGTACCCTGGATAGGAAAAGAGTGCGTTTGAAACCTGCTGCCTGTTACATCGTCTACTTCCACTTGTGAATCTAGCCTAAACTAGGTATAGTAGGGACGCAGCTGAGCTACGTTCCATGGTCTTTCTCTTTCTTGCATAAATGAAGTGGTATGAGCGGTGTCGTTAACAGTAGCCGACTCTTCCCTTGCATCTACCAAGTAATATGATCCGTTGTGCAGATTCCGGCTTATGATGAACGGTCCCTCCCATGGCGGGGATAACTTGTGTTTTCCTTCCTTTGACTGTACCAGGCGCAGAACCAGGTCTCCTTCCTGGAAGACCCGGGTTTTGACTCTCTGGATGTGGTATCTCCTCAGGTCCTGCTGGTATATGGCTGATCTCTCCAAAGCTTGTTCCCTATGTTCTTCTAACATATCCACGGCGTCCTGCCGGGTCTTCTCGTTCTCCACCTCAACGTAAGCCGATACTCGAGGCGAGTCATGGATGATATCACTCGGCAGCACTGCTTCTGCGCCATAAACCATGAAAAACGGTGTCATCTGAGTAGATATGTTAGGTGTAGTGTTGATACCCCAAACCACTGAAGGTAACTCCTCAACCCATGCTCCAGCAGCTCTGATACATGGGACTCCCAATCGTGGCTTTAATCCACGAAGTAACTCCTGATTTTCCCTTTCCACTTGTCCATTGGCTTGTGGATGAGCTACGGAAGCTATGTCAAGCCGGATTCCGTTGTTACCACAGAATTTCTCCATCTCGCCAAGGGACATGTTGGTTCCATTGTCGGTAATTATACTGTGAGGATACCCGAACCGGTAGATAATCCTTTTCAGGAACTTAACTGTCGTAATCGCTTCACAATTGGTGACTGGCATAACTTCAACCCACTTGGTAAATTTATCGATAGCCACCAAGAGATGTGTCTTTTTGCAAGGTGACATGTGAAAGGGGCCAACCATGTCCATACCCCAAACGGCAAACGGCCAGGTCAAAGGAATTGTTTGCAACTCCATAGCCGGCACATGGATTTGGCGGGCATACCTTTGACATCCATCGCACCTTGCCACCAAGCGTTCCGCATCTGCTAAGGCTGTGAGCCAGAAGAAACCATGCCTATATGCTTTGGACACAAGGGACCTTGTGGATGCGTGATGCCCACAGTAGCCTTCGTGGATCTCTTTCAGGATTTGCCGGCCTTCTTCTGGTGCCACACAGTGCAAAAATACTCCTGCAGCACTCCTTTTATATAACTCCCCATTGATGATGGAATACCCTTTTGCTCGCCTCAGAATTTGCCTTGCTAGTACCTCTTGCTGTGGTAACTCGCCCCGTGATAGGTAAGCCAGAAATGGCTCTGTCCACTCGGGAACAGTGCGTATTGTAGCCACGAGCTCCAAATCCGGGTCTTTGTTAGCCCCTTCCTCCTCAGACTCGGTTTTAACTGATGGCCGCCATAGCTTGTCCAGGAACACATTGGGTGGAACCAGCTCTCTGCGCGAGCCGAGTCTGGCGAGTGCATCTGCTGCCTCATTTTTTCTTCTATCTATATGCTCCACCTCATACCCGGAAAAACACCCGGCAACCCTGTCCACCTCTCTGCGGTATGCTGCCATAGTTGCATCTTTTCTATCCCAAGTTCCCGATACCTGCTGTACCACAAGGTCCGAATCTCCATAGCATCGTATCCTCTTAATGTTCATCTCCTTGGCTATCTTCAATCCATGCAATAATGCATCATACTCGGCCACGTTGTTGGAACAATCAAAGTGAATCTGCAACACGTAGCTCAACTTGTCTCCTTTGGGTGATGTGAGCACCACTCCAGCTCCCGATCCCTCGTATTGCTTGGAACCATCAAAGTGCATTATCCAAGACTCGGAATTTGGAGTCATTGTGGGCATGCCTGTGTGAGTCCAATCATTAATGAAATCAACTAGAGCTTGAGATTTGATTGCTGACCTGGGCTCGTAGTTGATGTGATAATCTCCCATCTCGATCGCCCACTTGGCTATTCTACCTGTTGCATCTGAGTTTCTGATGATATCCGACATTGGTATAGAGCTAACCACTGTTATGGGGTGTTCCTGAAAATACGGCTTCAATTTCCGGCTGGCCATGAAGACCCCGAAAACCAGCTTCTGCCAATGTGGGTAGCGCTGCTTTGCTTCTGATAACACCTCGCTGACATAATAAACCAGCCTCTGAACCGGGTGATCTTTTCCATCCTCCTTGCGCTCAACGACAACCATTGCGCTAACTGCCTGGGGCCCCGCTGCAACGTATAGTAACATGGGCTCTTTAGGACCCGGGGCTGCTAGGACTGGTGCCTCAGATAGCTGCTTCTTTAGTGCCTCGAACGCCTCATCTGCCTCTTGGTCCCAAACGAATTTATCAGATTTTCTCAAGAGCCGGTACAAGGGTATTGCCTTCTCTCCGAGTCTTGATATAAATCGGCTCAGCGCTGCTACGCACCCTGTGAGCTTCTGAACATGCTTCAGGTTTTCCGGCTTTTTTTGAACTCTGGATAGCTTTAATTTTATCCGGGTTGGCCTCAATCCCTCTCTCTGAAACGATGAAGCCGAGTAATTTCCCTCCTGGTACTCCAAACACACACTTTGTCGGGTTAAGTTTCATCTGGTATCTTCTCAGGTTCTTGAACGTTTCTTTTAGATCGTCAATAAATGTCTCCGCCTTTCTGGTCTTGACCACCACATCATCCACATAAGCATGGACGTTGCGTCCGATTTGGTCCTCAAAGCACTTCTGAATACACCGTGATAGGTTGCGCCAGCGTTCTTCAATCCGAAAGTCATGGTCTTGTAACAAAAGGCCCCAAAAGGGGTTATGAACAACGTTTTCTCCCAGTCTTCCTTTTTGAGTTTGATCTGATGATACCCGGAATACGCATCCAGGAAACACAATAGGTCACTTCCAGCCACTGCATCTATGATCTGATCTATCCTTGGAAGTGCAAACGGATCCTTTGGGCAATGCTTGTTGAGACTCGTATAATCAATGCACATCCTCCACTCATTAGTCTTTTTCATCACGAGAACTAGATTTGCCAACCAGTCCGGGTGAAATACTTCCATGATAAAGCCGGCTGTCAACAGCCGAGCGATTTCTTCTCCTATAGCTCTTCTTCTTTCCTCATTCTTCTTTCTCAGGCCCTGCTTCACAGGCCTGGATTTGGGGTCAACATGCAAGCTGTGCTCTGCCAACTCTGTGGGGATACCCGGCATATCGCTAGGCGTCGAAGCAAACACATCCTGATTCGAACGAATAAACCCCACAAGTGCTTTTTCCTGCTCATCGTCCAAGTTAGATCCTATAGCAAATTGCTTAGAGGGATCACCCTCGACAAAGGCCACCATCTTGGTATCTTGTGCTGCTTTGAATTTTGCTCTCTCATCCTTCGTATTTGGCCTCTTCAGCGCTGTCCTATCATCCGGGTCTACTTGGGACCGATAATACTTGAGCTCCTCCTTTCTACAGGCTTGTTCTTCCATTGCCGCATCTCCTTCGCCACACTCAGCCGCTATATCCCGGCTCACATGTATGGTGATGGTCTGCTTAGGACCCGGGATTTTTAGCTGTAGGTACACGTAACACGGCCTGGCCATGAGCTTGGCGTAAGCCGGCCTCCCAAATAGCGCGTGATAAGGACTGCGCAACTTCACCACTTCGAACGTGAGCCACTCCACCCGGAAATTATCCTTTGATTCTCCAAAAGCAACCTCCAGAGTGATCTTTCCCTCAGGGCACGCCGAGTGACCCGGCACAATCCCGTGAAAAACTGTTGAGCTCTTTTGTAGCTGAGACTCCTTGAGACCCATGCGTAGAAAAGTTTCCCAATATAAGATGTTGATGCTGCTTCCGCCGTCCATTAAGACCTTTTTCAGCTCATAACCATTAACCTGTGGCACAACCACCAATGCTAGGACTCCCGGGTGTTCTATCCTTTCCGGGTGATCTCTTCTGCTCCACGTTACATCTTGCTCGGACCACCTCAGGTATCTCGGGACAGCCGAGGAAACCGAGTTTACGGCCTTCTTTAGTATCTTTCTATCCTTGTTAGAAGTTCCGGTGGTGTGAACATGGTACTGGCCCAATTGCTTGGGGTTGGCTTGGAAGCCTCCAGCTCCTCCCTGGTTATTACCCGGATTTCCAACTCCCGGGTTGCCTGCTGGGGGTGGGCCGTTGCCCGGGTTTCCACCCGGACCCGGTCCTCCTCCCCGGCCTGCGCCTCGCATATCCTTGTTTACTTCCTCGTTCTTCCATCTCTGCAGATCCGCACACTGCTCCAATGAGTGGTTAGCCGGCCTTCCGCTCCTGCTATGTTTCGGGCACGCCATTATGAAGATATCCCAGTTGTTACCCGGCCTTGGTGGCCCTTGATAATTTCCTCCGTTATGATTTCCTGCGTTGAAATTTCCTTCTGCTCTGGGCCTCGAAGACCCGGCTTCTGTGCTGGCGTAAAACTCGGAATTCCCCTCGAACGGGCGCTTATTCTGGTTGTTCCCATTGTTACCTCCATGGTTACCCGGCGTAGATCCATTGCTGGCTCTTCCATTATTACCCGTATTTGCTTTTGCTTTCTTGTCATCAACATCCTCTTCCGTGGTATCCGTTGCAGCGTGTTTGTTGCATGCATCCATTAGCTCTCCCATCGTAACCTCTGAAGCATTCCGACTAGATTTCATGCGAGTTAACTTCTGCACTAAAGGCGTGTACTTGCATGTCTTGGCCATAGCTTGCAACGCGTCCTTTGGCTGGATATCTATAGATGAGTGAAGTATCTCCATAACCCGGCGCACCCAACTGCGCGCCGATTCTCCCTTCTTCTGGACGCACCGTTCTAGGTCATCAATAGTGAATAGCTTCCTGCACGTTCCATGAAAGTGTTTGATAAACGCAGTTTTCAATTCACCCCACGACTTTATAGATCCTTCCGGTAAATTGTTGAACCACAACTTTGCTGCTCCTTCTAACATCATTAAGTACATGAACTTGGCTTGAAGATTTTCAGATGCGTTGCGAATCGACATATCCATCTCATAACTGCTCAACCACGTTTCTGGATCCATAGTCGGCTCATAATTCACTACTTTACCCGGTTCCTTGAATTTATCCGGGTAAGGCTCAGCCCTGATGTTATCCGTCAGACACTTGGGCCCAGCGAGATTAGTCGGTACTGGCCTCACCCGGGAAACATGCAATCCTGCGGGGGGTACGCATGGACGTGGCGCTACTGCTGGCCCGTGCACCGCAGACCCGGCCGCGGCTCTCCTGCCTCTGGAACTATCCACAATAGCTTGTGCTGCTAACACTGCTGGTGCTGCTTGAATGCGGGGAGGAGGCGGCATTTGCTGCTGCTCTGCCCTCCGTCGCGCTGAACTTGTTTGCATATTGCCGGCATTGCCATGTTGCTGGCTGATATAAGGTGTTCCATGCATTCCACTCCTATTATCCGGGTAATTAACCAGCTGAGCCACTGCCGTATGCAGCAAATCGATCGCCCGCCGGGTCTGCTCCGCATGGGGTGACTCTCTTACGGGGATCTGATTCAATGCTAACGTTGCGGCATACACGTTATCCATGGGGTTATTGAAGTGACCTGGTGGCGTACGAAATCGTGATGGTGGTGGTGGTGTTGTTGTGGTGCCGACAGTGACCCCAGTCTGTAATGTGGGTAACCCGGCCTGCACGTTTGCCGGCTGTCCTGCTCCAGTTGTCGGCTGATGCACAGTTTCCTGATTCACAACCGGAATCGGCTGATCCTGGGGTGTGATGAATAGTGCGTTAGGGTTTATGACTCCACCCATCGCCGGTAATCTTGTCTGGTATCTTTGATGCATCCTGCTTGTCTCAGCTCGGAGCCGGCTCTCCAGTGCGTCCAGTTCGCGTTGGCGCGTGGCTACCCCGTGCTTTTCTGCTTCTACATCCCTTCTTTGTTGCTCCAGCGCGCGGCGTGCTACCTCCAAGTCCCTGGCACGTGTCGCGGCGTTTTCCGGTGTTATCACAGTAGCTAACACTGTCGGGTCCAAGACCATATTGTTACTGAACAGGGCCGGGTGTTGTGGATTTGAAGGACCCGCCCCTGGCGTCCTGTTAGCCAAGAACCCGAACATATTTGCCTGCAGCTCGCTATCCGCCGCTCGGCTGGTGACTGAAGCCGACTGTCCATCAACCCGGGTCAGAACCAGATTTCCATCAGCCGGATTTTGCTGCTGGGCCAATGCTTGCGCCGCTCCGACCGCGGCCGTAGTCACGTTCCCCTGATTGAGGTTGGTTGCAGGGGCCGTGTAGACCGCGACCTGGCGCGCGATGCTTGGCGAAGATTCATACTCCTCCTCATCACAGCTATCTTCCTCGTACCGGTCCTCCAGCAGGTGCAAGATAGACTCGGTATCATCTTCTCTCATAACCCGGCCACGCGGGGTGCATGCCGGCTCCTCCGGTTGTTCCCTCTTCGTGGTGAGCTCTTCTATCGGATCCGCCATCCCGACTGATTCTTCTCCGTCCGACTGAACGTGGGTGGCCTCTCCTGACACAGAATCAAATCCAAAATCTTCAGGGATTGAACCGAACGCACGTACCATGCCGACGAAGACGTTGACCCGGCCAATCGTGATGACAGATCCGGATTCGAGCAGATCCAACTCTGGCCCCCAGCCAAAATCGTCCACCATCTTCTCTCCTTCGGGGTCGGTGTAGATCTCGCTGATGACGAGGTTCTTTATGTTCTCCCGAGCTTCTCCCGTGATGTAAACACCCTTGGACGTAGGCCCCACGGTGGGCGCCAACTGTCGTGGGATAATCACGGCAGACGTTACCGGGGGTAACTTGTCTTGGGGCAATTCGACTCTGGTGTTTGGGAGAGGGTTTAGCTCAAGGGAAACCATGGTGATATGCGATCTGGCAGCCGACAATCAAGTCACCGAGTCTCCGATCTGAATATATTATCTCAACTCTCGTGTTACAAAGGATACTCGAATATCTCGCGATTGTATGATTTCTGCTTAATCTAACCCTAGGGGCTGGCTTATACAATATCCGGACCCCCTGGCTTACCGTCCAAGGCATACTCGGAATCCTACCCGGACACTGCTTACAAACCCTAAGTTTCCCTATCGGAACCCACAAACCGGGTTACGAGGCCTACACTCTTGGGCCTTCTAGAGACTCCTTTTCCTTAAGCCGGATCTTGCGCAGCGTCCTTTGGGCCGAGTTACACCTTGGCGTTAGCCTACCGGATTATCATCCCTCCATCAAATCTCATCCTCATAAGTTTCATTTGTAGTAGTATCAAGGTCACATGTATAGCAAGTGTCAATTTCATCAAAAAGGGATATTTGAAAAGAATCAATAGGATCATCACAATTATTAATACAACACTCATCCTCCTTTAGTAGGCATGGAGGGAAATCAAATAAGGTATGAGTTAAAGAGCTACTCTCATTGGAAGGTATACATGGGTAGCTAATCCATTCTTCCTCCTCTTGATCATCACTCTCCTCCTCTTTTTCATCCAATGAGCTTCTAGATTCAACAATTTCTTCTTCCATAGTTCATGCAAGGCATTAGTCTCTTCCTTAGGTTGAGAGAATTTATAAATATATTTAAGAATATAACCATTTTATTACTTGTAATTATCAAAGAAAATTTCAATTATATCATAAATTTCATATTTATAAGGTGCATCGTCAATATTTTCAAGCAAATAAGCAATTTTGAATGCACCCTTCCAAGAAATAAATTCTTCAATTTGTTCCACATCATAAACGTCATAATTTCCCTTAAAATAAGAAGATATGGTAACATTATCATTATACTCACATTTAAAAGGGAGGTGTTTATACCTCCTACAGCAAGAAGATTTATCAAAGCAATAAGTAACATTATAAGTAGAGCACACGTTTTTAGCACAGTTATGAAATTTATTAATTTTCTTCCGTAAGTGTATCCCTTTTCGTGACAAGCGTTGTTCCTTATAATATTTTTGTTGTTCATCCGTGAATCCAAAGAAATCAACCATTGATAGCAAGCATGATAAAGCAAGTAAAAAAGAGCAAGACAAAAAACAGGATAACAAAAATAACAACTATAATAGGGAATATTTTTTTTTGTCTTTTTGATAAAGAGAAGATTGGAAGTGAGAGACTCCCCTTGCAGAAATACTCTTTTTCCCCAGCAACGGCGCTAGAAAAATGCCTTGATGGTGTAGATATTGCACTCGTTGGGAACCCCAAGAGGAAGGTATGAAGAGCACAACGGCAAGTTTCCCTCAGAAAGAAACCAAGGTCGAATCGACCAGTAGGAGAAAGAAACCACTTCGCAGGTTGATGCAGCTGATATTGTAAGGGTGCACTTCAGCAGCAACGTGGAACCTACACAACACAATCAAATCATTTTGCCCCAACGAAGCAGTGAGGTTGTCAATCTCACTGGTTTTGCTGAAAACAAAGAGGTTAAACATATGGTGTGGAAAATAGTAGGAAAACAATAGTAACAATATGCAAACAATGATTGCAGTGGTTGTATTATCAGTGCAAGGAAAATGGACCGGGGTCCACAATTCACTAGTGGTGTCTCTCCATAAAAGATAGATATCATGTTCGGTAAACAAATTCTAGCTAGGCAATTGACCAATGTAAAGGCTGCAACATAGTGCATATGCATGACATGATAATTACTATGTGATTCATGCGGGCATTACAACAAGATACATAGACCGTTATCCAACTGCATCTATGACTAATAATCCACCCTCGGAATTTCATCCAAATAAACCTAGGGTATTAAGTTGCAAGCAACAAATAATTGCATTAAGCAAAGTGTGTAATGTAAACAATGTAAACATCGTTGTTTTCCCCCTAATGGCAACAACACATCCCCCACCCGTTACATTTCTGTCACTCGAGCATGAGTAAAAGGGAGTCTTGAACCCACTATCGAGCATAAATACTCCCTCTTGGAGTTACATGCATCTACTTGGCCAAAGCATCTACTAGCAACGAAGAGCATGCAAGATCATAAATAACATACACATAAAAAGAACATGGTAGATTGATAATGATTGGACATAGCATTCAATATTCATCGGATCCCAGCAAACACAACATGTAGCATTACAATAAGATGATCTTGATCATGTTAGGCAGCTCACAAGATCTAAACATGAGTCATAAAGAGGAGAGAACAACCATCTAGCTACTGCTATGGACACGTAGTCCAAGGATGAACTACTCACGCATCATTCCGGATGTAGGCATGGTGTTGTAGAACCCTCCAGTGATGATTCTCCCTCTCGACAGGGTGCCGGGGAGAGCTCTAGAACCCTCCCGAACTAGGGTTGACGATGATGGCGGATGCGGATGTTTTTGGTGGAAAAGGCTCTCTGATTTAGGGTTAACCTCCCGAAAGGTATAAATAGGCGAGAGGGCAACGTCGATGGACGGCTAGGGGCCCACACCACCCCTATGTGCGGTCAAAGGGGGCGCCGCTCTATGGTGTGGGCCCCCTATGGCCCCCCCATCGGGTCCCCTCCGGACTCCGTGTGCGCGACAGAGTTCTAAGACTAAAATCTCATGTCTCCTCTAATGATTTTGGTGATGATAATAACGCGGGTATGTCTACTAACAATGTGGTTTAAGTGTCTACAGCTGGCCTCTCATATGATGAACAATAATATCGTCAAGAAGATACACAAAGTTTTTCTGAAGAAACATTTTTCTACAGCCGGAGTATTCAGGAATCTAGGCCGGAATTTCCGGGGGATACAGGCCGGAATTTCCTACCTCAACACCGAAATATTTCGGCTTTCTCAAGGCTCCAAATGGTGAAGTCCAGGAATTCTTCTGCCCGCTCTCGGATGCTGGGGCGGAAATTTGCCCGGAAATTTTCGGGGCAAATTTCCGCCCCTGCGTTTGTGGAAAATTTCCGGCCCCTTGTCCTTAGCCGAATTTCGAATGAGTTGCTGCTGCCCGCTTGCAGATATGGGGGCAGAAATTTGGCCGGAAAATTCCGGCCACCGGATTATTCAAAAATCCACCCCCGAATATTTCAAATTTCTGCCCAACTACACCAGAAATTTCCGGTCCTAATACTGGAATATTCCGGCCCTGAAGAGCAGCAACGGTCAGATTTTGGAGGAGGCTATAAATAGTTGTCTTCTTCCTGTAGACAGCTAGTTTTTCCATTACTCTCTCTTCCCCATTGTTGAAGAGCTCAAAACTCCCAGATCTCCCTCCTCCTCCAACCAAACTCGATGCCCTACAAGGATCTGATGGAGGAGGCCTAGATCTACCTTTCTACTAAGCCAAAAATCATTTTCCCATACCATACCTTTTGGGATCTTGTAATATCTTTGTTGCCTTGTCATCCTAGAGAAACCCTAGTGCTTGTAGCTTCCACCTTGTAGCAAGAAGCTTCGGATTGTTGAGAGCCTCCATCTCACTTGTGGAGTAGCCTCAACCACTTGTAAAGGTTTGGTCAACGCCTTCAAGTCGACCTCATAGTGTAAACGAGAATCTCCCTCACCGGAGAAGCTCAAGGATAACAAGGTGTGCACAACCGTGCTATTGAGGAGTGCCTAGGTGGCTCCCCACCTCTCCAACGTAGACGTACTTCTTTTAAGAAAGAACTACGGGAAACATATCCTTGTCTCCGTGTTTTCACTTGTGGTTATCTTGTGCCTTGCTTTTACTTCTGTTGCATACTTGTTACTTATCACATAGGGTGTATACCTAGGTGCACATCTAGATAACCAAGTTGTTTACTTGCTAAATCCCCTCTAAAAGTGAAAAAGGTTTAAAATTTGTAGGTCACCTATTCACCCCCCTCTAGTTGACCTTAGTTTACTTTAAATTGGTATCATATCCTCGGCTCTTATATCGGGATTAACCTGCTAAGATTATCAATGTCAACGTAGATGATCTTGAATCTTCTAAGGAGGAGCTCTCCAAAATGGCCGAGACTATAGCTAACCTAGAGACAACGGTTGGAGCCATCCAAACCCAATTGTCCAAGGTTAGCTCTAGTGTTGGTTAGGAGGTCTCCTCCATTAAGAAGATGTTGGAGAACATGATGGGTAAACCTAAGGGGCACACGAGCTCTCCCCATGTCTCCTATGAGGAAAGTTTGGAAGAGGAAACTATTCCGGACGATACTGAAATCGAAGAAAACATTGCCAAAGGCAAGGCGAAAGCCTCACAAAATGCTAGGGAAAAGGAGAGTTCTGGTGGCTCCAAGTCTCAAATGGATAATGGTTCGTGGTCAAACTCAAAAGTTCCACCACCTTAAAACTATCACTCCATTCACCCAATTGTTTCCATGCCACACATTCTTAATGTTGGAATTCCTCCCATGCTTAACACTAATGAATTCTCTTCTTGGAAGTTTGAAATGGAGTCAAATATTTCCGGCTCGTGCACCGCTTTGTGGAGGAGTGTGATTCATTGGTTTCATCCTCATGACCCAAGCAATTTGACTCCTAGGGAGGATGTGGAATCTCAACTCAACAAGACCGCTCTTTTCATCATTCAGAAGGCTCTTCCAAGACAGCATCTCCCTCACATTCGTGGTTGCAAGACCGCCAAGGAAGCTAGGGACAATCTTGACACTTTGTTTCAAGGGAATGCTAGCTTCAAATCATACAAGTATGATGTGTCCATTGACAAGTCCGAGAACTTTGTTATGCAAGAGGATGAGTCCCCCGAATAGCTATATAGAAGAGTTGTCACCCTTGCCAACCAATTGAGGGACTTTGGAAAGCAAGAGATCTCCGATGAGTGGATAAAGAGGAAATTTTTCAAAGCAATTACACCCTTAGAGAAGAACCTCTCCACTAGCATCCGGACAAGAGCTGACTACAATTGTCTCAACTCCATTGGTGTTCTTAGTGAGTTCATCGCCATATCTCTATCGCACAAGAGTGCGGATGATGCTCTCGCTTGTTCTAGAGGAATGGGAAAGTCACCCAATCTTGCATTCAAGTCAAAGGCAATGGCTCGAGCTGAAGAAAGTGAAGAGGATGATGATGATGAGGAAGACTATGAGGACACTTACACCGGCGCTCACAAGTGCATTGCCCTTGCCATGCACCAATATTGGAAGAGATGGGAAGCTCACAAGACCGGCTCTCCAAGACCTCCACGAAACAAGAACTACAAGAAGAAGGGGCGACCTAGGACATGCTACAATTGTGGAAGTGAAAACCACTTAGTGAAGGAGTGCCCTTTTTAGCCAAGAGAAGAAAATGAACGCAAGCTTTTTCGCAAAAACAAGGCCAAGGCTCCACAAAACAAGAACTTCGCTAGAAGAGTGCCAAGGGCTCTTTACGTTCAAGAAGGGGCGGTGTTGGAAACCTATATCTCCGGAGATGAAGGAGAACATGAAGTGGTAGGTGTGGCCCACATTTCCATAGCTACCGCCTCATCTCCATCGGTCTCTCTATTTGAATCCCCCAATGAGATTGCGGCTATCCGACCTACATTTCTTATGGAAAAAGCCACTTCGGTATGCTCTCCCAACTCCAAAACCATTGTCACTAACCCTCCTTCATTATTGGATTGTGTTGAAAATTTTTTTGAGGAGGATGGTGAGGCAAAGGAGCTAGGAACTTGGTTAGCTAGCCTCAAAGGTGAGACTAAGGAGAAAGTGAATGCCCTTTTGCGGCAACTTGATGATGCTAACTCTCTTGTAGATGAAAAGGAGGAAATTATCATGACCTTCGAAAGCCATGGAGGTCACTGTTGCAATGATAAAGATCTTGAAAAGTATCTTGAATATGAGTGTTCCATTAGAGCCTCTCTTGAGGAGAAATTATCTAGTCTTGATGAGAATTTTTCCATGAGTGTCTCTAAGCTTAGGAAGGATAATGAAATATCTCTTTCTTTTGTTAAAACACTTGAAAATGAAGAGTTGAAGCTAGGAATTGCTCACAAGGAACTTGTTTCTCGTCATGAAAAACTAGAAAAGGAGTTCATGTCTCTTAAAGAAATTCATGACAAGCTAACCAAATCTCGTGACAATCTCCTAGCTCAACAATCAAATAAGCAAGTAATGTCCTTATCATCTACTACCATTAGTATTTTGCCTAGCAATTCTTGTGGTGCAACTAATTTTGTAGGAAGCGAGAAGACTCTCAATGAGCTGGTTCCTCAAAGAGTCAAGAATGGAAAGGAGGGACATGGCTATGTAGCTAAGTCAAGTAATAAGTACAAGAAGAACAAGAAGAAGGTCACCTATTCCTCGCAACAAGTGAGATTTGTGAAAGAGGGAGAGGTGATGAAAAAGAAGGAGACCAACACCATTGTGGGTGGTGAAACCTCTAGGGGGAGCACCACTCATAATAACTTCGCTGGGAAATACAACCCATCTTTTGTTCTTATGAAATCTAGAGATGGTCATGTGTATGCTAAATATGTTGGTACTTCTTATGGTGATGATTATCATTGGACTATTTGGGTTCCAAAGACCCTTGTTGCTAAGATAAGAGGACCCATTAAACAATGGGTACCTAAATCAAGACACTAATCTATTTTAGGGGAGTGCTTTCGGATCGGGAAAATGGACGGTGGATAGTGGTGCATCCCAACATATGACCGGAAGCAAGGACGCAATAGTGATCTTAATCCTCCTTCACCTCATCTCAACTGAGTTACCATTGGTGATAACTCCGAACTAACGGTATTGGGACGAGGCAAGGTAGCCATTTCAAATGATTTATCAATTGAGAATGTTCTCCTTGTCGAGTCCCTTGGTTATAATCTCACGTCGGTCCTTCAACTTGCAAATTGTGGTTTTACCTCATTCTTTTATAAAGAGAATGTGATTGTCACTTGGGAACGACTCTTAAAGTAGCTTTTGTTGGGCATGTCGAGAACGACATGTATGTAGTGGACTTCTCTAAAGGAGACATGTGTGCCGCGACATTCCTAATGGCTAAAGTTGATGTGGGATGGCTTTGGCATCGCCGGTTAGCCCACACCAATATGAGGACGTTGCAGGACCTTCAAAGTGGCAATCATGTTCTAGGACTAACGAATGCTGAGTTTCCCAAAGATCGTGTGTGTAGCTCTTGCGTGCTTGGAAAGAAAAATGGAGAATCTCACCCCACCAAGACCACCATCACCACTTCAAGGATACTTGAGCTCATTCATTTGGATCTTTTTGGTCCACTATCCTATGATAGTTTTGGAGGCAAGAAGTATTGCTTGGTGATCGTGGATGACTATTCAAGATATTGTTGGTGTATTTCTTCAAGAGGAAGAGTGAGACTCAAAAGAGAGTCATCGAGTTCATCACTTTGGTGGAGCGCCAACATAATGCAAGCATCATGGCTATCCGGAGTGATAATGGATCCGAATTCAAGAACTACACCGTGGAGGGATTTCTTAGCGAAGAAGGAAATGCTCATCAATATTCCACTCCCTATACCCCTTAACAAAATGGTGTGGCGGAGAGAAAGAACCTGACACTAATGGATGCGGCAAGGACCATGATTGCGGAGTTCTCTTCTCCTTATAACTCTTGGGCCAAGGCCGTCTCCACCGCTTGTCATGCTAGCAATCGGTTATATCTCCGCAAGATCTTAAACAAGACTCCTTATGAGATTATCACGGGCAAGAAGCCGGATGTATCATACTTCAAGGTCTTTGGGTGCAAATGCTTCATTCGTAAGAGAGGTAAACTCTTGTCAAAATTCGAGACTAAATCATATGAGGGTATCTTTGTTGGTTATGCCACGAACGCTCACGCCTATAGAGTCTACAACAAGTCCACCAAACAAGTTGAAGAAGCTATAGACCTGGTGTTTGATGAGGATAATGGGTCCCAAGGGGGCAGTATAGATCATGGTGTTGTAGGAGATGCAATTCCTCCCATCGTCATAAGAAGAATGGGGATTGGTGAAATAATCCCCATTGAGGGTTACCGGATGACGGAGGGAGAAGTATTATGCTCCACTCAAGTGGAGCCATTGACTACACCCATTGATACACAAGATACCCAACAAGATGCACCAAGCCCTCAAGATACCATTCAAGGCCAAGCAAATGATCAAGGCCAAGCAAATGATCAAGGCCAAACTACGGATCAAGGCCAGGAAATCAATCAAGGCCAAGCTATCAATCAAGGCCAAGCTAACAATGAAGGACCAAGTCAAGATTCTCATGATGATGAAAGAAATCGACTCATTCGTGATCCATCTCCCATCAATGAACATGAACAAAATGAAGAGGGACATGAATCCGATGATGAAGATGATGCTCAAGCCATATCCAAGGAGACTTTGGAGGAGATGCTAGCGCATAGGGCAAAGAGAAGGCTAGAAAATCTTGCGTATGCCGGTCACATGGAGGACATGATTCTTGGACAAGTTCGTGGAAGGGTTGTCACAGGGAGGAAATTGGCGTATTTTAGCAAGGCTCATGCTTTCGTCTCTCACATTGAGCCCAAGAAGGTCTATGAAGCGCTTGAAGATCAAGATTGGCTTGAAGCTATGCATGATGAGCTCAACAATTTCGAGCGCAATAAGGTGTGGAAGTTAGTGCCAAGACCCAAGGATTGCAAGAACGTTATCGGCACCAAGTGGATCTTCAAGAACAAGCAATATAAAGATGGCATCGTCATTCGCAACAAGGCAAGATTGGTGGCTCAAGGTTTTTCTCAAGTCGAAGGTGTCGATTTCGGTGAAACTTTCGCTCCCGTAGCTCGTCTTGAATCAATTCGTATCTTGATTGCATATGCTTCTCATCATAACTTCAAACTACAACAAATGGATGTTAAAAGTGTGTTTCTTAATGGTCCCATTAATGAGTTAGTATATGTCAAGCAACCTCCGGGTTTCGAGGATCCCAACCACCCTGATTATGTCTACAAAATCGATAAGGCGCTCTATGGACTCAAACAAGCTCCACGCGCGTGGTACGAGCACCTTAAAGAGTTTATAGTAGATCGTGGGTCCAATGTTGGTTTAATCGATCCCATTCATTTCATAAAGAAGGTTGGAGGTGACTTTTTCATATGCCAACTCTATGTGGATGATATCATTTTTGGTTCTACTAACACCGCATTCAATGATGAGTTTTGCAAGGTTATGACAGATAAATTCGAGATGTCTATGATGGGCGAGTTGGAGTATTTTTTGGCTTTGAGATCAAGCAACACCCCGAAGGCACCTTCATCAAGCAAGCCAATTATACTCAATATATGCTCAAACGGTTCAACATGCATGATGCCAATCTTATGAAAAACCCCATGTCCACGACTATTGACTTGAAACCCGACCCAAATGGTAAAGAGGTAGATCAAAAGGTATATCGCTCCATGATTAGCTCTTTGCTCTACCTTTGTGCATGTAGACCCGATATCATGCATAGCGTAGGTAAATGTGCAAGGTTTCAAGCCTCTCCAAGGCAAAGTCATTTTGAAGAGGTTAAGCGCATCTTTCGCTATTTAGTTCATACCCCAAACTTTGGTCTTTGGTGTCCCAAGGGTTCAAGCTTTCAGCTCATCGGGTATTCGGATGCAGACTATGCGGGCGAGAAGACGGATATGAAGTCTACATCCGGTGGTTGTCAATTTCTTGGTCTCTCTTTGGTATGTTGGTCTTCCAAGAAGCAAAATTTCATCGCCCTCTCCACCACCGAGGCCGAGTACATCTCCGCGGCAAGTTGTTGTGCTCAATTGCTATGGATGCGGCAAACTTTGCGAGATTATGGTATCGACTTCGACAAGGTGCCCCTCTTGTGCGACAATGAGAGTGAAATCAAGATCTCCTACAATCACGTTCTTCACTCCAAGACGAAACACATTGAGATACAACATCATTTCATTCGGATCATGTTGAGAAGAGCGATATTGATCTTTCTTATGTGCCGACCAAGGATCAACTTGCGGACATGTTCACGAAGGACCTTGATGAACCAAGATTTTGTGGTTTGAGGAATGAACTAAATGTGATCAATGCGTCTAAATTCACTTGAAACCTTGCATAGATACCTTCACTACACATGCTATCTAGGTTTGGATGTAGGCATGGACATAGGGGGAGCGTATTTCAACTCATGAACCAACACTCCTCCTATCATGCGCAAATCAATCAAAACTTCATGCATATCTAGTCATTTCATGACTTATTGTGCTTCAACGTGATTCATGCTTTTGGGCCCAAGATATATCTTCGCGGCTCCTTGGAATATACTCAAACACGGTGGCTCCGGCCACCAACATTTCTCTCTTTGATATGTTGTTTGTCTCGTTTGCTAATTCTTGTTTTTATGTTTGCGTTTCCATTGTTGCTTTGTTGTTTTTCTCGATTTTTGAGGCTAATGTCTTGTCCCTTGTTTTGCAAAAAATTCTATGTTTGGGGACCCCGGAAATTTCGGCCACGTGATACTTGTCTCGAAAATTCCTCTCATTCCCTATGTGCCCGCTCTCAGAAGGCGCACCGGAAATTTGAGCGGAATTTTCTGGGACAAATATCCGGGGGCCGGAATATTCCGTTCCTTAAGCCCGGAAATTTCCGGGGTTATAGATTTTCCCAGAAATTTCAAGTCCGCTCCGTTGTGCCCCTCTCTGGAGTCACATCGGATTTTTGGGTCGGAATTTTCGGCCAAATCTCCTGCCCCCGGAAATTTCCGACCATCACACCGGAATATTCCAGGGTAAGCGGTTGGAGCCTATAAATAGGCGATGGGAGGGGCTCTCCCATATTCTTTTCCCCTCCCATCGCCTCCTATCCTTTCCCAACCGCAGCCGCCGCCTCAGATCTCCCCGGGAGGCCCCGTCGCCTCCCTTCCTCGTCTTCCGGTTTCCCTTTGCGGATAAACAGACCGCACATCCGTGCCCATACATGGATCCCGGTACGTGTCATGTTTTATCCGCAATCTAGGGTTTCTCGGTAGATTAGATCTCGGTAGATTCAATGTCCCATAAGTTTAGGGTTGGAACTTCCCCTTACCAGTCTAGTTTTTCACTTGTTTTTCCTCCCTTCGCACTCCCATCTAGTTTTAGATTTGTTGCAGGCCTGGATTCGTAGCCCTCATGCAATTTTTCCAGGGCCAGAAATTTCTGGCCCCCATGCCAGAATTTCCGCCCCCCCCCCAGAAATTTCAGCGAGGACCAGAATTTCCGGCCTGCTCTGAATCTTTTACATAGATCTCATTATTCCACTCCTCAAAGATGTGAGCCCCTATGTGATGTTGTTTTTGTTTTTATTTTTGGTTTGTTTTCGCTTTTCTCGCAGATGGTTCAAGCTCTAGGCCCACCAAGGTGACTAGCTCTCGCAAGAGGTGGCGCCAATTTAGGGAGAATGATGATGGTGTGTTTGTTGACGAAGCCGTGACTCGTTAGCGTCAGCGTGATGAACACCAACTATACGAGCGTCAGCGCAATGCCGACAGGGCTGCTCGTCAGGCCAACAAGCAACAAGGCAAGCCCCTCTCAACGTGGCCACCATGTCCGTCGCTGAGTTTAAAGCTTGGCGCTCCAAGGCATGGTACACTGAGGGCCCCCAGGATCCCACCATTGATTCTTGCTTCTGGCATGTGGAGCAGGAGACTCTGTTCAAGCAAGTTTACACCATGATGAGGAAGCCAGTCTGCCCAATGAAGTACATCAACTTTGCACACATGACTGCCAATCCTACCTATTTCAGCAACTCTGTCAATCTTGCTGACCTCCTTGGTCTGCGTCCTCTCATGGAGACCCAATGCTCCTACAACACCACTTTCACTCAGCAGTTCTTCGCCACCCTAGTTATTGATGATTCTGAGGAGATTGGGATGTCCTGGATGTCTGGCCCTCACTTGATCACCGCCACATTCAATGATTTTGCTTATGATCTTGGATATCCATTTGCTGGCGTCAATGTCCCTCAGGGTACTCGCATGCACATCCATGGCATGGAGTATGGGAAGAACAAGTTGGTTGAGCTGTATGGTCCACGTGGTATTGTGGGTTCTGCCAAGGGTCTCTATGCTATCTACGACATCCTTCTGCGTATGTTCCGGGAGACCATTGCCCCTAGAGGTGGCAACAATGATGAGATCCGTGGCGGTTTGGTGAACCTCATGCACCATGCCTTTCTGACTTCCACCGAAGGCGATCTTGAGGATACTGAGCTCCACAAGATTGATGTGATGGACTTTATCTTCAATTAGATCCACTACGCTCTCTTCCACTGCAAGGTGCCACCGTATGCACCATACATCATGAAGCTCATCAAGTCCCGGTACCCTGCTGATCTTCGTGATGATCTTGAGTTGGATTGTGAGACTCACAAGGATGTGAAGTTATACAAGAAGAGTGCCCACACTCAGCAAGCTGCACATGATGTTGGTGCTACTGGTCAGGGACACCGTGATCCTCGCATGAGACAGGCTCCTCCAGGTAGCAAGAAGCGCTCCTGGGTCGTTTGTGCCATTGAGAAAGTGATGTGCATGAATGTATGCATCCACAAGGAGAACTACAATGCCTATGTCGAGCGCTACACCATTCAAGAGAATCAGCGCTCCATCATGACATCCCTCAACATGCCCAATGTTCCTGCTCCTCTTTGTGCTCATATTCTTTACCGCAACTGGAACAACCGTGATGTGGACTGGGATCTCGATGTTGCTGATGATAAAGACATCGCCACTGCTAGCGAGGAAGAAGACTCCGCGGAGAATGCCGAGGATGATGACGCCTAGGCTTAGAGCTTATTCCTTGGGACGTAGTGCATTCTTCTCTATTTTTGGTATCCTGATGCCAAAGGGGGAGAAGATCTAGAGATCGCGGGATTTGCTAGGGTGGATTGTTCTTTTTATCGTTTTTTATCTCTCGCGCATTTATCGAACTTCGTTTTACCCGTGCTCGTTATTCATGGATTCGTATTTGTGAACTCATATTATTGGGAGGCATGTCTCCTAGTTATGCTTATCTGTGTTGTTTAATTCTTACCGCATTGTTAGATTATCACTATGCAAATACCCGTGTTGTCATCACTCACTAAAAAGGGGAGATTGAAAGCTCATGTCTCCTCTAAAGATTTTGGTGATGATAACAACGCGGGTATGTCTACTAACAATGTGGTTTAAGTGTCTACAGCTAGCCTCTCATATGATCAATGATAATTTCCTCGAGAAGATACACAAAGTTTTTCTGAAGAAACATTTTTCTGCAGCCGGATTATTCAGGAATCTAGGCCGAAATTTCCGGCCACAACACCGGAATATTTCGGCTTTCTCAAGGCTCCAAATGGTGAAGTCCAGGAATTCTTCTGCCTGCTCTCGTATGCTGGGGCGGAAATTTGCCAAGAAATTTCCGGGGCAAATTTCCGGCCCCTTGGTACTTAGCAGAATTTCATCGCGTCGATGCTGCCCGCTCATAGACGCAGGAGCGGAAATTTGGCCGGAAATTTCCGGGGCAAATTTCCGGCCCCTGGTCCTTAGCCGAATTTCGAATGAGTTGCTGCTGCCCGCTTGCAGATATGGGGGCGGAAATTTGGCCGGAAAATTCCGGCCACCTAATTATTGGAAAATCCGCCCCCCGGATATTTCAAATTTCCGCCCAGCTACACCGGAAATTTCCGGTCCTAATACCGGAATATTCCGGCTTTGAAGAGCAGCAACGGTCAGATTTTGGAGGAGGCTCTAAATAGTTGTCTTGTTCCTCTAGACAGCTAGTTCGTCCATTCCTCTCTCTCCTCCATTGTTGAAGAGCTCAAAACGCCTAGATCTCCCTCCTCCTCTAACCAAACTCGATTCCCTTCAAGGATCTGATGGAGGAGGCCTAGATATACCTTTCTACCAAGCCAAAAATCGTTTTCCCATACCGTACCTCTTGGGATCTTGTAATCTCTTGGTTGCCTTGGCATCCTAGAGAAACCCTAGTGCTTGTCGCTTCCAACTTGTAGCAAGAAGCTTAGGGTTGTTGAGAGCCTCCATCTCACTTGTGGAGTAGCTTCAACCACTTGTAAAGGTTTGGTCAACGCCTTCAAGTCAACCTCATAGTGTAAACGAGAATCTCCCTCACCGGAGAAGCTCAAGGAGAACAAGGTGTGAACAACCGTGCTATTGAGGAGCACCTAGGTGGCTCCCCAGCTCTCGAACGTAGACGTACTTCTTTTAAGAAGGAACTACGGAAAACATATCCTTATCTCCGTGTTTTCACTTGTGGTTATCTTGTGCCTTACTTTTACTTCCTTTTCATACTCGTTACTTGTCACATAGGGTGTATACCTAGTTGCACATCTAGATAACCAAGTTGTTTACTTGCTAAAGACCCTCTAAAAGTGAAAAAGGATTAACATTTGTAGGTTACCTATTCACCCCCCTCTAGTTGACCTTAGTGTAGTTTCAAAGACTTTTGGCTTTCATTTCATCCAATTCCGAGAATATTTCTAGAAAAACTTTTCTGAAATAAAAAATAGCGAAAAACAGGAACTGGCTCTGTGGCATCTTGTCAATAGGTTAGTCTTAGAAAATCGATAAAAATGGCATAGAGTGTAAAGGAAACATGTGGCATATAGTATGAAAACAACATGGAACATCATAAATTATGGATACGTTTATGACATATCATTTGCCCATTAAAGCATGGTATTTTTGTATTCTCCTTTGAATCATTTATTTGGATTGACTTGGCGATGGCACACACCATGTTATGACTACGAAGCAGTCACCTTTAGCCTTGATGATTATTTAGTTTTTTACTTGTATTATCACTTCATGCTTTGATTAATATTGTTTTGTCTCTATGCATGATTATGGTCGTTATTGCTCTCTTAGTTGGTCGCTCCCAGTCTCTTGATAACCTTCACCCTTTACTAAGTATGAGCTCCACTCGTGCATCCAGCTCCCAAAAACAAAAGTTTTCCAATGTGTCCACAATACCTACCTATACGTGGTATTTCACCGCCACTCCAAGTAAATTTCTTGTGCGCTACCATTTAAACCTTCAAAATTACTAAACCTATTTTGTGTTCCTGTTTTAGTTCATGGGTAAGTAGTTTAAAGTTTATCATGGTTTATGTCAAGCAAGGTTCTTCTACCTTATTTCACTCGATGAGTATAGAATATGTGCTCATCTAAATTTGCAGAGAGCTAGTGCCAAATAATATGAACTCAAATAATATAAATAAGCATTTCCCCATGGATTGATGAATGTTGGCGGGCACCGGTGGAGACGGCTAGCTCTGGATTGTTTAAGACAAGGTGGGGAGAAGTGCCAACCATAAGAAAAAAATGTTAACGTAAAATTCTCTCAAAAGTCTAGACACATTGCTTGACATGGGTTATAATAAGTTTTTCATTCCATTCGTTGACATAGACATACACCTCTCGCAAAATTATATTTTCAATACCTCTGTCTTATTAAATAAAAATCTCTAGCACATGAGTGATCCCTGGTTCCCTCTACAAAGGGTCTTTCTTTTACTTTTATGCCGATTCTTCGTATTCTTATTTTATGCACTAGTTAAGAGAGCATAGTCATCATTCTGAGTATAATGTGCATAGTTCCAAAATTTATTATTGATTGACTCTTGATTATGGTATTGCTTGCTCTAAAATTATTTTTATCTAGTCACCATTTGAACTTTTGAAGGCGTCCTAGCATTTATATTTTTCTACCACACGAAGGACAAGCTGGATAACAGTTTATTATGTTTTTCTTTATAATTGAAACAAACGTATCACTTTCAATGCATTGTTATTCAATGTCAATTATTTGTGTCACTTTTCATGTGCAACATAGTTGCTAAGTTTACATTAGTTCAAATAATATTATTATGCCTTTTAAAGAACTTTGATCTCAACTTATAATGCTTTAACATAACATTTATCAAGATTGTGTTGGTTTCATGTCACCTCAAAAATTATGTTTTTATCACTTACCTACTCGAGGACGAGCAGGAGTTAAGCTTGGGGATGTTGATACATTGCAAACGTATCTATAATTTTTGATGCTCATGCTTGTTTTCTATCCAATGCCTTGATGGTTTCCGCATGTTTTCCTTCATTTTTTGATGTTTTTATAGACTAACCTATTAACAAGATGCCCTAGGACAATTGCTGTTTTCTGATGTTTTTCTATTTCAGAAAAGTTCTTACAGAAATATCCTCAGAAAGGGCTAAAAATCCATGGAGATTGGTTTTTACCCGGAACGAAAACGGAGTCCAAGAAGAGCCGTAGGGGAGCTAGGTGCCCCCAGGGGGTGCCAGGAGCAGCCCCAATCTAGGCCATGCTTGGTGGGTCCCAGGGCGCCCCGGCCACCGCCTCTCGTCACCTCTTCTCCTATAAATTATCCTAAACCCTAAAAAGTTCGGGAACAGAGTTATTTACCATGAAACGTACAGAGAGGCGTTGTGTAGCATCCCACTTTTTAGTAAAAGTGGAATACTTGTGTTATTGTGCTAGTCCCTGGATCAATTGCTAGCACCACAGTACAAAATGAAATATCATGCAAATGCATCAAATTCTATTACATCGCATGATCCAGTCTTTACAAAATAGTATTACAACTTGCATGGTCTTAGAAGACTAGCAGAAAACAAAGAGATATAGCTGAAAACATAGTACAACATTGAGCCCATCTTCTTCATGTGCCACAGGAAAAACATGTTGGCGATAGTCTCGAGATCCTAAACGAAATCCTCACTCGTGTTCAGAAACATCTGCAATATGGAATATGCAGCCACAAAGGAGTCAATACAATTTAATGTATTGGCAAGTAACACTATGGTGGATATAAATGGCAATACTAATACTACATGCTTATTTGGCTGAGTGGAGTTTTGGCTAAGTTTGCATAAAGCCAGTTTTCTCCTATCTTTTATCATAAAACAATTTCATCTATAACAGGTATCACTGATAGAAACCAGTGAACCTTAACTAAAATTAAGGAGTACCTCTGATAGAAATCAGGATAAACTCCTACCCCTGTTCACCCATCAAAATTTTATTATGAAGTTGGCATGATGAGATTCTTCCGTCATTCCTTGTCCAGCTGCTCAAATTGTCCATGACCGGGGACACGGCTAAGATCGTAGTTTGTTGACTCTGCAGAGTTTGTGCACTTTCACCTTTAGACTCAAATCATCCCAAACATCCTATACACTCTGAGTGCATTAAGGAAAGGAGAAGATTGAGACGAGATCTTTCAGAAGAAATTCCACCACCGTCAGGCTTGACCAGTTCCAACCTATACCCCCTACATCTGCTGGTCAAGCACTGGTGATTTCATTCAACTTAGTTGATCAAGACAGAGCCCATATGACTAAAGACTGCACGGGAAGCTACTAAACTTAGAGGGACTTATTAATCTCTTTGTCCCTGGGTGGCCATCCTCAAGTGAAAACCTCAAGTGGAATAACCCTTAGATAAGGGCCCTGAGGAAACACTCAACATAAACCAGTCTTACCACTTCCACCCAGGTGATTCATTAAACTTAGTAGTTTTATCCTTAACATCCAAATAAAACATTTGAAGAGCATAGCAATTCCACTAAGTTCAATGTCTTCTATACCTGAAGGATATAGAAGGATGGCTACACACTACTTGGGATATTAGCATAATGCATACTACTCAAAACTCTATAATGCATATAAAAATAATAGGTAGTTTATGGTGTGTTACTTGCCTTGTTGAAGTTGGTGAAGAATTCACACTATCTTCACAAAAGATAGTTGCTCTCCGTATAATCTATACATGGAAAGAACAAAACAATAAACAAGCATCCTAGCAAACAAACATACAAGTGTAGAAAACATACAGAGCAACTAACATATCCAAAGGGGTTTAACCAAGTTGGCTAGGATAAGGTCAAGGTTTGAGTTCAATACTTGTTAAGGAAATTCCAAGGGTTTACTTGGGATGGACTAGGTTGAGTTTGTAGTGATCAACTATATTAGAAACATATTTATCTAAGAAGTTCCAAGAGTTCACCAAGGTGATCTCACTATTTCAACTAAAGTAACACATAACAATGTGTAACACTTAGTCATTTTCATCAGGACATTTGAGTGATCTAAGTTACTCTTTCCATTTGGGGTTAAGCTAGGTCTAGGTTCAACTAACTTCATAACCATAGAGAGAATAAGGAAAGTCTTGGGATTTTCCATTTGGTTCAATAGTTGGACAAAAACAACTTGTTATTCTTCAACTTGTGTGGATGGCTCCAAGTCTTCATATGCTTGTCTTCTTGAAGATCATCTTCATGCTCCTATTGTAGTCTTGCTCCTTGGATGGATTCTTCTATTGGTCTTGATAAATTCTTCATGTCTTTCACTTCACTAATTGGTTTGGGTATGGGATGGGCACAAATATCACTAAGTCAAATATAAACGACAGGAATAAGAAGAAAGATAGAGGGAGATGTTTTCTTCTGGATTTCTTCACACTTGTACTTCCTTGAGTTTCTTCTAGTTGTGGAGTCCAAGTCTTTACTTCAAAAAAAATTCATTGATCTTCCTTGTAGCTCCTCATGTTGCCACCAAGTTGAAAATGAAGTTTTCTTCTTGTGCTTGAGTCTTGATCTCCATTTTGCTAACTTGATGATTTCTTGAAGCAAGAATGGGGAGTGGAGAAGTAAATAGAAAACTAAAGTTCACTACTTGGTACTATATGTGATTGGCACATTCTAAGTACTTGGTCTTGGCTCCAAATAGCCATAACATTAAAGAATAGATGATGGAAACATTTTCTAAGACATGGGTATCATGAGGTGAAACATATGTGTGATAATTTGGCCAAGTCTTCATTAAAATGGTTCTAAGATGATCAAGGGGTTTATACAAAGTGGTCTCTAGTTCAAGGTTACCAAATTGAACAATTTTGCAAAAGGAACTACATTGAAATTATTTATAGAAATTAATCTATGTCAAAATACTTAAATAGACAACTTAATTCTAATTTAAATTTTAATTCGCTCAAAAATTATATTGGGACATAGAGTATGAAAGTACACATCCTAAGGTTTCCAAATATATTTTATTTGAAATTTTTGGATTTGTAGAATTTGAATTATGCCAAAATTCATCAAACAAGCATATTCAAATGTCAACCAATTTAAGTTTTTCAAATTTGAATTTTAAAAGTGTTAAAAGATTCTACATATCCAGGGGATTTCAAAAAGTCCAAGTTTGCTATATTTGGCCTTATGGTTAAAAAGTTATGATGGTTGCAAGTTACAAGGACTATTCTGCAAAACTGCCAAAATTTTCTATTCGGGAGAAAAACAGAAATCTCCTGAGCTACGTGGCGCTCTGTGATTGGTTCATGATGATGACTGTGCGCTGACCAAGCAGCTGATTGGGCTGCTGACTAGATTGACACACGGCGTTGCCCTATTGGCCATACCGGTCCACAGCTAAGTGATCTAATCACAAAAGTTGAATCAGATCGAACGGCTCAGATAGGCTTTAGCTTACCTCGCCGACAGGGCTGCCGGAAAATGGCAACGCGGTGGCCGGCACTGACGGGATCTCGACGGCGACGTGCTGTAGAGGTTCCCGGGGCTAGGAGAGGGCACGACGCGGCTCCTCGTCGCACGGTGAAGAGGGTGGAGTCGGCGTCGCAGTCTCGGGCGATTCCACGCGATGGCGCAACATGGATGGAGATCTACGAGCTCCGGCGAGTCTCGGGCGTCGATGGTGGCGGGGTTTCGGTGGTCCTCTCGCTCAACGAAGGATATCACGAGGTGCAGAACTCCACGGTGAGCTTGATGGTGCAGGCGACGACCTCGCTGACGACCTCTGTGGACAGCGGCGCGCGAACGGAGATGATGAAGCTCCGGCAAGCTTCTGCCATCGATGGCGTGGCGAAAACTGCACGCATAAAAACACGGGGAGCGGTCAGGAGGTTGCGCACAGCGAGGGGAAACCTAAACAACCAGAAAGGAGCGGAGCTCGCTTAGAACCTTCGCCGGAATTTCAAAACGCGGCAGCGTACAGAGACATTTCTCGCGAGGAAATTGAACGGCCTCGGGGCGAGATGGGAGAAGGAAAGGGAGGGGAAGTGACGAGGGGAGGCAGGGCTCTTAAGGGGAGGAAACAGCGACGCAAATGGAGGTCTTAAACGCCGGGAATTCAATGACGAAATCAATCAACGGAAACTGCCATTTTTCAGTTTCAGAGATTGAAGAAGGGTGACGTCAGCGATAACGTCATCGGCCTTTTTCTTTTTCTTTTTTTATTTCTGTTTTTAATAACTTCTAAAATACAAGTCCAAATGACCTCAAACCAACTGCACATTTTTTTTAGAAATAATATCTTTCACTTAGAAACATTTTTGTAAACTTAGCAACATATTTTTATTTTTGAATTTTGAAAATTGAAATGATTCTTTAATAGTTGCTTAATGTGATTTTTAATTTAGAAAATTATAAAATATGAATATTGGTCAAATAAAATTTCAGTAGATTTATAATAATCAAATACTATTTTAAAAGACCATTTCAAAGTGTTTTCATCTTTTTTTAATTTTTAAATGTGATGAAAACATGAATAGTCACTTAATAGAATTTTTTTCATTATTTATTTGAATTGGGGTTTAATAAACATTATGGGGTTTTCTCAAATGAGGATGTTGTTTTCCCAATTGAAAACATTATTTTTCCAAGGTACTTTAGTTTTTTTCATAACTCAATAATATATATAGCACTTTATTATTTTGTTGATTGTCGTAATACTTGGAAAACAACAAAAAAAAACTTTTATCCATTTGAGGTTAATAATAATAGTGACATAATTTCTTGGAGACAAGGATAAAATATTAGAGATAGTAACTCTCTACTTTTTAATTATCATAATCATTTTCATAATATTAGTTGAGTTGAAAACATGTTTGGTAAAGATGTTTGTTAAGAAAATATTTTATTCTCATGAGGGAACATGTTTTATTTTAGAAATAGGCTTTAGGGTTTATGGAATGAAGGTAATTTAGATTCTTTATTCCAATTAAATATTGTTTTCTTTTGTTTCTTGCATCTCTTTTTTTTTTGGTGACTTGCTTTGTATGAAAACAAAAAGTTTCAATTTTTAGTGATTTTTGGACTTTCCAAAAATCAGGGATGTTACAGACTACCACCCTTAAAAGAAATCTCGTCCCGAGATTTGGGAAGTCTAGAAAGAAAGATTAGGTTTGGATAGCTCGGTTCCAAAACAACTGGGTGGGCTACCACCCTTAAAAGAAACTTTTGTGGGTAGTCTATTTTCATTAGATTGGAGTGTAGATTGATTTGAGATTGGCTTGAGTAGAACTTTCCTTCGCAGTTGAGCTATAGACCAACATAGGTATGTTGAACTACCTTTGACACTGAGGGGTCACTCTTTGGGTCAATCAAAGTCAACTTGGTCTTTTGCTGCCTTTGGCAATCTTCCTTCTTGTTGTTGTCATCCTTGAAGGCAAACACCATGATATTTCTAAAGAAACTCTCATGGTAGACAAAATCTTCCATTTGTTTGATTGCTCCAAGGTTGTCTTGATCCTCACCGAAAATAGTACGTTTTCAGTAACACTAACATAGGGTCATTATTGTATTCTACCATTCTATGGTTCAGATTTAACATCGTCGTCTCTCTAATAGGTATGTCACTCAGATTTAACATTCCTCATAGCAAAAGTAAATAATGTGAGTAGTCACCATGGGGGCCAATCCATGTTGCACTCAATCATTACCTTGTACTTGGATTGATGAATCTCGTATAATAACACTAGGTCACCTCACTTGTCTAACAGAAAGTTTCCATTCTGTAAGACAAACTTGAGCTAAACTATCATTTCTCAACTAGTGGGTTGCGTAAAACTCTTATGTAACACAAACTGGATAGTGTTGTTTTCTTCATTATTTCTTCTCTTGGTGTAGTTGGCTCTGAAATCTTCGTAGCTCATGCAACTTGGGGGTTCACTTGTCTTTCTTCACTTGTTGATTGGCTTGGTGCTCCTTATAATGTAGTTGGCATTGATCATGGATATGATTGTTCCTTCACACAAAAGGATCTTGAAAACAATGACATTCCTCAATTGTATGGCTTGTGTCTCTATAGAGAACTAGTCATGACATTCTTGGGTGAAAGTTTAGTTGTTGCACTTCATGTGGTAGCTCTCTATGGTTGGTAAATGGGTATGGGATTTTTTTTTGGCTTAGCATGGATGAGTAGAGATTAGAAAGAGGGCTAAAGAAAATCCTACCCCAACACATCAGATCAAGGAAACTCATCTTTCAATCAACACATAACAAACATGTAAAAACACATTCATCACACCAAACATCAAGGTTTTAGAAAACAACTAATATTGTCATACCATACTCATTGGTATGATCAATACATTAACACATTAACGTTGTTCTAACAAAAGAACTAGATTGGTGGTCTCATCTATATCTTCTTGAGTTCTTCAAATCCTTCTCTCAATGTCTTGAGGTGTTCTTGAATGTTGTGAAGTCTAGGTATATCTCCAAGTTTCTTCAATTGTCTTGAGTGTAGGTCTTCATGTGGTGAAAATACTTCTTGTACTTCTTGGTATGATCATCAACATTCCTGTCTTATGGTATTGAGGAGGGAGGTCATCTAGAAATTTTTTGAAGGTGAATAATAGATGAGAGGATATGAGAAAGATTAAGAGGATTGTTTTGTTTCTAGAAAGTTTGAACATAGAAAGTTTTCAATCCTAGGGTGATCAGTGGTTATTAAAAACTTGTTGCAAATTGGATATTCACTATAGTGAGAGATACTGGCACCCGCTAGCCAATCAGGGAACGGTCTCGTGTCCGTGGACACGTAAAGTTGTCCGGGCCGCTTCATCTCACTATGCCGCTAGGATCCAAAATACTCTAAGGATATAATAACACGATCAAAAATGGATTCCAAACCTAAGGGTCTCGAATCCTACAGGCAACACAATGCTCTGATACCATTTTCTAGCATCCCACTTTTTAGTAAAAGTGGAATACTTGTGTTATTGTGCTAGTCCCTGGATCAATTACTAGCACCACAGTACAAAATGAAATATCATGCAAATGCATCAAATTCTATTACATCGCATGATCCAGTCTTTACAAAATAGTATTACAACTTGCATGGTCTTAGAAGACTAGCAGAAAACAAAGATATATAGCGGAAGACATAGTACAACATTGAGTCCATCTTCTTCATGTGCCACAGGCAAAACATGTTGGCGATAGTCTCAAGATCCTAAACGAAATCCTCACTCGTGTTCAGAAACATCTGCAATATGGAATATGCAGCCACAAGGGAGTCTATACAATTTAATGTATTGGCAAGTAACACTATGGTGGATATAAATGGCAAGACTAATACTACATGCTTATTTGGCTGAGTGGAGTTTTGGCTAAGTTTGCATAAAGCCAGTTTTCTCCTATCTTTTATCATAAAACAATTTCATCTATAACAGGTATCACTGATAGAAACCAGTGAACCTTAACTAAAATTAAGGAGTACCTCTGATAGAAATCAGGATAAACTCCTACCCCTTTTCACCCATCAAAATTTTATTATGAAGTTGGCATGATGAGATTCTTCCGTCATTCCTTGTCCAGCTGCTCAAATTGTCCATGACCGGGGACACGGCTAAGATCGTAGTTTGTTGACTCTGCAGAGTTTGTGCACTTTCACCTTTAGACTCAAATCATCCCAAACATCCTATACACCCTGAGTGCATTAAGGAAAGGAGACGATTGAGACGAGATCTTTCAAAAGAAATTCCACCACCGTCAGGCTTGACCCGTTCCAACCTATACCCCCATACATCTGCTGGTCAAGCACTGGTGATTTCATTCAACTTAGTTGATCAAGACAGAGCCCATATGACTAAAGACTGCACAGGAAGCTACTAAACTTAGAGGGACTTATTAATCTCTTTGTTCCTGGGTGGCCATCCTCAAGTGACAACCTCAAGTGGAATAACCCTTAGATAAGGGCCCTGAGGAAACACTCAACATAAACCAGTCTTACCACTTCCACCCAGGTGATTCATTAAACTTAGTAGTTTTATCCTTAACATCCAAACAAAAAATTTGAAGAGCATAGCAATTCCACTAAGTTCAATGTCTTCTATACTAGAAGGATATAGAAGGATGGCTACACACTACTTGGGATATTAGCATAATGCATACTACTCAAAACTCTATAATGCATATAAAAATAATAGGTAGTTGATGGTGTGTTACTTGCCTTGTTGAAGTTGGTGAAGAATTCACACTATCTTCACAAAAGATAGTTGCTCTCCGTATAATCTATACATGGAAAGAACAAAACAATAAACAAGCATCCTAGCAAACAAACATACAAGTGTAGAAAACATACAGAGCAACTAACATATCCAAAGGGGTTTAACCAAGTTGGCTAGGATAAGGTCAAGGTTTGAGTTCAATACTTGTTAAGGAAATTCCAAGGGTTTACTTGGGATGGACTAGGTTGAGTTTGTAGTGATCAACTATATTAGAAACATATTTATCTAAGAAGTTCCAAGAGTTCACCAAGGTGATCTCACTATTTCAACTAAAGTAACACATAACAATGTGTAACACTTAGTCATTTTCATCAGGACATTTGAGTGATCTAAGTTACTCTTTCCATTTGGGGTTAAGCTAGGTCTAGGTTCAACTAACTTCATAACCATAGAGAGAATAAGGAAAGTCTTGGGATTTTCCATTTGGTTCAATAGTTGGACAAAAACAACTTGTTATTCTTCAACTTGTGTGGATGGCTCCAAGTCTTCATATGCTTGTCTTCTTGAAGATCATCTTCATGCTCCTATTGTAGTCTTGCTCCTTGGATGGATTCTTCTATTGGTCTTGATAAATTCTTCATGTCTTTCACTTCACTAATTGGTTTGGGTATGGGATGGGCACAAATATCACTAAGTCAAATATAAAAGACAGGAATAAGAAGAAAGATAGAGGGAGATGTTTTCTTCTGGATTTCTTCACACTTGTACTTCCTTGAGTTTCTTCTAGTTGTGGAGTCCAAGTCTTTACTTCAAAAAAAATTCATTGATCTTCCTTGTAGCTCCTCATGTTGCCACCAAGTTGAAAATGAAGTTTTCTTCTTGTGCTTGAGTCTTGATCTCCATTTTGCTAACTTTATGATTTCTTGAAGCAAGAATGGGGAGTGGAGAAGTAGATAGAAAACTAAAGTTCACTACTTGGTACTATATGTGATTGGCACATTCTAAGTACTTGGTCTTGGCTCCAAATAGCCATAACATTAAAGAATAGATGATGGAAACATTTTCTAAGACATGGGTATCATGAGGTGAAACATATGTGTGATAATTTGGCCAATTCTTCATTAAAATGGTTCTAAGATGATCAAGGGGTTTATACAAAGTGGTCTCTAGTTCAAGGTTACAAAATTGAACAATTTTGCAAAAGGAACTACATTGAAATTATTTATAGAAATTAATCTATGTCAAAATACTTAAATAGAAAACTTAATTCTAATTTCAATTTTAATTTGCTCAAAAATTATATTGGGACAGAGGGTATGAAAGTACACATCCTAAGGTTTCCAAATATATTTTATTTGAAATTTTTGGATTTGTAGAATTTGAATTATGCCAAAATTCATCAAACAAGCATATTCAAATGTCAACCAATTTAAGTTTTTCAAATTTGAATTTTAAAAGTGTTAAAAGATTCTACATATCCAGGGGATTTCAAAAAGTCCAAGTTTGCTATATTTGGCCTTATGGTTAAAAAGTTATGATGGTTGCAAGTTACAAGGACTATTCTGCAAAACTGCCAAAATTTTCTATTCGGGAGAAAAACAGAAATCTCCTGAGCTACGTGGCGCTCTGTGATTGGTTCATGATGATGACTGTGCGCTGACCAAGCAGCTGACTGGGCTGCTGACTAGATTGACACACGGCGTTGCCCTATTGGCCATACCGGTGCACAGCTAAGTGATCTAATCACGAACGTTGAATCAGATCGAACGGCTCAGATAGGCTTTAGCTTACCTCGCCGACAGGGCTGCCAGAAAATGGCAACGCGGTGGCCGGCACTGACGGGATCTCGACGGCGACGTGCTGCAAAGGTTCCCGGGTCTAGGAGAGGGCACGACACGGATCCTCGTGGCACGGTGAAGAGGATGGAGTCGGCGTCGCAGTCTCGGGTGATTCCACGCGATGGCGCAACATGGATGGAGATCTACGAGCTCCGGTGAGTCTCGTGCGTCGATGGTGGCGGGGTTTCAGGGGTCCTCTCGCTCAATGAAGGATATAACGAGGTGCAGAACTCCACGGTGAGCTTGATGGTGCAGGCGACGACCTCGGTGACGACCTCTGTGGACGGCGGCGCGCGAACGGAGATGATGAAGCTCCGGCAAGCTTCTGCCATCGATGGCGTGGCGAAAACTGCACGCATAAAAACACGGGGAGCGGTCAGGAGGTTGCGCACGGCGAGGGGAAACCTAAACAACCAGAAAGGGGCGGAGCTCGCTTAGAACCTTCGCCGGAATTTCAAAACGCGGCGGCGTACAGGGACATTTCTCGCGAGAAATTGAACGGCCTCGGGGCGAGATGGGAGAAGGAAAGGGAGGGGAAGTGAAGAGGGGCGGCAGGGCTCTTAAGGGGAGGAAACGGCGACGCAAATGGATGTCTTAAACGCAGGGAATTCAATGACGAAATCAATCAACGGAAACTGCCATTTTTCAGTTTCAGAGATTGAACAAGGGTGACGTCAGCGATGACGTCATCGGCCTTTTTCTTTTTCTTTTTCTTTTTCTTATTTCTGTTTTTAATAACTTTTAAAATACAAGTCCAAATGACCTCAAACCAACTGCAAATTTTTTGTAAAAATAATATCTTTCACTTACAAACATTTTTGTAAACTTAGCAACATATTTTTATTTTTGAATTTTGAAAATTGAAATGATTCTTTAATAGTTGCTTAATGTGATTTTTAATTTAGAAAATTATAAAATATGAATATTGGTCAAATAAAATTTCAGTAGATTTATAATAATCAAATACTATTTTAAAAGACCATTTCAAAGTGTTTTCATCTTTTTTAATTTTTAAATATGATGAAAACATGAATAGTCACTTAATAGAATTTTTTTCACTATTTATTTGAATTGGGGTTTAATAAACATTATGGGGTTTTCTCAAATGAGGATGTTGTTTTCCCAATTGAAAACATTCTTTTTCCAAGGTACTTTAGTTTTTTTTCATAACTCAATAATATATATAGCACTTTATTATTTTGTTGATTGTCGTAATACTTGGAAAACAACAAAAAAAACATTTATCCATTTAAGGTTAATAATAATAGTGACATAATTTCTTGGAGACAAGGATAAAATATTAGAGATAGTAACTCTCTGGTTTTTAATTATCATAATCATTTTCGTAATATTAGTTGAGTTGAAAACATGTTTGGTAAAGATGTTTGTTAAGAAAATATTTTATTCTCATGAGGGAACATGTTTTATTTTAGAAATAGGCTTTAGGGTTTATGGAATGAAGGTAATTTAGATTCTTTATTCCAATTAAATATTGTTTTATTTTGTTTCTTGCATCTTATTTGTTTTTTTTTTGGTGACTTGCTTTGTATGAAAACAAAAAATTTCAATATTTAGTGATTTTTGGACTTTCCAAAAATCAGGGATGTTATACGTTGTCACCTTGAAAGTCCAATCTAGGCCTTTTGCAGCCCTATTCCGGCACAATGACGGAGGGGGAATCATCATTGGAGGCCTCTACATCGCCATGATCTCCTCCTTACAAATTCTTAAGTAGTTCATCTCGGGACTACGGGTCTATAGCAACAGCTAGATGGTTGTTCTCTTTGTTATGCCTCCATGTTTAGAGTCTCGTGAGCTGCCACAGATGATCAAGACCACCGTTATGTAATTGTGCATGTTGTGTTTGCTGGGTACCGAGGAACCATCAGATTATGATTATTTTGTTCATGTCAATCTGAGATGCTTCACTTATATTTGTAGAGAGTTTTAATATTGTCTTGTAATGCCCTCTGGTGTTTATGCTTACCTTGGCCACGTAGTTGTTTTCACACCAAGAAATGATGGAAAAAGCGCTAGGCGTAAGCGAGGCAGTTGGCATTCTCCTATGCTTAATCATACTAGGCGTGGCCTAGGCGGGTATATAGTTTTTTTCCATCAGGTTTATATTTGGGTTATTCTATATCTATACACACTAATTTAGAGCACATAAATGAGTAAACTACTAAAAACTACCATTGGATTATTTTCCATATTATTTTAAGTGCGATATGGTATGATTTATTGCAACAGAAGATAATTTCTTAGTTGTGCTGCCTTGAGTTCCGCTTACGCCCTAGGCAAGGCGTTTGTCCATCGCCTAGTGCCTAATAGTGGTTAAGTGCTGCCTAGGCATCTCCTAATCCAACATTGCCTCCAAGAGAGGGTTTATATGGTAGATAGTGGGTTCATGCCTCCCTTATATCTGTGCTCGAGTGACAGAAATGTAACAGATCGGGGATGCGATGTTGCCTCTAGGGAGAAAGCATCGATGCTCTTTTCTACGGACGAGAGCCATTTCTTACATTATATAATTGTGCTTAATGCAATTGTCTGTTGCACACAAGCAATCACTCCATTGCTGCAACCTAATACCAGCGAGATTTGCTGCATAACTTTCTCAAGGTGGACTATTAGTAATAGATGCATGCTACATAGCGGTCTAATTATCTCGATGTAATGCCTACAATGTTAGACCCCGTGAACTATATCTTGTCATAATAATATTGTTATACGTTCATGATTTGTCAATTGCTCAACGGTAATTTTTTACCCAACATGTTTGTTTTCTTTGGAGAGACACCACTAGTGAAACTATGGCCCCTGGTCCTCTTTTCCTCATGATTGCAACCTTCTTTCAAGCACTTTCACCATTGCGTCCTTGTTGTACCGTTTTTACGTTTCATTACTCTATACGTTTAATTCTCTAGTTTTCAGCAAGACGAGAGCACTCACAACCTTCTTGGAAAGTTGGGGACAAGAGAGAGTTTGCGTGTTGTGTGCAGGTTCCACGCTTGTTGACGTGCCAGACAACAAGCAACCTTCTTCAAGTCTTCAAAGTCCTACTGGTCGATAAACCCTGGTTCCGCAATACGGGGAATTTCTGCTAGACTACATAATACCTTCCTCTTGGAGTAACCCAACAAACATGTGATCATGTCTAAGAGCATCAAAGAATTTCTGGCGCCATTGCCGGGGATTTCGAAGTCATCACCAGCAAGAAGTTTCCCGTCAACTATATGCAGCAAATAATTTTTGGCACTGTTGCCAGGGACTTCAAGCTTGCAGCAAGAGTAGTCTCACACTTCCGCTTCTTTTCTTTGTTTTGTTCTTGTTTATTTTACTTTTGTTTAGTCTTGTTTTCTCTTTATCAAAAATCGAAAAAATAGCTCTCTAGTTCCTAGTCTTTTATTTGCATTGTTATTTTATTTTATTAGTATGTCTAGCTCTAATCCTTTTGTTATGTCTCCCGAGGCTGAGGTCCTCACCTTCAAACAAAGAGATGGGGAGAATTTTAACTTCCAATGCTCGAACTACCATGGTTGGGAACTTGTCCATTTTGTTAATGAAAAAAATATAAGATCTAATCTTTATAATGAACTTATGATATCTTTGGGATGCAATGAATTAGGGTGGAAAATTGGTTGGTTAGAGGACAAATTCATATATTCTGCATTTTGAAGGCCTTCTACAAGCACCTTATTTGGCTCGTGTTGTGAATTTCTATGAGAATTCTTACATAACCAAATTTATAAATAATGGAAACAAAGAATGTGCTCCCTCTATTCTTTTACTTGTGAACTTTGCAATGAAATAGGTCATTTTAACTTCCAGTGCTAGATCTACTAGGGTGGGCACTTGGCCATTTTGTTAATGAAAAAATTATAAGATCTCATCATTATAATGAACTTAAGATATTTTTGGGATGCAATGAATTATGATTGAAATTTGTTTGGTTAGAGGACAATTCGTATATGATGCATTTTGAAGGCCTCCTACAAGCACCTTATTTGGCTTGTGTTGTGAATTTGTATGAGAATTCTTACATAACCCAATTTGTAAATAATGGAAATTTACCTATTTCTGATATGGAAAAGGTTTCTTATGTTTCCACTAATGAAAATAAGAAATTCTCCCCAATTTCTCCTGTTGTTTCTCATGATGAATCAAAGTATGCGGAGAAGGTTCCTCTCGAACCACTCATTCTTAAGGAGGTAAAGAAGAAGAAGAGGAAAAATAAATAGGATATGATACCTTCCCCTAAGCATGTTGCTCCTCTCATGGGTATTCCTAGTGAGTGTGAATAACAAATTAATGTTGAAATTGATACACTTGATGATTATATTGGCTTGTGATACTAAGTCTATGGGGACTACTGAAGATGATTATGATATGCTTCATGCTTGCTGTGATGATCATGATTGGTGAAACAATGATGATACTACTTATGGTATTGAAAATATTTTTGGTACCACTTCCGAAAACGAGGATATTAATGATTGCTATAATATTAGTATTTCCATGTTCCTTATAATGATGATTTGGATGCTTTAAGCTTGGGGATGAGGAGTTTGGAAACCTGTCGTAGATATTCTGAAGTAGGGTGTTATCTGGCATGGGCCAAAAAAGTCGGCCTGTCAGTGTGGCCAATTGGTGGTGAAGCAGAATGCTTCTCCGGGCGGCCCAGCAAGCCAACGCGCAGAAAACCGAATTCTAGAAGACCCGGACGACGGTCCAATCCGCAGTCTGGCTTGGATAAGAAGACTGATTCCTTGAGTTCCAAGATTAGAGATAGAATGCTAATATGAATAGATTCCTTTTATGTAAGGCCTAGTACGACTCTCTATATAAAGCCGGATGGAAGCCGCCCTAGAGGCAGGAAGATACACATCCATACTCACGCATTGTACTTTGTATACTCTAGGCTTTAGCCTTGATTTAGTGAGATTGTAGGAATAGGACGCCCCCTTAGCCGCAACGTACTGAACCTGGGTAAACCGAGTCTTTCGCCACCGGTTATTTCTCTACGTCCTAGCACACGTTCTACTTCTAACTTATGGCACCCCCTGCCACGAACATTTCTACGAACACTCGCCAAAACCTTTTTGATATTAATGATGTGACGCTTGAAAATTCTTTTGCTAGGAGTTTATCCTTTGTATTGTAGTTTCTCTAAATACTTTGAAACAAATGAGTTTAAGGACCATTTTGTACTTAAATGTGTTTTACGTACATTTGAGATGCATTGGATGCTTGCCTCATTCTCAAGAAATATGTTGTCACCATGTGCTTATCGGAGTCAAGCTATGATGATGGATTAATTATATCTACTACAACATCACCCATGTCATCTCGGTATAAAGTACCTAAATCATGCATACTTTTATTGTATTCAACCATGTGTAGGTTACATCATGGCATGCTTTTTTTACTTGCAACATTGTTCTCTCTTTGTGATACTTTTTTTTATCAAAACATCCTGACGAAGGGATGAACCCTGGACCTATCGGGTAAGGATAGCCGGTCCAAGGCCCAAGATCTAAGCCCAAGAGGAGATGTCGTATACTATTCTAGAAGGCCCAGTTGAAGCCCACCCGCAAGGCCTTGCGGGTCAAGTTAGGAAACTTGTAACCGACTCTAGGTTAGGGTTTGAGTCCCCCCGGGTACGGTTTGAGACCTGGCCACCTCTATAAGGCCAGGAGAACGACCAGGAGGAGGACAAGCAATACCACACCACCAAGCCTTGAGATCGATATCAAACTCTCGACTTGAGCAACCCCCCATTGTAACCGACCTACTCGTGAATACAGATCGACAGAAGAAGGAGTAAGGGTTTTACCTCTACGAGGGCCCCGAACCTGGGTAAATCGTGCCCCCTGTTTAGCCGACAATTGCCACCAGCGCCCACAGGTTCTCCTAATCGAAACCCTATGGGTTCACCCGAGGGACTTGTTAATATGCAGATTCGACAATTGGCGCCGTCTGTGGGAACGGTGGGCGTTGGATCTTCGGCATCTTCGGCCTCATCGACAACCAACTCACGCTGGAACCCTATGACTTTGACTCCGACCAATCCTATCCGAATTGGATCAGTCGTCGTCACCCCTCACTCGCCGGAATCACGCCCGGTGTTTAGCGACCTGGAGAAGAGTATCACCCTAACGTTCGGGAGCTTCCAGTTCTACACCAACAAGGACGGAATCCTTCACTTCCCCGAGCAAACCAATCTCGAAGGATCGAGATCTGGGTCGATCTCTAGCCCGGAAGCTGTTGATTCGCGACCCCGTCACGCAGATCGCGACTTGGCGAAAAGCGGCGAATCTATCCGCCTCAACACCAACAACTTCCATACCCTCTCTACAGAGGAACCTTCTCGGATCAGGAAAGCCTCCCAAGCTACGCCTAGGACCCGCAAGCCATATTTGGCTCAGGTCTGCATGGCAGGGTTAGGAGATCCACCCGAAGAAACTGAACACCGTGCAAGGGAACGCGCTAACATCAGCGTCTCGCGAGATGCCTGGCTCCGAGCAAAGGAGGCCCTCCGCACGAGTAAACCACCCGAAGTCGGAGCCCCTCACGAGGACATGACCGACTACCACTATCATCTAGTGAGAGCGGCTACTGCAATAAAAGAAGCTCGGATAGATCTAGCCGAACGAAAGAGATTAGCAGATGAGTCAAGCCAGCGCCGAGCCGCGCTATCCTTGACACCTTCTGTCGGGAATCGTCCTGCGAGAAAAGGATACGCCTCAAAAACCGCAACCATGGATGGCGAGTCCCTGAGCGGAATCAGCAAACCACTCGGACCTTCCCTTATGCGTGTCGACGAGGACAGAAACGTCCATCCGCAAACTCCCGCTGTCGCGGTACTGGCCACAGCCACCTACATGCAGATAAATCAACCAGGGGAAAACGATCCCCGTGCAGAACAATACAAGCAAGTTCAGAAAGGATTGGGCATGGCAGCCGCAAGACTCGCTTCCTACGATCGCAAAAAAGCAGCAGAACAAAGAGACAAGGAAACACCCCGCAGGCATAGGAGCACATCTCCCAGAAAGGAAAAATCACCTCGTCGCGCCCGAGGAAAAGAAGCCAGACGACGCGGTGATAGTCCGAGTAGCAGCGATGGCAGTCCAAGGGATCGAGATCGCAGCTCGCGACATCGCAGCGGCCGTTCACGACATCGCAGCAACAAGCCAAGGAAGGAAACCGGCCGTGATCAGCCAAGATACAACGCGCGATCAGACATCGTGCAAAACAGGGTGGACAAAGCACGAGCAGCAAGGAACCGTGCACGTTCCCCATCCACCTCTTCTGACGACGAGACCTGCGGCGCACTATGCTTCGCTCGCAGCATTCGCGAGGTGCCTCTACCCAAACGGTTCAAGCTCAGTACGGAAGTGACGAAATACGATGGTTCACTCGAACCTTCATCCTAGCTGTCAGACTACCTCACGACGGTAAAATGCCAACGTGGGAACAAAAACATAGCTATGCAGTACCTCAACTTGCACCTGGTAGGAGCAGCACGCAGCTGGCTCGAGGCAAGACCAAAGGCTTGCTACGGGTCATGGGACGATCTACACTTTGACTTTTTCAAAAACTTCCAGGCAACATATAACAGACCAGCGACCATCAAGGAACTGCGAGCTTGCAAGCAGAAGAGTGGCGAGTCTACTCGCGAATATATCCAGCGATGGACCACACTTAGAAACATAGCAGGAAACATATCAGAGGAAGTAGCAGTCGAAGCTTTTGCGAAGGGCACTCGACGAACTGCTTTCAGAGAAGAACTGGGACGAGCCGTGCCCAAAACTATCGGAGAGATAATGATCATAGCCGACATATGGGCTAACGGAGAAGACTCGGTGCGCAACGAAAGGGCATCCTTGCCCGCACCCAAAGACGATCGCCACGGTCGAAAGAAAAGAAGGAAGTATTACGACCACGACGACCGAGAAGAACTAGTGGCGGCAGAATTCACGCAAAATCGCGATAGTGGACGCCGCGGAAATCGCGAATGGAAACCGAAGACAGAGGATAAAACTCCCGAGGAGGACCTTGATGGATACTGCACACTACATCTATTTACAGATAAGCGCACGGGCAAAACTAAGGCAACAAGCCTTCTCAAGGATTGCCGAAAGTTCCTCGACATAAACGAGGCCTTCTCAAAGAAAAACAGAACAACAGTTAGTCAAGGCTACCCGCAGCTTCCGGGAGGAGGAAGCCAGGGATTCCAACCGCCACAACCCCTGCCTCCACCAGGAAACCAGAACATGGTGCTAGCCGCACTACCTGCGCCGCCCGTCGCAAACCAGGGAGGTAACGCATACCCGAACCCAGCGGGACTCTTAGGATGATACAAAAGGTATGTCCATCACACAGGGTTCAGAAGACGAACACACGACAAATATGCATGGCTGTGCAAGCCCCACCTACAAAGCCCGAATACCTGAAGATGGCGGACCAACCAATAACTTTCTGCAAGGAAGACCACCCCCCACGAGTCTATCGACCAGGACTCACCGCGCTAGTCATCCAAGCGCAAATTGGAAACTACGAGCTGGCTCGCGTGTTCATGGACGGGGGCAGCGGCATCAACATCATCTACGCAGACACACTCCGTCGGATGAACAAGAACTTGGACGGACTCGCAGAATCAGAGACATCCTTTCACGGGATAGTTCCAGGTAAAGCGATCCGCCCACTCGGAACAATCAATCTGGAGGTGGTGCTAGGCAACCGAAGCAATTGCGGGCGAGAATTTCTCGACTTCGAAGTAGTCGACTGGCCTTCATAGTACCACACCATTCTTGGTCGAACAACATTCTCAAGATTCATGGCAGTACCACATTATGCCTACTTGAAGCTCAAGCTACCCGGGGAATATGCCACAATCACCATCGATGGTGATTTCCAAAAATCCAACAAGTGCGACATCGAGTTCAACAAAATCGCTAAATATTTCGGGATGCAGGAGGAACTGGAGGATATAGCAAAAACCACGGACCACTCCGTGATGCCCTCACGAAGAAGAACGCCTCAGAGCTCGAGTTCAGCGCGAACAGCGATACCCGCAAGCATCAAGTGCACCCAACAGAATCTGCGAAGACGGCGATGGTGTCCACCACCCTCTCGCCAGCATAGGAAGGCGCGCTCATCGAACTCCTCCGTGAGTACTGGGAAATGTTCACCTGGCAGCCTTCAGATATGCCAGGGATACCCAGGGAGTTCGCCGAGCACTCACTCGAAGTCTTCAAAGACGCCAAACCTATCAAGCAGACCACCCGACGGTTCTCAGAGCCCTATCAAAAAGCGCTCGGAGAAGAAGTAAACAGACTACTCGTAGCAAAATTCATCAGAGAGATCAAAATATCCACTTGGCTAGCAAACCCAGTGCTGGTCCCGAAGAAGAATACTGACATCCTTCGCGTGTGCATCGACTACACGTCGTTGAACAAGCACTGCCCCAAGGATAACTTTCCCCTCCCACGGATCGACCAGATTGTGGACTCCACTGCAGGCTGTCAACGCCTATCCTTCCTAGATGCGTATTTGGGATATAACCAGATCAGGATGAAGAAGCAAGACGAGGAAAAGACAGGATTCATCACACCTCACAGTGTATACTGATACACGACGATGCCCTTCGGGGTCAAAAACGCAGGCGCTACATATCAGCGCTGCATGCAAAAATGCCTCGCCAAGCTCATTGGCAAGAACGTACAAGTATACGTTGACGACATCGTCATCAAAACTCGAGTGGAGGACATGCTTCTCGAGGATATCAGAGAAACGTTTGATGCTCTGAACGCGTACAGGATCAAGCTCGACCCGACAAAATGCGCCTTCGGCGTCCCTGCAGGACAACTTCTCGGGTACTTGGTGTCCGCCAGAGGAATTGAGGCCAACCCAGAGAAAATACAAGCGATCTTAACAATGAAGGAGCCAACCAATCTTCGTGGCGTACAACAGCTAGCAGGGCGATTAGCCGCCTTGAGCAGATTCATTGCACGATTGGGCGATCAAGCATTACCCTTCTACAAGCTGTTGAAGAAGACAGATAAATTCGAGTGGACACCCGAAGCGAAACAGGCATTCACAGACCTAAAGCGAACATTACAGAGCAGGCGCGTTCTGACAATGCCACAAGAAAGGGAGCCACTATACCTATACCTAGCCGCAACAAATCAAGTCATCAGCACGGCCATCGTGGTCGAATGACCGGAGGACGGCAAGGCATATGGAGTTCAAAGGCCAATCTACTACATCAGCGAGGTGCTTTCGCCGTGCAAACAGCGATACCCCCACTACCAGAAGCTGGCATACGGGGTCGTCCTCACGGCTCGAAAGCTCAAGCATTACTTCCAGGAGCATACCGTAACGGTGCTAAACGACGTATCACTCGGTACCATCATGAATAATCCCATGGCATTCGGAAGAATTGCAAAATGGAGCATCGATCTAGGCGCCTGGGATATCATATACGCAGGACGCAATTCCGTGAAGTCGCGGGTACTCGTGGAATTCCTAAGCGAGTGGACAGAATTACAAACACCAGGTCCACCCGAATACACGAGCAACTGGATCATGTATTTTGAAGGGTCCAAAAGGAACGAAGGAGCTGGCACTGGGATCGTCCTCATATCTCCCAGAGGAGACAAGTTGCAGTACGTCCTAAGATTGGATTTCACACTCGACGATCCAGCATCCAACAACGACGCAGAATACGAGGCCCTGCTACATGGCATGAAGATGGCGATTGCGTGCGGAGCCACTCGGCTGATGATTTATGGAGATTCAAACCTCATCGTACAACAGACTATGAAAGAATGCGACGCTGTCGCAGAAAACATGATCGCCTATCGGGAAATGTATAACCTACTGATGACTCCCAAATGCAGGAGATCAATTGTAGTACCTTTCGATAAGTATTTGAGTGTCGAACCCACGAGGAGCTGAAGGTAAGCTATCTATTCTCTAAAGCCCTATAACCCTCTTATATGGCTGTTTATGCAAAGCAATAAGTTTGACTAAAAGGAACTAACTAATTAAAAGCAAGTGACGTGGAGTGTGGTTTGTCTAGTAACTAGTGAAGCAAGTTTCTAAAACAAGTTTCTAAGCAAGTTTCACAAGTAGCAAGCAGCAAATATCTCAAGTATCTCAAGGGAGCAAGTGTTCTAGCAATAGGTGTTTTGTTCGTGTGGTTGTCACAATTAGTGAAGCACATGTTTTAGTCTTAGTTGTTTCTTCTAGGAAGGAGCCATGAATAGGTATAGTAAAGTAAATGATCTACAACCCCTTATGATGGATCATGTGGCCAAGTAAATGACTGCACAAGATTGATTAAGACATAAAGGCCCACCATAGCCTTACGTTCTAAGGTCCCCTATATATATCCCCCAATAACTTAACTTTGTGGCTCGGTCTCAGGTTACTGTCACTCCCAAGTCACCACCACTCCATTATTCTACCGGTGATCACCTTACATGCATTCCCCAACATATGCGTGCACTCATATATTGTACATAAAGACAATCATAGAAGATAATTAACTTGTATGCAACCAATCAACGAACTATTTCACCATTGCCAAGAACAATTCACTACTCAAACATAGACGGGGAGACACAATCCATCAAGGGAATATAGTATTGCATCATACATCGTGTTTTCCAAGAGATTACAGTGGAGAGATGGAGCTGATCTTGCTGTAGATGTTGATGATGAACACGCCGGAGGGGGTGGAGCCCTCCGGGGGTGATCCCGGCGGCGTTTCCCCCCTCCGATCTTCTCTGGCGGCAGCCTTCTGTCTCTTTGTTTCGTGGTTTCGTCTCTCGGTGCCGCCTCCTCCTCGAAAAGGCCAGGGGAGCCTTTATATAGTCGTTTTTAGGTCACGAGACACTCGGGAGAAGAAAGATCGACGGCATCGGAGCCACGGGGGCAAAAAGGGGGCCTCTCACGCGGCCAAGGAATCTGGCCGCATGGAGGGTCCTCTTTGCCACCTGGTTGGCCTTTTGGCCCTCTACTTTGTCCCATGGTCTTCGTCTCGAAAATTCTGAACCGTGCTCTTTGGCCTTGCCCTTTTTGGAGTCACGAAGCTCCCGGAAAGTCTGAAACACTAAAAAGTACGTTTTCTGGAAAAACAGGGTTAGAACCAAAAGAAGGGGGATTGTTTAGAAAATCCCCCAAATCATTATAAAACATGAATATAAGTTGCTAATATGTAGGAAAAACAAGTAATAACATGCAAAGTTCATGTATGCATTTTACATGCATCAACATCCCCAAGCTTAACCCATGCTCGTCCTCGAGTATGAAGGTGATAAAACTAACATGGACTTTGCATATTGAAAAAATCATGGGATATCAAGGAGGATTATTCATGCTACATATAATCAAATGATTAATACTAGAAATGAGTAGCAATATACAATTCATGTTGTAAGAAATATCAAATATGCAAGCAAAGATGCTTCATGAAAGTTCACAGAGTGTATAATGAAATAAAAGCACTATGGACCAAATGCATACACAAAATGAAAAATAAAATCCTATATTGGTCAAAGAATAGCATAATGGAAAATAGAAAATATGGTGGACACTTTGGAGAAAATTGAGTAGAGGTAAAACATGATCAAGTCTTATTTAGGCTCTAAATTATTCAACTAAAATTACTAATTGAAATGTGGTATCCATTGATCTAGGACTCTCATTGCCCCTTTATCACTAGCATCTTAAATGGTGAATGTTGAAGTAATGTGAATGACAAGGTGGTTCAAAGCCTCATGCCCCGTGAGTGTGAAAACCTACTCCATGATTACTCAACTTAAGATTCCTAATAAGCTTTGTACAATCATAATAAGTATTAATGACATCATAGAGAACCGCAAAGAGGTACCTCTTGCCCCATGACATGGAAACACGCCCATGTCACAATGACAAGACAAACAAACGGAGTAGACTCATCATCCTTTTTATTTTCATTCACTATTATGCATAGCTTCTTATTTTATTGTAGGATGTGTTGTAGAGTCACTCAAGCTGTAAGTAAATTTCCACGATGATAAAGCATGGCTTGGGTTAGTGGCCCAATGCGTTTCTCTAGTCATATAGATACTTACTCATCAAAACTTACTATTCCTCTATTTCATTTCGGCATGGCAGGAGTCCAAAAACAAAAGTACATGATATCAACCAAATGTAATTTTTTGTGCAATGTTGAAAGCTTTCCGGTGATACACGTTTATAGCTAGCTCCCAACCACACACTTGTCAAACGCAAAACTTGTGGCTCCTATTATTGGGTCATGTTTATTAGATGCATAAAAACTAAAGTGTGCCTTCAAAAGTTCGTGAGAGTCCTATCCCAAGTTCAACCCATGACAATTAATAAATTGAATATCTTAATTTAGAACATAAATAACACAATAACATGGTGAACATACTCGGAATAGCAATGAAGCTAATAGGTAGATATGGTGGACTCACTGGAAATACTTGGCTAAAGGGTGTTGGAAACAAGTTTATACTTGTTGGAATTTTTACTTTTTTGGCTAGCAAGAGGGAGATAGTTGACCAGCTACTATGCATGCATTAGTGTCCATAGAACTACTCATTTCATGACAAACTAAGTAAACCATCAATTAACATCAAGGACATGAATAAGAGATAGCTCAAGACAACATTATTGCAAATTTCTACACATAAAAAGCCTATAAATCATGCAAACATATGTAGCTCTTCAAATCAACCATGGAATCCCTATTACAAGTCATAATACTAGCATCCAATAAATTCCAACCCCCAAAATCCAGTAGCTCAATATCATATAAAATGATGGGTGTGGTCTTATCAAAACAAAAATAAAAACAAAAACTAGACGCTTCAAGTCTCTACGATAAATGCTTTGCTTAGAAAAACAGAAAGTAGACGTGTGCTAACCAAAAGAGTGTAGCTCCAGTGGGGTGTTCATCACATCCCCAAGCTTATGGCTTTCACCATTCTTGGATTCTTGAGGCGCAGCTCCTCTATTCCCTGTGAAAAAAACTTCACAAAACTTCACAACCATTCTTGGATTCTACTGGCTCACAGCGGCCAGAGACGCAAAGGACCTAGTCGACAAGTGCAACACTTGTCAACGATTTGCACCTAAGCCACACACCCCAGCTACGGAACTACACATGATACTAATCGCCTGGCCCTTTGCACAATGGGGGCTAGACATGGTAGGACCATTACGCAAGTCAACACCCGGAGGATATACGCACCTGCTCGTAGCAGTCGACAAATTCACGAAGTGGATCGAAGCCATGCCAGTCACGCCCAATGCGCCATAAAATTCCTCGGATCCATCGTGTGCAGATTTGGGATACCACACAACATCATCACCGACAATGGAAGCAATTTCACAGCAAAGGAAACACAACAGTTCTGCGAGGAAAGGGGAATCACCCTCAGCTTCGCCTCAGTGGCTCACCCGCAAACCAACGGTCAAGTCAAGCGATCCAACGGATTGGTCTCAGCTGGAACAAAGAAACGGCTACTCGATCGTCTGCACCCAGCGGCAGGGCATTGGGTAGAGGAGTTCCCCTCCGTACTATGGAGCCTCCGCACAACCCCGAATCGATCAACAAACTACACGCCATTTTTCATGGTATACGGAGCTGAAGCAGTCCTTCCCGAAGATGTCAAGTTCAGCACCCCACGAGTCGTCGCTTACAGAGAAGAAACCTCTAACAAGGCACTCGCGGAAGATGTGAATGCACTCGACGAAATACGCGACATTGCACTCGCAAGATCCGCGGTATATCAACAGTCGCTGCGCAACTACCACAGCCGTCGTATACGCCACAGAGCTTTCGTGGTAGGAGATTTGGTGATGCGGCTAAAGCAGAAGGAAGGACACAAGCTCGAGCCACCGTGGGAAGAACCCTTCATAATACACGAAGTTATCCCGGGTGGCGCTTATCGACTAAAGAACCCGAAGACTGGTGGCATCTACTCCAATCCGTGGAACGTTGCGCACCTCCGCAAATTCTATCCTTAGGATTATCTTGCTCGCAAAAATAAGGCTATACTAGCCATCTTGTAGCTCGAAGAAAATACATGGCTTCTCAGTCATATTAATAAAATACATGGTTTCTCAACCATAGCTACTTATGTTCTTGATCTTTACATGCTAAATAACAGGTATACACCCCAAACACACGGGGGCTACGCCTAACTTAGCATCATAAGAAAATTTACAAATACAAAGGTACAAACAAGGTTGGCACCTTACAAAGTTTCAAGACAACTATATAAAAATAACAGGATACATACATCCTACAATTACATATGGCGACGAGCAGTTTTCTCGGCTAACACTCGATTAACCTCTTCAGAAGTCAGTCGAATAATCTCCTCTGCAGCAGGACGAACGACTGTATAATGGGAGGTCATATCGACTGGAGCATTTGGGAGCCTAGCTACAGAGTTAAAATTGACCTCAGGATGCCACAATCGGACAAAAGCGAGTGCTACTAAGGACCCGCAGATCAGCTGTTGGCGGACGCACTCGCGAATTTCACCTACTCGACCGAAAGTTCTGAGCAGTTGGCTCAAGTCTTCTGAACCTCTCTGCAGCGGATAGAAAGCGTGATTCAAATCTATCAGGGCCTCGTGACAACAATCAACGAGTATCTTCACCTGGCCCACACGATACTTCAAAGTAGCCAGAACGAAGCCTCGACTCCGGTCAGACCAGAAGTTGTTTGCATGTGGTTTTGAGATACCGGCTTCATGAGAAATATGGTTATCCACCCAATGTTTTTCACATTGACCGTCAGGCTCAACAACTACAAAGAAAGCTAAAGAGAGTTAAAAAAGGAAAAAAGATGCAGTCAAACAAAATGCTAGGGGGCTCACATGCTTACAAAGCATATCCTTGGCAACAACTGCCAACTCTTCCATCACAAAATGCTCACGTTCAGCTGCAAGTTTCTGTTTAGACTTGGCTACATCAGCCACTCCACGCAAAGCTTTCAACTTGCGTTCGCCATCCGTGACACGATCATGAAGAGAAGCAAATGTACTAGCAGCGGCAACAAGGGGATCCAATCGTACAGCAGATCCACTCGAAGACTCCGCGACAACACTTATTACCTGGAAGGAGATAAGAAAAGTTAAGGAAGAATTCAAGACACCCCACTCAAGAAATAAATCGCCTATTCGACAGGTGCTCGGGGGCTACTCCCATCGGGAGGAACTCATAACAATCAATCGCAAGAAATCACATCTCAGATATCAAAATAACATTTCGATTAAAGGCAGAATACGGGAATACATCCCAAGGTTCATTACACCAGAAGAGCAAACTAAATAAAGTTTATCCTATGGAACTGCATAAGTGCTGCCACTCGCGACAGGTTGCCCCTTGCGACTAGCACGAGCAATCAAGTCGGATAGCTTCTGAGCAAGGACTCCAGCCGGATCGCCAAAAGGACGAAGCGCTACCTTTCTGCCTGTGGTAGCATCGACGGGAAGGTTTGAGTACGTCTCGTCCAAGCCTGCGACTCCATGCGCCAACGCGAACTGGATGGCAGTCTTCGCCCCGCACTCAGACTGGGCGACCGAGTAGGCCTGAAGGAGATCATCCTCCAGTAAAACCTTCAGGAGACCATCCAGCGTGGGCGGAACCGCGACATCAACCAGAAGACGCTCGTGGAATTGCGTCAACACTCGAATGGCATCGCCAACGAGGGAGCAGATCCCACTCGGGTGCCTCTGAAGCTGAGCGCAAGAATCCGTCAGGGCGTCCACCCGTTGAACCCCGGGCAGCTCCAGCGCAACGCCAAGGACATCTGCAAAAAGACGTCATTAGACTCAAAAAGGCGACTAATCTAATCGCAGCGCAACGGGAATTGTAGTGAGACTTACCAACGAATTTCTGAGCCAGAGGACGAATGAAGCCAACAAGATCATTGTCCTGTTTGGTGCCAGCCTCCTCCAGTCGCTTCAGAGCGTCCTGGGCCTCAGCGAGTTTTCCCTCGAAGTCAGTCGACTGCTTGCGAGAGGATTCAAGTTCCTTTCGAGTAGCCTCCAACTCAGCCCCAAGGGTGTTCACCCGAGTGATAGCATCAGTCTTCTCGGCCTTCAGAAGATCGACTTGGGCTACACAGCAACAAATTTCAGCCTAAAGGAATTCGCACGATCATAAAGAAAAGTAGAAGGAACGGGTCAATTTACCTTGGAGAACTTGGCCATCCGCGACGAGTCGATCACGATCTGCCCGAAGGGTTACGCAATCTGCCTCAGCCAAAATTACGCGGCGACCAATGGCTGCGAGAGAGTCAAGTAGAGACTGCAAAACAAGAAGATGAAGAAGTCAGAGAAAGTGGAAGGAAATTGAGCCTATTCACGACTGTAAACAGTCGAGTATAGCCTCGGGGGATACTCCCATCGGGAGCACTGCCGTGCACCCGATAAAATCAAGAAAGGAAAAGCTTAAGTGCTTGAGCCTGTGGCCAATCGCAAGAGATTGACCACAACCTCGGGGGCTACTCCCATCAGGAGCACTGCCGTGCACCCGATAAAAACCATAAATGAACGAAGTACGGAATGCAAGGAAAATGGTAAAGTTTACCTGGCCCTGGGCAATGCACAGAGGATCAGCCGAGCTACCCGACTCTTCTTTCGAAGCCGAGGCTCCACCCGCAAAGCTAGGAAGGTTATAATCCGTAGCCGCAGCTGTTGGGGCTGGGCTCGGCGAGTTCTGGACGGCCTTAGCAATTGGGGTTTCACCCGCAGCAGCATCTTTCCTCTTCTCGGGAGGAATAGAAGAAGCGAACCGGCCGGGGCTGATGGACTGAAGCCTGTCATGAAAGAAACAACATCATAAGGAAGAGCGAGAAGAAAACTTTCGACTAGAGCGAAGAAGGAAAGAAAAGCTTACTCATCGTCGTCGTCATCCAGCATATCCGCATTCCAGGCGGTGTAGATCTTCGACTTGGGAGCAAGAGGAGCATGCACACTCAGCGGGGTCACGATGAGAGGCTCTTTCTCAGATCCTCCACCCAAGGAATTATCCTTGGAAGTGGCTTCATCGTCTCCCGCCCTGCGGTGCTTGCGGTGGTGGAGATCGTTACCCGATTCTTCCACGTCATCCGAAGAGCCGTGCTCAGAACTCGAATCGGCGTCGGCAACGCTGGTGTCAACGGGAACCTCCAGGTTGCTTGCCAACAAGTCCGAGGCTTCTTCACCAGAAACTGGCGGGTAGCAGGTTGCTACCACTAGACTCTACAGCAGGAAAACAAGAAGACAAGAAGAAGAAACTCAGTCGACAAACTCTCGTACAAAGAAAAAAAAAGTTAAGACAGAAAAAGAATTGAACTTACTTCGGATGGAGGAGGTCTCGAAGCTTCGAATGCTACGATAGGGCAGTCAGGGAAGGTCTCGCCCACTTTCAGCTTGGTGATGGCCGCGATTTTCTTCTCGGATTCGGCATTCAAAAGTTCTTCTCGGCTCACACGGCTGGGGACTTCGACGCCCTAGTACTCCCACATGGTGGAGGGCCTCTCCTGTAGAGGTTGAATCCTGCGCTTGAGGAACACACTCGCCAGATGCAAGCCGTTCAGTGCAACCCTTACGGTTTGGTCACGGAGGGCTGCCACCTTGGCGAGTAGCGGGGCGACGATTCGGCTCTCTTCGGCTGAGAGCCTGTGCGCACAGGACTTCCGCCGCTTCAAGACAGTGAACGGGTGGAATTCATGAGCTCCACCCGCGCTGTCATCGACGATGTAGAACCACTTCTTCCTCCACCCTTGCGCGGAGTCGATGAGGTGCATCTCGAAGTACGAGCTATCCGACTTCGCCTGGATTTCGAAGCCGCCAGTGCGCAGCGTCTCTCCAAGCTCGGTCTCTACCTGCAATTTCTCTCGGAAGGCCAGCACCTTGAACAGGTCTTTCCAAAGGCCCCAGTGCGGGCGGATGCCCAGGAAGCACTCGCAAAGTACGATGAAGCACGAGATGTGCTGCACCGCATTTGGAGGCAAATCGTGGAGCTGTATGCCGTAGACATACAACAAGCCAACGAGGAAAGGATGGAGGGGGAGCGAGAGCCCGCGCGAGACGTCATCCGCAAAGATCACGCGCTCGTTCGCGTGGGGGTTTGGTACCTCTTCTTTCTTGCCGAGACGAACTCGCTTCTCGGCCTCGGGAGGCAGCAGTACCTCCCTCTGCATCTCCTTGATGCTCTTGTTCGTCGTATTGGCCGAGCGCCAGTCGCCTGAGCGCGGGGCGGGTGGCGCATGAGCATCTTCGGGCGCTTTCGAGGATGAAGCGGCAGTGCTGCGTTTCCTTCCTCCCGCCATGGAAACTGGTGCGTTCTTGCAGAAGAGGAGATGAGCGCGGGGAAGAAGAAGGCAAGGAAGCAAATGACCGGAAGGTTTTTACTTTCCACCTAAGGACATCATATATGCACGGGGCCACTCGATCTCAGCCGTTCATCGAGCAACATGGCACCCATCGCAACTTGCAGAAGAGGAGATGAGCGCGGGGAAGAAGAAGGCAAGGAAGCAAATGACCAGAAGGTTTTTACTTTCCACCTAAGGACAGCATATATACACGGGGCCACTCGATCTCAGCCGTTCATCGAGCAACGTGGCACCCATCGCAGCTGCCACGCGTGAAGCGGAAATGAGGAGGCGGTGAAAGCTGTTTCGTGCCACGATCTTAACAGTAAATCGTGCGCAATTACTGCACGCGGCTCGCGGAAAAACCGGAAACGACGTCTCGTTTCCGGTCAAAAAGCTGACAAGGTGGGCCAGCACATCTGTTCTCACTTCGTCGCGTCCCATCGAGAGGAGTCAGAACGAACAAAGTGCGCAATGATGTCATTGTGCGCATCATCAAACCCGAGAAGTCTCTCAGGTAGGATCCTAGACACGAAATTTGCTTTCGAATGGGCATGACAAGGTTTCAAGACACGAAAACTCTTTCGTATGGATAGAAGACTACAAAACACAAAAATCAAGGGAGACATTTTCACTCGAAATATCTCTGGACAAAACTTGCGAGTGCGTAGCTCCTGCCACTCGGTTATACGATGTATACAATTCACTTCCCTAGATCGTTCGGCCGACTAGGCACATCTGGATGCCGTATTCTTTCGTATACGAAGGTAAGACCCAAAAGATCTCTCTTGAGGGCCTGGAATCGCACTCAAGCCGCGTCCTCCGGTAAATTACCGTGTCAACAACACGAAGAAATATCCTAGCGGACGCGCCGGGTACCTCCACGGCCCAGTCGCAATGATCACCTCATCGGATTCAAGTCGGAGGTCTCGAATCTGTGTAGGCCAGAACTTTTTTTTGCCCTAGATGCAATTAATTGGCCCTGAGCTTTCGGGAGAGCTAAGCAACTGAGCCATATCCTTCTGCGAAAACAGCCAAAAATACAGGCACTTTCATCACTCGATACTCGGGTATAAAAACTCATCACACAGGGTACGCGCCCTCCAAACTGAAAACGTTTGAAGCAATCAGTCGAAGAAATTCAGGGCAAGACTTTGAGCGTCTACCCGACAGGAAAATCTCAATCGAGTAAACGCTCGGGGGCTACTGACGAAAGGTTGAACCCTGGACCTATCGAGTAAGGATACCCGGTCCAAGGCCCAAGATCTAAGCCCAAGAGGAGATGTCGTATACTATTCTAGAAGGCCCAGTTCAAGCCCACCCGCAAGGCCTTGCGGGTCAAGTTAGGAAACTTGTAACCGACTCTAGGTTAGGGTTTGATCCCCCCCACCCCCCGGGTACGGTTTGAGACCTGGCCACCTATATAAGGACAGGAGAACCACCAGGAGGGGGACAAGTAGTACCACACCACCAAGCCTTGAGATCTAGATCAAACTCTCGACTTGAGAAAACCCCCATTGTAACCGATATACTCGTGAATACAGATCGACAGAAGCAGGAGTAAGGGTTTTACCTCTACGAGGGCCCCAAACCTGGGTAAATAGTGCCCCCTATTTAGCCGACGATCGCCACCAGCGCCCACAGGTTCTCCTAATCGAAACCCTGTGGGTTCACCCTAGGGACTTGTTGAGATGCATATTCGACACATCCCAACTATCTCTTTTTTCCTTGTTGATATTTGCGATATGTTTGTGTTGGAAGTTCATTTATATAGTTCTATGATAAATTTGAGCTATATGCTATGCTTTCAAGCAAAAGATTTTATCAGAGTATTTATGACTTCCTCTTGGATATCATGATTGTTGTTTACTTATAAACTTTCACACAAACGAGTAGTCATGTTTCTATTTGGTATCTTATTTTCTTTGGAGTCCATCCTTCATCTTTTGGTGGCCCCGGAAATAATTTGCCTTTCAAGTGCTTGTCTTATTTTATTGCATCTTTTGCGCTAAATGTTTTATTGAAGTTTTCTTTTCTCGTGCTTGCCTTGGTGAGCATGTTGATTCATATTTGATTGGTTGAGCCGTCTCTTCTGTTGCACTCGTCATTTGGTATCTTCTATCGGTGATCAACCATATTTTTATTCCAAGGCCACGCCTCACTCCTCATATTTTTATTCCAAGGCCGTGCCTCTAGACTCCCCCGGCGAGCAAGTGGGAGTCGCGCCTCCAGAAACACTCCTCATCCCGTTGCTCCTTCTCCGGCGAGTCGGCGCCACGCCTCCCCCGCTCCTCATCCCGTTCCTCCTTCTTTGGCGTGTCGGCGCTGCACTCCTCCTATGCCACGCATCTGTCGACGGCGTGCTCGACGCCCCCGCACATGCGCACACCAAAGCCAGAGTCTGGCGTCACGCCGCACACATCAGGCGCCCTCGTCATCGGTCGAGCCGCCTTCATCTTCGCCGCGCCACCGCTGCCGCCAAAGACGGAGGCGCCGTCGTCCACCTACATTGAGATACTCGCCTGCCAACATGCGCATGCAATGGAGGATGACCCCGAGGGCCTCGCCCCCACCTTCGAAGCCTCGAGGAACACCCTCGTCACCCTGTCGCGGGCCGCGGCGTGCGCTTGGTCGACCATGCCTCCATTACCAACGCTCCCATCCACCACGTCCCATCCTCCTACTCCGATGGCGGCCATAGCGGTGTTGCCAACGACCACTAGACGAGGCCAAGGCACGTCGTCAAGGAGGAGGACTGGGATGTCTTCAACCACATGGCTATTACTAGTTTAGTTTAGTTCAGTTCAGTTTCCGTTTAAATTTCGTCCAAAATCTGTGTGAAATTTCAATAAATTTTTAATGAAATTGTGTTTATTTGGGGGCGACGAGTGGGGAGAGGCCGCTCCCGATGGTGCCTTCCTGTTTGGAGTGTCCCAAACGCCTTGTCCCGGCGCCGATCCCGACGACGAATGGGGGCGTCGAGGGGAGATGTCCTAGAGCATCCCCACTCCCCGTGATGGAGGGATACTAACCCGGTAGGCCAACTCCAAGGCATAACCCGGCCCAAAGGACGCTGCGCAAGATCCGGCTAAGGGTAAAGAAACTTCTGGAAGGCCCAAGTTTGTAGGCCTCGTAACTCGGATTGTGGGTTACGGTAAAAGGAAAGTTAGAGTTCGTATGCGGTGTCCGGGTAGGATTCAGGGTGCGCCTTGGAGAGTAAGCCAGGGGGGTACGGGTGCTTTATAAACCGACCCCCAGGTCTAGTTGAGGGAGATCAGAGAACCCTAGTAGTACCGCTCGATATCGAGCATCCAGTGTATACGAGAGATCGAGTTAATATATTGAGATCGGAGACTCGGCGACTTGATTGCCGGCTACCAGATCGAGTCCCATCATGTTTTCCTCTGAGCTAAACCCTCTCCCAAACGCCTGTGTCGTCTTGCCCCAAGATCAGTTACCCCCGGTAACGTCTGCCGTGATAATCCCACGACAGTTGGCGCCCACCGTGGGGCCTGCGTCCAAAGGTGTTTACATCACGGGAGAAGCTCGGAAGAACATGGAGAATCTTGTCGTCGGCGAGATCTACATCGACCACAAAGGGGAAAAGACGGTGGACGATTCCGGCTGGGGGCCAGAGTCGGATCACCTCGAATCCGGATCCGTCGTGACAATCGGCCGGATCAGCGTCTTCATCGGTATGGTATGTACGCCTGATTTAAAAGGACAATATCATGTGCATACTACGGGAACTTCTGACAGGAACAAAAGGATACTCAAGCAAGCTATGAACTCGGTTTCCTCGGCTGTTCCGGAACACCTGAGATGGGCGGAACAAGAGATAACATGGAGCAGAAGAGATCACCCGGAAAGAATAGAGCACCCGGGAGTCTTAGCATTGGTAGTCGCACCACAGGTTAATGGTTACGAGTTAAAAAGGGTCCTGATGGACGGTGGAAGTAGCATCAATATCTTGTACTGGGAAACTTTTTCACGCATGGGTCTCAAGGAGTCCCAGCTGCAGAAAAGCTCAACAATTTTTCATGGAATAGTGCCGGGTCACTCGGCATGTCCCGAGGGGAAAATCGCATTGGAGGTAGCTTTCGGAGAATCAACGGATAATTATCGAGTGGAGTGGCTCACGTTCGAGGTAGTCAAATTGCGCAGTCCTTATCACGCACTATTTGGAAGACCGGCTTACGCCAAATTCATGGCCAGGCCGTGCTACGTGTATCTACAACTGAAGATTCCAGGTCCTAAGCAAACCATCACCATACATGGAAACCGGGACATAGCGGCCGAGTGCGACGAAGGAGATTCGGTAATGGCCGAGCAGGCTTGCAGAAAAGAAGAACTCAAGTATTATCGGTCTCAAGTAGACCCGGAGGACAGGACCGCATTGAAAAGGCCGAACACTGAGGACGAAAGAGCAAAATTCAAGGCAGCACAAGACACCAAGATGATAGACTTTGTTGAAGGTGATTCCACTAAGCAATTTACTATAGGCTCTAACTTAGACGGCGAGCAGGAGAAGGCACTTGTGGAGTTCATTCGTTCAAATGCGGACGTATTCGCCTGGACACCTAGCGACATGCCGGGTATCCCTACAGAGTTGGCAGAGCACAGTTTGCATGTAGACCCCAAGTCCAGGCCTGTGAAGCAGGGCTTGAGGAAGATGAATGAGGAAAGAAGAAAAGCTATAGGTGAAGAAATTGCTCGGCTATTGACAGCCGGCTTCATCATGGAAGTATTTCATCCGGACTGGTTAGCAAATCCGGTGCTAGTGATGAAAAAGACCAATGAGTGGAGAATGTGTATTGATTTTACGAGTCTCAACAAGCATTGCCCAAAAGACCCGTTCGCACTACCAAGGATAGATCAGATCATAGATGCAGTAGCTGGGAGTGACCTATTGTGCTTTCTGGACGCTTACTCCGGGTATCATCAGATTAAACTCAAGAGGGAGGATTGGGAGAAAACATCGTTTATAACCCCTTTTGGGGCCTTCTGTTACAAAACCATGACATTTGGGTTGAAGAACGCTGGCGCAACTTATCAACGGTGTATTCAGAAGTGCTTCGAGGACCAAATTGGACGCAACATCCATGCTTATGTGGATGATGTGGTTATCAAGACCAGGAAGGCAGAAACATTTATTGACGATCTGAAGGAAACGTTCAAAAACTTAAGGAGGTATCAGATGAAGCTTAACCCGACAAAGTGCGTATTCGGAGTCCCAGCCGGGAAATTACTTGGCTTTATCGTTTCCGAGAGAGGAATTGAGGCAAACCCGGACAAAATCAAAGCTATCCAAGGTCTGAAAAAACCGGAAAGTTTGAAGCATGTTCAAAAGCTCACGGGCTGCGTAGCAGCCTTGAGCCGATTTATATCAAGACTCGGAGAAAAGGCGATACCCTTGTACCGGCTCTTGAGGAAATCCGACAAGTTTGTATGGGATCAAGAGGCGGACGAGGCGTTCGAGGCACTAAAGAAGCAGCTATCTGAAGCACCAGTGCTAGCGGCCCCGGGTCCTAAAGAGCCTATGTTGCTATATGTGGCAGCTGGCCCCCGAGCCGTCAGCGCAGTAGTGGTGGTGGAGCGTAAAGAAGATGGGAAGGGTTATCCAGTCCAGAGACCGGTTTATTATGTCAGTGAAGTATTATCAGAGGCAAAGCAGCGCTATCCGCATTGGCAAAAACTGGTTTTTGGGGTCTTTATGGCCAGCCGGAAACTGAAGCCATATTTCCAGGAACACCCCATAACCGTGGTTAGCTCAATACCAATGTCGGATATCATTAGAAACTCGGATGCAACCGGAAGAATAGCCAAATGGGCGATAGAAATGGGGGATTATCACATCAGCTACGAGCCCAGGTCAGCAATCAAATCTCAAGCTTTGGTTGATTTCGTTAATGATTGGACACACACAGGCATGACTACCACGGTTCCAAACTCCGAGTCATGGACCATGCACTTCGATGGATCAAAGCAGTATGAGGGGTCAGGAGCTGGGGTGGTGCTAACATCACCCAAAGGAGACAAATTGAGTTACGTACTACAAATTCACTTTGACTGTTCCAATAACGTGGCCGAGTATGAGGCCCTATTGCATGGCTTGAAGGTAGCCAAGGAGATGAACATCAAGAGGATACGATGCTTCGGAGATCCAGACCTTGTGGTACAGCAGGTGTCAGGAACTTGGGATAGAAAGGACGCGACTATGGCAGCATACCGCAGGGAAGTTGATAGGGTTGCAGGATGTTTTTCCGGGTATGAGGTGGAGCATATAGATAGAAGAAAGAATGAGGCAGCCGACGCCCTCGCTAGACTCGGCTCGCGCAGAGAACCGGTCCCACCCAACGTTTTCCTGGACGAATTATGGCGACCATCAGTTAAAACCGAGTCAGAGGAGGAATTGGCAAGTCAAGACCTGGAGTTAGGACTCGTGGCCACTGTACGCGCTATTCCAGAGTGGACAGAACCATTTTTGGCCTACCTATCACGAGGCGAGTTACCACAGCAAGAAGTGTTAGCAAGGCAAATTTTGCGGCGAGCAAAGGGATATTCTATCATCAACGGGGAGTTATACAAGAGAAGCACCGCGGGGGTCTTTTTGCATTGCGTGGCACCAGAAGAAGGCCAGCACATCCTCAAGGAAATCCATGGAGGCGATTGCGGGCATCATGCATCCACAAGATCCCTTGTGGCCAAGGCTTATCGACACGGATTTTTCTGGCTCACGGCTCTAGCAGATGCGGAACGACTAGTAGCAAGGTGTGACGGATGTCAAAGGTACGCTTGCCAAACCCATGTGCCGGCTATGGAATTACGGACCATCCCGTTAACTTGGCCGTTCGCTGTCTGGGGGATGGACATGGTTGGCCCCTTTCATATGTCACCTTGCAAGAAGACACATCTTTTAGTGGCTATTGATAAATTTACCAAGTGGGTTGAGGTTATGCCAGTTACTAATTGTGAAGCAGCTACAGCAGTCAAGTTCCTGAAAAGAATTATCTACCGGTTTGGGTATCCCCACAGCATAATTACCGACAATGGAACCAACATGTCCCTTGGTGAGATGGAAAAGTTCTGTGGCAACAATGGAATCCAGCTTGATGTAGCATCAGTGGCTCATCCACAGGCCAACGGACAAGTGGAGAGGGCAAACCAAGAATTGCTCCGCGGGTTGAAACCACGATTGCGAGTCCTCTGTATCAGGGCTGCTGGCGCATGGGTCGAAGAACTTCCTTCCTTGGTTTGGGGTATCAACACTACGCCTAACAGATCCACTCAAATGACACCCTTCTTCATGGTCTATGGTGCGGAAGCAGTATTGCCGAGTGACATTATCCATGATTCACCGCGAGTATCAGCTTACGTTTAAGTGGAGAATGAAAAGACCCGGCAGGACGCCGTAGATATGTTAGAAGAACAAAGGGAACAAGCCCTGGAGAGATCAGCCATTTATCAGCAAGGTTTACGGAGGTATCATAGCCGGCGCGTGAAAACCCGGGTCTTCCAGGAAGGAGACCTGGTTCTGCGCCTGGTACAGTCAAACGCAGGAAAACACAAATTATCACCGCCATGGGAAGGACCGTTTATCATAATCCGGAATCTGCATAATGGATCGTATTACTTGGTAGATGCAAGGGAGGAGTCGGCTACAGTTAATGACACCGCTCACACCACTTCATCTATGCAAGAAAGAGACAGGCCATGGAACGTGGCGCAGCTACGACCATATTATACTTAGTAAAGACTATATTGGCAAGAGGAATTGCACGATGTAACAGGCAGAAGGTTTCAGACGTACTCTTTTCCTATCCAGGGTACCCTTGGGGACTGGATGGGTTTTTAATGAGGCGGCTTGCTGACCTAAATTTTTCATATCAAGTAAAGAGATGGTTATTCTTATGTTCTTCAGTCCCAGTACGTTGCATATATTCAGGTCTTGGGGGCTGATTGCTTGAATAGCACAGTTGCAAACTCAAAGACCCGGCCTTGATGCCTATGAGTTATGAGGGCCGATTACTCGCAAACGAGTACGGCTGCAATCTCATAACCGGACAAAGGAGCCAAATTTTCTTGACTTTTCTTACTTAAGCTCGATGTGACTCGCACTAAAATGGCATGATTTGCTCGCTTACGATTACAATCAGCCATGAAGCCCAATGGGACTTGGTTGACCCTTTCTTCGTACAGATGTAACAACATGATATCCATGCGAAAGCCGGCTTATAGTATAAGATAGTCAAAAGGGTCATCTAAACCACAAGTTATGCAGAGTACAGGGCTAATAGCCGGAAACTCAACGATTATTAAGCATAACTTCAGAACCTATGTGAAACGGCTCTGGACTTTTTGGATTTAGCAGCAAACAATGCGTTCTCCTTAAAAAATCACGTATCCCCAACCCAGAAATCCGGGTCTTGGGGACTCGGGATCTTGAGAAAGAGAAAAATTTCTTAGTTGTTCAAGCTCAAAAAGTCCAAACATCCGAGTCTTGGGGGCTTGGGGACTTCGAAGCAAGTCCGCTTGTCAACACCCATGAAACCCGGAAACCGAGCCTCACAAAAGGAACAATAAAGAAAGTCGAATATCTAGTGCAAATGAGTTCAAAAGTGAATAAATTTAAAAGCCCCGAAGAGGAATAGAGTGTATCAAGACCTTAGCGTGCATTACAAAATCCCGGTAAATGATATCAAAGGTGCACAGGCGCACCATCCAAAAAATAATTTTTTAAACGGCACATCGGCCGACTGACGCATGAGAAGTGGCACGAAGGAACAGGTATCACTCGGCATCCTAAGCCCCGGCATCCATCTTCGCCTTACCCTTGCCGTCACTTGGGGTAGCAGCAGCACCCGGATCAGCAGTGCCGGCTCGCGCAGGAGGAGGAACGACTGGTGTGGAGGTAGCGGGCGCAGAGTCGGCTTCAGCCTTCTTTTTAGCAGCCTCCTCCCTCAACTTAGCAGCTTCCTCCTTCCATCGGGCAAGCATGTCATACGGCTCGGGAAGATCCGACTTAATAGCTTCACCAGCAGCATCATAAGCAGGAACGAGGGAATCGACATCTAAGCCGTCAGCAATCACGCTGGCCGGGTAACGGACCTCCTTCTGGACGGCCTGGAAATCCTTCACGGAGAACTTGGACCCATCAAGCTTGTATTCCGGGAAACCGCCCATAAGCTTGGCTAGCTCGAGCTTAGGGAAGTAAGCCTTGGCAAGCGCAAGACCCCGGGTTACTCCAACCCGGCAGGACGAGTGTTTCCAGTGCCAAATCCACTCGGGGATAGTAGAGCAAGCGTCTAGCATTCTCTTCAGGTCGCCATGCCCTTTACCCGGCCACCGTATTTCTTGAAGGATCCATTTGGTTCCGGCGCATAGCTGCCGGATTACGCTCTTGATAGTTTTCAGCCTGGCAATGTCACCCTCGTCCGGCATCACTTCATCCGGACCTGCAGAAATGGAAACATGAGTCAGGAAATTCCGGCTATTTATCAAAAGAGTAACCCGGATGAAGAAGCGTACCAAGCAAAGCACGGTACGTATCAGCAATTTGAACAGAAAGGCTCGTCAGATCATCTTCTGCTGAGTGAGCCCTCCTCCTATACTTCTTCATTATCGTCCTGCTCCTCCTGGCCTCAGCCTCGGCCGCCTCACGTAGAGCCACCTCCTTTTCAATGAGCTTGGCGGCCTCAGTCAGCTTCTCCTCAGATTGAGTCATGAAGGACTGCATGGACACAAGGAAGGATTAGCCGGGTAAAGGGGTAAGTTATCAGTCGCTTATATCGTAAAGTTCCAAGCAAATTGTGAATTAATTCACTCGGAACTTGGGGACTGGATAAGGACACAGGCAATATTAGTCGGGTTTACCTCGTGTTTGGCTATTAAAGCCTCCAAGATGTTCTCTTCATTAGCCCTCAAAGCGCGCAGGGTTTCGAGCATCTGGGCAAACGTCAGGTCCTCGGGTCGGGCACCGGAAGAGCCGGCAGCCTGGTCACCTGATGGGGGAGCTCTCCCCGCCCTGGGAGTTGAGACCCGGATAGTCTGAGTATCCGGGTTGGGAGAACCCATCCTTGTGTCTGGAACCTCGATCTCCTCGTCTACTGGTTCGGATGACTCAGGAGACTCGGCGGCTTGTTCCTGGTTGTTCTCAGTATCACCGCTGGTCGCGGCGTCTACGTTCTCAGTCGGCTCCTCTGTCTGACGGTTATCCACCTCCCGGTTATCCATCTCCACATTCTCCGGGTCACTAACGGTGGCTTGAGCACTAAAGAAAAATGGGAAGAGGCAGTTAGCAATGGTGATTGAAAATTGTCAGGCATCAAAGGATGTCATATAGCAAAAGCTTACCCAGTATTTACGGCGTAATCCGGCGGGAGTTCACCGCTGGAAGCAGACGAAGTTGTCAAAGGAACCGTTAGCGGAACCCGGGAATTGCCCAGCGCGTGGATGGTTAGGAGAGGGGTGGCGCTGAGGAGAATTGGAAGGACGAGGCGGAGGAGCACTGGCACGATGGACGGGGGAGGTGGAGATGCCCGGGTTAAGAGGATCCTCACCCGGGGAACTCCGAGTCACTCTGCGCTTGGCTGGAAGAGAATCCTTCAAGTACGACGAGTTCGATAATTGATGATTAAGTTGTCGCATGGTATCAAAGGAGTAAGGCTCAGAGGACATAGAAGAGAAAGGAACCTTGAACACTACCCCTCTGGCCTTCCTCTTGGCCCCAACTGGAGTTTCTTGATCAGATTCGGTAGCTTCCGGGTCGTCTTCGTTCTTCTCGTCTTCATCCTCCGGTCCTGCGAACCGAGTATGTATCCATGGAAAAGTTAAATAGGAGGATAACGATGCAAGTAAAGGTAACACAAGATCCGGGTGAATACCTTCATCACCGTCAACCGGCTCGTCTTCGTCTTCCGGGTCTCCGGAAGGGGGGGAGGTCTCAACTGTCCAGAAAGGGTCACCGGCCTGGGACGGAAAGGTGAAAATAAGAGTTAGGAGTAGTATCGAGTCAAGATGAAGAAATAAGCTTATGAACATCGGGTCTTACCGCTGGGGCCGGGTTCTCCCGAGTAAACGGAGGTAACCCGGCGATGTTTTTTATCACTTCCAGCTTCTCCGTCAGGAAACCCTTGATGGTTTTGTTGGTATCCCCGGCTGCAAAGCTCTTGGTGGAATATCGGAGTGCGTCTGTGGTGTGCCCCGAGTATTCGCACATCAATTTGGTGCGGATAGAATTAGGTTGGATACGGAAGTCAACCCAAGTTTTCACTAAGTTGAGCCCAAGAAGGCCTTGGGCTGAGAGAACGGCTAACTTAGCTAGCAAAGGTATGATTGCCTCCCTGTCTGAGTCAGAGGCGAAGGCATTGAAATTCTCGGAGGTATTGAGGAGGCCCTCCGAGTAACCCGGCAGTCTTTTCTCGCCGGGTGGAGAGGTGTCATGGCAGTAGAAGAAGGATAGTTGCCAGTGTTTAACATGGGAGTTCAGATTAAGGGTTGGCATTGGGGAATTTTTGCGGCGTTGGATGGATACCCCGCCGCAGGTGAGAAGTGCTCCATCACCGCTTTCGCGTCATGGCTTGCACTGGAAGAGTTCAATAAAGAGAGTCAAACTTGGCGGAGTGCACAAGTATGACTCGGATAGGACAATGAAGTGAGTAATATTCAACATAGAGTTAGGCCCTATGTCAAATATCCTGAGGCCATAATGGCTCATGACCTCACGGAAGAAAGGGTGACCCGGAGGACGGAATCCCCGGGTCACGTGCTCCACGAAACAGATTACCTCGCTGTCGGTGGGTGTGGGCCGGGTCTCGTCACCCGGCGCCCTCCAGCGAATGTCCTTCTGAGGGGGGAGGACCCCCAACTCGGCCAGCTCTTCCAGCTTGGCCTTTGTGACTGTGGATCGCCCCCAATTGGCAGATATGGATTGGGTTGCCTTCGCCTGGGCCGGCTGTTTCCCTTGCCTTTTGGGAGCCATGGGATCAACCTGCAAACACAAGGAGGAAAGATACAGGAAATAAGACTCGGGAATATTAGGTTATCCGAGCATGCACTTGGAGTATCAAGAATGTGAGAAAACTAAGGATTATCCGGGTATCACATCACGGAGTGGAGGTTGCGAGTTATCCGGGTATTAAGTACGACTCTAGAAATTATTGTTCACTTACGTATTGAAAAGTGTCTGAGGAAGACGGATGGTTGCCCATGTATCTACTGCAAGCAAAAGAACCGGAAAAGGGGGATTTTCCGAGTGTCAATGATATGTGCGGAAAGTTGGGGTGAAATGGATCTAGATTGGAAAAATTTGCGAACGATTCTACGAAGAAATTGGTGATTAATAATGGTAGGAGGATGGTGTGTGATCATCAAATAGGTTATTAAAGGAGCTGGCAAGCCTCTAAGCTATCTAATCTGGTGGGGCGGGAGAAACGGCCCGCGGGTTGACCAAGATCCAATCCAGGATGAATCATAAAATTGCGGGGCTAAATTAGCAAGTGCAAGGAACTTACAGGGAGGTACTGGAATCCTAGTACGTTGGCTGCGGGCGGCGTGGTCTGAGTGCCCCTTTGCGGTTCTTGGAAGAGCAGGACGAGGGCGCGGGGATGAAGCTTGGTGGCGGCGCGGATGGGTTGAGAACGAACACGGCCGATGGTGGCTTTGTTCCGGTGGCGAGCCCTAGATTCTTGCGGTGGCGTCGCGAGAGCGCAAGGTGTGAGGAAGGAAGGGATAAGTTGGAGTGAGGCGTTGGATTCCAGGTTACCCTTTGAGCACTATTTATAAGGTGAGGGTGAACCTATTCTAACGGCCAGAAGCCAGAAATTATGGGGTAATGGTTATCCGTGCGGGTTTTGCGAGATATGCTTCAGGTATTGAGCGAGGTATCCGGGCAAAAAAGAGAAAGAGATCCATTCCGTGAAACCAGGGTCAATTATCGAGTAAAAGTATAGAATCTTGATGTTTTTATCAGGGTTTTGACTCGGAAATCTGAGCAGTGTGTTTGGAGGAAAGCCGGGTTACTATATGGCCGCCATGGAGTTAGGCCTAGCTATCTATCAGAGCACCTTAACCCGGCCTCCATACACTTGTGTGTTTGATATCTTTGCAGGGAATAGCAAGCGCTTCCAGGAAGGATCCGTGAAGCCCAAGCTATTCTGGGGACTACTGATGGAGGGATACTAACCCGGTAGGCCAACTCCAAGGCATAACCCGGCCCAAAGGACGCTGCGCAAGATCCGGCTAAGGGTAAAGAAACTTCTGGAAGGCCCAAGTTTGTAGGCCTCGTAACTCGGATTGTGGGTTACGGTAAAAGGAAAGTTAGAGTTCGTATGCGGTGTCCGGGTAGGATTCAGGGTGCGCCTTGGAGAGTAAGCCAGGGGGGTACGGGTGCTTTATAAACCGACCCCCAGGTCTAGTTGAGGGAGATCAGAGAACCCTAGTAGTACCGCTCGATATCGAGCATCCAGTGTATACGAGAGATCGAGTTAATATATTGAGACCGGAGACTCGGCGACTTGATTGCCGGCTACCAGATCGAGTCCCATCATGTTTTCCTCTGAGCTAAACCCTCTCCCAAACGCCTGTGTCGTCTTGCCCCAAGATCAGTTACCCCCGGTAACGTCTGCCGTGATAATCCCACGACACCCCGCCCCCATGGCGCCCTCCCAGGCCGCTTTTCAGGATTCGTTTTAGTCCCGGGGCCGAAAAAGTGCCGAAATTCTCCCACTCCTCCCCCCCAAGCGCCGAAAATAGCTCTGGCACCCCAAAGGGGAAACCTGTGGCGCTGGGGGCTCTTGGGGGCACCGGCGCAAGTTTCGGTGAATCATGTCTCTCCAGATGTCTTTTTTCTTGGCCACTTAATCATTTTTTTTTACAAACTTTTGATTAGAGTGGGCTATGATCGGAAACTTGTCCTCCCAACACATCAAAAATAGCGCCGACGAAACGTTTTGCCCCCTCAAGACAACACCTTATTTGTTTCGGCGTGCTCTCGAGGGGCTCCATCGAGTTGAGATGCTCTCAGTGTAGTCATCATATATCAAATATATCAGTCATCGCTGCCTCGACCTTTGGTAGCACTTGTTTTCAAGGGAAAAAAAAACTTTGGTAGCGTTGTCTGGACTCATCATGCATTGTCGTGCTACGTATGCACGGGATACCAGCATCAGTCGTGAGCACGTGATGTTGCCGACGTGGTGCACACGCACAGACGCACAGTTGAAGCGGGCACACACCCATCTAACGCGGACGTAGAGCACAGTCAGAGCGGAGTAGGCAGCGTTTGCTTGGGCGTACCACACGTGACAGGGTTAAGCGTAGCGTAGTGGCTCATGAGGAGACCAACGCAAGGGGGAAAAAACGATGCTGACTTGTTGTCTTCACTCTCCTCTCCCGGCATTGTCTGCTCAGATAGGGCCTCGATCGCCTGTACGTGTGTCCGGTACGCACGGCGGGAATCCGGCGGACCGAGGCGGAGAGCGACGTGAAAACGCACGCCGGGACTCGCGGAGGTGATTCCCCTGCCGTTCCGCTCCGGTGATATATACGCGATTGCGACGCGAGCGCCCGTGGTTTTCTTCGGCCGGCAGCAGCTTGATCGGGCATCTTCGCCGGACAAAGACGCGCGCGGCCGGTCCGATCGATCCCGATGCGGTGGAACGCACAGGGCGGGCGGGATATCCGTCTCCGATCGAGCGATCCGCGACACGAAACAAAAGGGGAAGACCGTGACAGGAATACAGGATCGGCGCACAGTACAGCGCAGAGGGAAGCTTTTGCGCGTTCAGCCTGTGCCCCCACGGAACAGCGTCGGGTCTGTTGGGGAATCCGTGGCACGTGCGCAGCGGGCGAGCGTGGCCACCACGGGCGTCATTCGTCCAGGAAATGGACGGATCCGGGCCGTGGGGTCCGGGGAAATATGCTCGACGCCATCTTCCGCCGAAAGGGATTCCAGGAACCACGCGCGCATGGCCCGTTGCTTTGGGGTTGCACCATTTCATTTCTTTTCTTTTTGGTACTCCCTCTCGCTCCCAAATTATTTGTTACAGATTTGTCGAAATATAGATATATCTAGACATATTTTTAGTGTATAGATACATCCATATTTTGACAAATACATGACATCTAATTTGGAACGGAGAGAGTACCTACTACTACTACTACACGCTAACTTTTCATGTCTACTTTGGAAAGTCGCCAATATGCCTATGAAATATTGACAGATACTCGCTTTGGAACGGAGGGAGTACATTCATATTTTTAGTGAACATGAGCTCGTATATTTCTTTGGAGGTAAACATGATACTCCCTCCGATCCATATTAATAGGTGTTGAAGTTGATGTATTTAGACATGTTTTATTGCTAGATACATCCACTTCAGCACCTATTAATATGGATCGGAGGGAGTACTTTATTCAACCAAAATGCTCATAGGAAAATAAATAATATCAGGGGTTGTTAAAAGCCATATGTGACGGCCACTTCCAGAGAAGTGCAGGGACGGAGGCAGGAATGGGGGCCAATTACACACTGTATTGTTTGGATGGGGTCGTCGAAATAGGCCCAAGAGCAACCAACCACTTGATACAACACTTGATACAACACACAAAAGAAAAAAGAAAGAAAAGGAGACATAGGCGAATCGACTAAACGACGATGATCCGCCACCGCTGCGCCCTCCTACATAGTACACCACGCTCCTAGCTACAAAACGACGAGTACCGAGCAACACCTTCAAGAAGAAAGCCACGATGTTGCCCGGACCAGCACACTGGTCCTGGGGTTTCCCCCGACACACAGGGGACAACAGACAGAGGGTAGCCGCGGCGCCCTTCAGGAAGGAAGGCTGCCACCCGGAGGCGGCACCGCGCCGGTGTCGGATGCGTCGACAAGGATTTCTCCCGAGACCCTATCCACCGCCCCCGGACGATCGGAGCATAGGACCCCTCAAGGCTGAGCCACCGGACTATCTGCCCACCAACACGTACCACCACGGTCACGAAGCCAACGTCGTCGTCTCTCCGAGGTCGACACTACGAGGTCTGACAGACGGAGACGAGGGGAGGGTTACACTGGAAACAACGCAACCACAGCCAAGTGGGAGTGTACTGCCTCCACCGTCGAGGACGGTAGTCGACCAAACACGGCTACAGAGCACACCAGTCCCCTTTAGGTCTGGCCAGTCCCAACGGGCCCGTGAAGCCCCCACGGGGGCATACTACTCCTAATGGGGTCCGGCCGGGTCTGGGATGAGCCCGTAAATCTTGCAGCCGCGCTGCAACAGGCCGACCACCGTCGTTGTTGTCCGCGTCCCCCTCACCCTCAGCTCCAACTCCAGAACGTGCCCTGGGTCAACAAGCCCGTCCCAACCTAGATGGGGCCCACGGGCCCATATCTGGGCCACCTGGACCCGTCAACCGCGGCACATCCACGTCCACCACTATGCCGCCCCACACCTGCAGACGCCACCGTCATAGTGCCACCTCCCGGCCGGAGCCGAGCCACCGCCACCTGGGCAGCACCGCGACCGCCCGAGGGAGCCCCGCCTCCACTTGCGCGACGCGGGTAGAGACCAGCCCCCGCCGCCGGCGCCACCAGGGCACGGCCTGGCAGCCTCTGCCAGTGGCGGAGACGGGAGGAGCTCGGAGGTGCGGCCGAGGTAGGGGAGGGAGGGAATCACGCGACGCCGCCGCGGGGAGCGAGGGGCGCGCGGAGGAGGGAGGGGAGAGGGGGAGGAGGGAGAGGCGGCGCGGGCCGGCCGCCGCCAGCGGCGACGACTAGGGTTAGGGCGACGCGCGCGTGGGGGGAGAGTTAGGAGGCTTTCACGCTTTCGGTCAGGACCCAGGGCGATCGCCCGTGGATGATCGTTTGGATGGGGTCATATAGTCAATTTCTTTAAAGGATAGGGACAATCCACATATTATGTAGGGGGTTTTCAGAAAATTATAACATGTGCCTCCGAACTTGAATCCCACTATTCAATGCCGGAATTCGCTTCGTGAAAGACACTCTTTAGTTGCTCAATCTCCTAAAAGATCATTACTCCCTCCGTATCGAAATACACGATGTTTTAGCCTCTTGTAGACAAAATATATCTAGACATGTTTTAGTGTGTAGATTCATATGCATCTTGCACTAAAACATGTTGATATGGGGTGGCCCGATCTTCTTAATGAGCTCTCTCTATTTTTGTGGATGTTTTGTGGATTTTCTTGATAACTAGTGCTACACTGAGACCTCTCACTTGGATAACCCCTGTTGCTAATGCAACAACAATCAATCCCTTTGGATATTCTCAACTACACACTCTTTCACATGTAATCAAAGATCACGAGTGGTCATGTATCCCCCTATTCCCAATGGAATAACAAGATACCACACAACTTTGCAGGTATACTTCAAGATGAATGCTTAGCAGCAATACAATCTAGAGGCTAGGGTTTCTTTGGTTTAAACTTGTTCTGATCTATTCCACACGCAGGTGTTACAAATATAAGAGGGAGGGGGATGTTTACCACGAAATTGACCTATTCCTACTCGTTTGGACTCAACCAACTCGGATACAAACTGACCCAACATGGGTACAACCAATTGGACTCTATTTTGGAAACTGGCAGAAAACGATTCGTGGATTGTTTCGGTCACCACGCCTTGTACGAGTCGAATTTGCAGATGCGACCGGATCCATTGGAAAGCTCTTCGAATTTCCTTATCGGATTGTGCTTGTTTGCTTGATTTGGATCCCGTATGAAGAATCCATGACTATTTCAAATTTGGGACTTCTGCTAGTCCGAACTGAAATATTATTTCCTTGTTGTTGTTTTCCATGGCAGCAACTTTGTTTTTCATGCATCCTTCTTGTGCTTCTTGCTTCTTGCTTCCTCTTCTTCATCCATGTTTGTGTTATTAGTAAACCTAATCATACATAAATTCATAGGCTTAGGTAGTGATTTCCAAACGTTGATGGTGTGTTGGAAACCCCAAAAGGAAGGTGTGATGAGCAAGTGGCAATAATTTCCCTCAGTTAAGAATCAAGGTTATCAATCCAGTAGGAGAAGAGGATCTCAGGAAGGTTGATGCCACTGACGGTAGTGCTAGCGTTTCACCGGTGTCAGCAACAACGTGGAACCTGCACACAACACAACCAAAATACTTTGTCCCAACGGTACAGTGAGGTTGTAAATCTCACCGGTCTTGCTGAAAACAAAGATTAGACGTATATTGTGGAAAATGATGTATGCTTGCAGTAAGTAAAGAAAGCGGTAAATAGTTGTGGTTTTTTTAACAATGTGGAAAAATGGACCGGAGTTCATAGGTTCACTAGTGGCGTCTCTCCATAAAAGATAGCATGATGGGTGAACAAATTACAGCTGGGCAATTGACAAATAGAGGTTGCACCGTAGTGCACAATATAAAATGATGATTACTATGATATTTAGTGCGGGCATTACAACAATATACATAGACCGAAATCCATCTGCATCTATGAATAATAATCCACCCTCAGGTTATCATCCGAACCCCCTTAGGTATTAAGTCGCAAGCAACAGATAACTACATTAAACAAAGTGTGTAATGTAAGCAATGATTATGCACGCGGGCACTCTCACCGTTGTTTTCTCCCTAATGGAAACATCACATCCTCCCCCTTCACGTTTCTGTCACTCGAGCAAGGTGGTGAGGAGGCATGAACCCACTATCGAGCATAAATACTCCCTCTTGGAGTCACTGGCAACTACTTGGCCAGAGCAACCACTAGCAACGGAAAGCATGCAAGATCACAAATAGCATATGCAAATAAAGACTATAATCAATTTGGCATAAGGTCAATATTCATCGGATCCCAGCAAACACAGCATATAGAATTACATAAGATCAATCTCGATCATGATAGGCAGCTCACGAGATCTAAACATGGAGGCATATGAGGACAACCATCTAGCTACAACTACGAACCCGTAGTCCAAGGATGAACTACTCACGCATCATTCCGGAGGCAGGCATGGTGATGTAGAAGCCTCCGGTGATGATCTCCTCTCCGGCAGGGTGCCGGAAATAGCTCCAGAACCCCCTGATCTAGGGTTGACGGTGACGGCGGTTGTGGAACTTTTCGGGGATTTTTGATCAGGTGCTTAGGCTTTTCCATCCGGGGGGATTAAATAGGCGAAAGGGAAAAGGCGGTGGAGCTCCAGGGGCCCCACACCTATAGCTGGCGCGGCCAAGGGGCGGCCGCGCCACCCTATGGTGTGGCCCCCGTGGTGCCCGTATTTGACTCCTCTTCGGTGTTCTGGATGCTTCCGGGAAAATAGGAACTTCGGGCTTTGTGTAGTCCAATTCCGAGAATGTTTCCAGAACAACTTTTCTGAAACAAAAAATAGCACAAAACAGGGAACTGGCACTTGGCACCTTGTTAATAGGTTAGTCCCGGAAAACGTATAAAAATGCAATACATAAGGGAGAAAACAAGTAGCAATTGACATAATATGATCATGGAGCATAAGAAATTGTAGATACGTTGGAGACGTATCAATCATCCCCAAGCTTAGTTCCTACTCGTCCTCGAGCAGGTAAACGATAAAACAATAATTTCTGAGGTGACATGCTACTAACATAAACTTAATCAATCTAATGTAAAATCATACGCACGCTGAGATCATAGAACTTCAAACACAAACATGATAAATGGAACTTTAATAATAAAGCATAGCAATTACTTTGCATCACAAAGAGTATATCAAATAAAGGATCATGAATAATAATGCAAAGAAAGGTAAACGTTTGTTTCAGGTATAGAGAAAGCATGGAGGGTGATATTTCGCTAGTCCTTAAGAGTGGGGCAAAACATAAATGCCAGGACACCTTCAAAGTTCATGAGGAAGACTAGAACAAATAATTTAATAACAAACAATATCACATTATGAAGTAATTACTGATGTTTATGGGACAAATGCACATAGAACTTAGAATGGAAAAAATGCTCTCTCAACTGTGCATAAAGTTAGAAGATGGAGACTCAACATAAAAGTAAAAGAAAGGCCCTTTGCGGAGGGAAGCAGGGATCAATCATGTGCTAGGGCTTTTATTTTATTAAACATAGGTATTAAAAGTTTGACACTCCTCCCATACATATTTCGACCATGGCTAACCGAATCCTCGGGTGCCTGCCAACAATCACATACCGTGGAGGAGTGTCTATATTTTGGGAGATGTATGCTAATGTGAACGAATGGTAAACAGAAAATACAGTACGTCACAAGCCAACTGGATTCACAAGAGCGGATCCCATGGTGAAGGACGCAATTGGCGTAGAGGGTCATCCCTCTTTCTCTTTTGTTTACAAAATTATGCTTTGACTGATAAATCAGGGGCAAAATAGTGAAGAGAATTTGTTTGTATTAATTTGGGGCTGGGCACCCCGCTGCCAGCTCTTCTATCATTTGGATAAGCGGATGAAGCCACTAGTCCAGGGTGTGAAATCCAATCAACAAGTGAGATAAAGATTCTCTATTTACGTCCTTGATACGTCTGTACCTCTATTTACGATAATTGCTTTAGGAGCAAGTGCCTTTTAAGATTAGGAATATGATAATATGATGACTCCGCTGCGCTGCTCTGATGACTAGCCGTTTCATTGATTGCAAAGAGAATCATGCACTCTCTTTGCAATCAATCAAAATGAACATTGCTCAAGACCACGCTAAGTTCACGGGCTGGAGATAAGCGGACTCGAACCGCTGACATCCGCCAAAGGGTAAACCACCGCCTATCAGGCCTCCTCGACGGGTTCTATTTATCTCCTTTTCCGAACACTTTTCTTATTGTTTTCCTCTAAACTTATGTGTTTTGAATACAACTAACACGATGATAATTATTGTTTCTTGATCATACCTTCAAGTTGTTTACACATATTGTTGTCCGGAACCCGAGGCCCTGAAGTGACAGAAATTGGGACAACCGGAAGTGATGGCTGCGATGTGAGGATCACATGTGTTCACAGAGTGTTAATGCTTTGCTCCGGTGTTCTATTAAAAGGATCACCTTAATTACCAGTAGTTCCCTTGAGGCCCCGCTGAAAACGGGCTGGTAGGACAAAAGATGTTGTGCAAGTTCTCATTGCGAGCACGTACGACTATTTACGGAACACATGCCTATGGTTACTTAGTGCTTGGATGCTTTATCCTATTTATCTGCAATGCCTATGACATGATCATTATTAGAACTTTCTTATCCATGCAACACCTGTTCATCCATCCCTATGCCTACGGTATTTAATCTGTTGTTTACTTCAAACACTACTGCTGCTGTTTTCATTCCACTGCTGCTATTATTTCACTACTTCTGCTACTATAAAACTGTCACTACTGATAAACCACTACGAACAAAAGTACTTTCAGGTGCAGGTGAATTGACAACTCACTTGTTAAGGCTCACAAATATTCTTTGGCTCCCCTTGTGTCAAATCAATAAATTTGGGTTTTACTTCCCTCGAAGACTGTTGCGATCCCCTATACTTGTGGGTCATCAAGACTATTTTCTGGCGCCATTGCCGGGGAGCATAGCTTTATTTGCAAGCTCACCGGAGAGTATTATTATCTACTGCCAATCATTCATCATGGGTAAGTCTCGTAATGGAAGAGTTCCTATATTACCATCCACTACAAGAAGAGGTACAACTCTGAACACCTTTGTTGCTCTTGATTCACCGCCTGTTATGAGTAAGCTGCTTACACCACCACATACACATGCTACTTCTGCTGAATCTGAAAATACTTCTGATACTTTTGATGATGCTTCTATTGTGCTTATTGAGAGTGGTTCTCTCGGTCCTTTCTTAGATGCTACTATTGCTAAAGCTAAAAATATTGCAAACACTGAAACTCCTGATAAAAATCCTGTTACTCCTGCTTTTTCACCTGAGTTTAGAGAGAATCCTAGTGATGATTTTGATGATGCCTATATTGAACCGAGTGATGATCTTATTGATGAAATACATGCTATGAAGGATAAAGATGTTGCTATACGTCTTATGGAAAGTCGTGCTGTTACATATAAATTATCTCCTGATGCTAAGTTTGCCACTTCTCCTATTAATATTAGGGATAAGGATTATGATTTCTCTCTCGATTTATATTATATATCTATTGTTGAGAAAGAACCTTTTTGTGGAACTGAAAATGAAAGTGCTATGAAACATATGAATGTGCTCTCCTCTTTGAGTAGTTTATTCTCTGATTATCTTAAGAAACGTAGCTACTTTGTTGCTAAAGTATTCCCTTTCTCATTAAAGGATGAAGCTAAAACTTGGTTTAACAATTTGTCTCCTGGATCTATTGATAGTCCTATTGGTTTGTTTAATGCTTTCTTTCAGAAATATTTTCCTGCTAGTGCTCAACATGCTGCTTTACAAAGTATATTTAATTACAAGCAATTTGAAAAAGAGAAATTGCATGTATCTTGGGCAAGGTTATGTTCTTTAGTAAGGGCTACACCTGGGCATAAGCTAGAAGATAATAAACTTCTTGATATATTCTATAATGGACTAACTGTTGAATCTAGGATATACCTGGATAGTTGTGCTGGCTGTGTTTTCAGGCAAAGAACTCCAGAAGAAGCTCAGGAATTAATGGCTAAAATAAGCCAAAATCATGATGATTGGACTATGGTTGAGCCTGAGCCGACCCCTATTCCAGTACCTACACCAACACCAACACCCAAAAAGAGGGGAATGATTGAATTAAATGATGAAGTGATGAGAGAAGCCAAGAAATCTCTTAAAGAGAGGGGTATTAAATCTGAAGATGTGAAGAATCTTCCACCTATAGAAGAATTATGTAAGACAATCCCTCACTAATCATCCATTGAGGTACACTCTCTCCAATATTTTGACAGTAGAGATATTCCCTATAGAAAACCTCCTGATCAATGCTTAGATGAATTTGATAATTATGTCATTAAGCAAGATAATTTGAACATGAGAGTGCAAAATCACCTAATGGAAAACTCTAGAGCTATTGATAATTTGCATGGTATTATAGAAAGAACCTCTAATGATGTTAAAATGCTTCTTAAACATTTTCAAATGGTTCAAACTCAAATTGATCAACTTGCTAAAGTGCAAAAAGATTTGCTAGTTAATGCTTCTAAAGAAAAACATGCTTATGAGATAAGAACTAGAAGTGGTATTGCTTCACAAGATCCTTTATATCCCGAGGGACATCCTAAAAGAATTGAACAATATTCTCAGCAAACTAATGATAATGTTATTCATACTAAGAAGAAAAAGAAGAAAAAACATAAAACTGATGTAGAATCCTCTAAACTTGCTAAAGATCCTAATAGTATATCTATCTCTAATGCTGAAACTAAAAGTGGTAATGAAAAGAATGATACTTCTGATAAAGAAGAACGTGTAGCTGAACCTGAAAAGCAAACTAAAACTGCAAAGTATACTAAGGAAGATTTCATTGCTAATAAACATGGTAATGAGAGAGAACCTTGGGTACAAAAACCAATGCCTTTTCCTAATAAGAAACACAAATCTAAGGAAGACGAACACTATAACAAGTTTTGTGAATGGATGAAACCTTTGTCCTTGCAAATTCCTTTAACTGATGCTATTAAATTGCCTCCTTATGCAAAATATATGAAGTATATTGTTTCTAACAAAAGGAAGATTCCTAATGAGGAAATCTCCACTATGCTTGCTAATTACTCTTTTAATGGCAAGGTTCTTGAGAAGCTTGGAGATCCTGGTATACCTACTATTCCCTGTTCTATTAAAAATAATTATGTTAGAACTGCTTTGTGTGATTTGGGAGCTGGAGTTAGTGTCATGCCTTTTACTCTCTATAAAAGACTCCTCCTAGAAAAATTAATACCAGCTGATATATCTTTGCAAATGGCTCATAAGTGTACTGCTATTCCTGTGGGTATATGTGAGAATGTTCCTGTTCAAGTTGCTAATAATTGTCTGATATTAACTGACTTTGTTGTGTTGGAAATGCCTGAAGATGATAATATGTCTATTATTCTTGGAAGACCTTTTCTTAATACTGCAGGGGCTGTTATTGATTGCAATCAAGGCAAAATTACTTTAATGTTAATGATAAATAGCACACTGTTTATTTTCCCAAGAAGATTGATAGAAAATATGGTCTAAATTCCATTGAAAATATTGAGACCATCAAGATTGGAGAATTTTATTGTCCTATTCCAAAGCCACCAAAAGAGTATGAAATTATTGAGGTAACATGATTATTTAGTGAGAAACAAAGTTTTGTTTCATAGAAAATTCTTTTGGTAGCAAGACTTGACCACCCTTGTTAACAAAATGATTTTAAATGAAATGGATAATGTTTTCACTATGTTTTCACCTTCCCTATTATTGTTTTCACCATGTTTACTTCTATTATCACATTATTACTTGAGTGCAATCATGTTTTCCACCATCCTTATGCATGTTTTCCTGATGTTTTCACCCTGTTTACTGAAGTTATGCATGTTTTCACCACCCATACTTTTGTTTTCACCACTACCACCTTTGTTTTCTTTGGTTATTATTTCATTAAAGTGTCATAGAACCTTTGTAGTTCTGGTTTTGGTTTTGTTTTCCATGTTTGCACTTTCGTTTTCCCGGTTTTTATTAATTATTAAAATTCTGGAAATACCTCAAAAATAAAGTTTCTCGAAAAATTCCAGAAAAATTATAATAAATTTTTACGTCAAAAATGAGGCAGAAAGCCACCTAGGAGTCCCCAAGGGGACCCACCAGGCAAGCACACCCTAGGGTGGCACATCCAGTCCCCTGGTGGCGTCAGCACATGGTGTGGGCCCCCTGGCCCTCCACTTACTCCCTCCACTTCCAAAGTCTTCTCTCTCACCCCAAAGCTTGAAAAAATTTCTGGAACCCATGTTCTTGCTGTTCTTCCTCTGGATTTTCGATCTCCTTCTCCAGCCCATCATTTGTGCTGATTTTTGGTGTGTTTGTTCTCCGTTATGTGACTCCTCCGATGATCCAAGTAGAATTTTATTTACTGAAGTGTTTCTTGAGTATTTCGGTACTGTAGGTGACAGCTTATGTGAGTTTGGATGCTTGATTTGAGTAGAAATAATATAGTTTTGATGTATGTTTAGATCTCATATAAGTCCCTATGGTAGTTTCCACCTTATAGTTGCTTGAAATTAATTTCTATGATGATTGTTGAAAAATTTTAGAGATGGATAATTACAACTTTGGTGAGATATTTAGGAGTGATGCTCCTAGAAGGACAAGGCCATCACGCTCGTCTACTTCAGCGAGGCCATCATATAATGAAGATGTTATTGCGTCAACTATTGATGACGCGGAAGATGACGGTATCATTCACCCATCTAGCTTTCCTTGCCGTACATTTTTAAGAAGTGTAAGTCTTTTAGATGACTTTCTTATGCTTATTGAGAGAGCGGGTCTCACCAACTTTATGGAGGATGAAAGCCCTCAGTATGCCACGCTCACAAAAGCTTTTGTTATGAGCTTTAAATTTCAGAACACTCAATATGGTCCAACTGTTGCATTCAAGTTATATAGTAGTCCTGTGTCTTTGTCCTTGGTGGAATTTTGTGCTATGATAGGTATCAACGCCACCAGGACGGCAAGCAGGATTCAAGATAGACCAGCAGACCTCCAAGGAATCTACCGAGAGATCACCAATGATGACGGTCGCTCATCGCAGCGTGGGAAGATAAAGAACATTCAACTTCCTGCTCTTAGATACTTTACTTACTATATTGGTACTAGTATTCTTGGTAGGGAGAACACTAGCAATGTTTCTAGTTATCACCTTGCTTTCATTGATGCTGCACTGAACCGTAGCACGAAGTATAACCTTGGTGCACTTGTTGCACGGCGCCTTGCTGCTGCTGGGCCTATTTTTGGTGGCATTATTGCTACACGTGTCGCAGCTGCTTTTCATGTTTCAATTGACCCTAATGATGAAATAATTGCTCCGCATAGGCTTAACCTTGCTTCTATGAAATCCCGTCAGTTTGTCACTTCTAACTCTACTAATGAACGTTTAATATATAGAGTTTTATATATGGATGGAGAAGAGCGGAAAGTTACTTTGTCGCAACCTGTTTTGTTTAAGATTGACAGGTCACCATGGTCACTCTCCAAGGAGCAAGTAGACGAGCATGTGAGCACCATGGAGTTTTACGGGCAGCAGGAGAGGCGAGACGCGCCTCCCGAGGACCACAACACGTAGTACACTGGTGCATCCTCGAGCACATATCAGGAGGAGGCTTCCTCCTCGGCGTATTACGGGGGCGAAACCTCTTGGGCCCCTTGGTGATTTATCTCCACTTGGGCCAAAAGCCTAAGCTTGGGGGGAGGTATACCGACATTACACTCATTTAAATATCATGTTCGGTTGGTTCTTTGTATATCCATCTTTTTGTTTCTTTTGCTTTTTTTTGCTTTTCGTTTGTTTTCGTTTCTTTCATTCCTTTGTTTTTATTGTTTTGTTTTTGCTTTCCAAAACACAAAAAGACCAAAAAATATTTTTGTTTTTTCTCTATTTGTTTCTTTAGTTGTTTTTTTATTATTTAGTTGTGTTCTAATATTCAAAAACCCAAAAATATTTTCTTTTGTTTGCTGTTTGCTTTCTTTTGTTCTTGTTTCATTTTGAAGACCCAAAAATATTTTTGCTTTGTTTTCTTTCTCTCTTTTTGTTCATGCTTTAATTGAAAAAAAAACAAAAATATTTGTTGTTCTTCTTTGGTTTTGTAAAGTTTGTTGCGGAGTTCAACAGTCATCCATGATTCCATTGGAGCTTGGTTTTCATTATATATTATTCGAGCCACAAGTGAAGAGCAATAATGATGATCTACGACAATTCAAGTGTGGTGAGAGGCTGGTATGAATTCTATTTGCTTTCATTTTTGTACATATATCCATCTATGTGAGCATGCTTAGTTTGTTCGTATAAGATATATGTGACTTAATGGTTGCTTAATAGTTCGTGCTCTCTCATGTTTTGTTCCAATTTATTAATAGTAAATGGCATGTCGCATAAATATCTGTTCCCATTGTTCTATTCATGAGAAGAGTATGATATTGTGGTAGCCCCCTCTGACTGTTTCATTTGAATCGACTTGGCACATGCTCACGCATGCTAAGACTGAAAAAACAAAAAGTCAATAAGCCTCGATGATTTATTTAGCCTCAGAGTTCTAGTATCAATTTTATGCCTCAGTTAATTTTACTTTGACGCAAACATGATTATGATAGTTGTTGCTCTCTTGATTGTCGCTCCCTGTCTATTGCTAGCCTTCACCTGTACTGAGTATGAGCTCTACTCGTGCATCCAAATCCCTGAAAACCAAGGTTTGCCAAATGTGTCCACCATACCTACCTATATGTGGTTTTTAACCGCCACTCCAAGTAAATTGCTCATGTGCTACCTTTAAAACCTGCTAAAAATTATTCCTGTTTTGTGCCACTGTTTTAGCTCATGAGGACGTAAATAGAGAATCTTTATATCACTTGTTGATTGGATTTCACACGCTGGACTAGTGGCTTCATCCTCTTATCCAAATGATAGAAGAGCTGGCAGCGGGGTGCCCAGCCCCAAATTAATACACACAAATTCTCTTCACTCTTTTTGCCCCCGATTTATCAGTCAAAGCATAATTGTGTAAACAAAAGAGAAAGAGGGATGACCTTCTACCCAGATGTGTCCTTCACATGGGAGTCGCTCTTGTGAATCCAGTTGACTTGTGACGTACTGTATTGTCTGTTTACCATTCGTTAACATAAGCATATACCTCTCTCAAAATGTTTTCAATACCTCTATTTAATAAAATAAAAAGCTCTAGCACATGAGTGATCCATGCTTCCCTCTGCGAAGGGCCTTTCTTTTACTTTTATCCTGAGTCTCCACCATACTATTTGAGCACTTTCTTGAGAGCACAATGGTCATTCTTAGTGTAATGTGTTTGTCCCAAAGCACGGTTGATTGTGGTATATTCTTGATACTTGCATCTTTGATATCTTTACTTCTAGTCTTCCCTTGAACTTCAGAGGTGCCCTGGCATTTATGTTTTGCCCCACACTTAAGGGCAAGCGAGATACCACTTTATCATATCCTATTATGAATATTTCAATCTTGCAAATAGTTATGCTTCATGTTGTTTATTATTAATATGTTGTTATCTCTTCATGGTTTGCATAGCTATTAAGTGACAGTATCTTGCATGTATCTTATCATGAGCATAATTAAGTATTTGATAACATAGTGAGTATATTTACATCATATGCAAGAAATGTGTTCGTAAAAGTCTTTTATCGCACTCAGTTGTCACTGAATTGCTTGAGGACAAGCAATAAGCTAAGCTTGGGGGGAGTTGATACATCGAAAACGTATCTCCTTTTCCGAACACGTTTCTTATTGTTTTCATCTAAACTTGTGTGATTTGAATACAACTAACACGGACTAACGTTGTTTTCAGCAGAATTACCTTGGTGTCTTGTTTTTGTGCAGAAAAATCAACTTTCGGGAAAATGCCCAGAAAAGAGCCCATTAATGTTTTCACCCCGGAAGACCCCGGGAGCCAGAAGGGGGCCAGGAGAGGAGCCACAGCGTGGCCACACACCCCCATGGCGCGGGTCCCCCCTAGGTCGCGCCACCTAGGGGTGTGGGCCCCCCAGATCCCCCTCGGACTCCCCTTTCGACTACAAGTAGCCTCCAACCCTAAAACCCGAGGGGTTCATCATATTCCACAGAAACACAACAGAGCGCGCCACCGTCTTGAACCTCGATTTGGGGATCAGAAGTTCCTGTTCTGGCACCCTGCCGGGACGGGGAAGTGGAGAAGATCATCGCCATCGTCATCACCAACGCCTCTCCATCGACCATCCATGTTTCCCCCATCCATGTGTGAGTAATTCCCTCCTGTAGGCTGAAGGGGATGGTAGGGATTTGATGAGATCGTTCATGTAATAATGTCGTGATTGTTAGGGCATAGTGCCTAGTATCCTATATTAGTGCTATTTACATTGTTGCAACTTGTTATGCTTAATGCTTGCCACTTTGGGCCCGAGTGCCATGATCTCAAATCTGAACATGTTATTGAATCACGATGATAATTATTGTTTCTTGGTCATACCTGCAAGTTGTTTACACATATTGTTGTCCGGAACCTGAGGACCCGAAGTGACACAAATTGGGACATCCGGAGGTGATGGCTGCAATGTGAGGATCACATGTGTTCACGGAGTGTTAATGTTTTGCTCAGGTGTTCTATTAAAAGGATCACCTTAATTAGCAGTAGTTCCCTTGAGGCTTCGCTGAAAACGGGCTGGTAGGACAAAAGATGTTGTGCAAGTTCTCATTGCGAGCACGTACGACTATTTACGGAACACGTTCTTATGGTTACTTCGTGCTTGGATGCTTTATCTTATTTATCCGCAATGCCCTCGACATGATTATTATTAGAACTTTCTTATCCATGCAGTCCTCATGAGCAAAAACAGGAACATAAAGCAGGAATAATTTTGAAGGTTTTAAAGGTAACACATGAGCAATTTACTTGGAGTGGCAGTTAAATACCACATGTAGGTAGGTATGGTGGACACAATGGGAAAAACTTTGGTTTAAGGGAGTTTGGATGCACGAGTAGAGCTCATACTCAGTACAGGTGGAGGCTAGCAAAAGACTGGGAGCGACAAATCAAGAGAGCATAAGAGCCATAATCTGCATAGCGACATAAGCATCGTTAATTAAAGCATAAGCAGTATCACAAGTTCAAAAACTAAGTGGTCATGGAGGCTATTCGTGTCTGGTTTGTAGTCATAAACATGGTGTGAGCATGCGCCAAGTCAACCAAATAAAACATTCGAAAGAGAATACCATATATTGATGCTTTACTATGACAAGAACAACTCATGAATCTTTCAAGACATATTAAACACTCTCAGCGATTTGAGGCTAAACATGCTACTCAATAACCACAAGGATTTAAAACTAAAATAACATTTAGCATGGCATGAAAAAGTTCTAGCCACAGTCTATACAAGCTTCTACTAGTACTGTTATAAATTCTATTTCAAGCAACAATTTTCTTCTCCCAACAAGCACCATACAAAACATGCTTTAACAAAAATACTCTTTATGATACAGCAAGAAAACATGAGAGTACTCACGTAACACTACTAAAACTAACAACTCTAATAAGAGATGCAGGCAAAACATGAGCTAAATAAATGCAGCAGCCAGACAGAGATTAAGAATACAATGTATTCTCATGAAAAAGCGGAGCGTGTCACTCTCCAATAAAAGAATGCTGGGGCCCAACCAAGATTATTAAAAAAGTAAAAACAAACTGAAAGAAAAAAAAACTGTAAACAAAAATAAAAGACGCTCCAAGTAAAGCACACAAGATGCGACCGAATAAAAATATAGTTTCACCAGAAGTGACCTGATAATTTGTTGATGAAGAAGGGGGGTACCTTGGGCATCCCCAAGCTTAGACGCTTGAGTCTTCTTGGAATTTGCTGGGATGTACCACCGGTGCATCCCCAAGCTTAGGCTTTTCACTCTTCTGAAGGGTTCATTGCACAGAAAACAAAAAAATTCCTACGCGAGAGACACCCGAAAGGCCAACATCTAATCTAGGAGAAGAAAGCAACGGGCATAGAGAGAGTCTTAAGAAGAACATACCCTCGAAGACACAAAGCGTTACAAGATCAAATCTCGTTGTTGGCGTAGTTGTACTCACACCGATCCCGAGAGCAAAAAGATGTGCACCGCAATCCGCGGTGCCTCCGTGATCGGTCACACGTACGGTTGATGACGACCTCCGTTCCTCGATCCAGCGGGGTAGCGGAAGTAGAGGATCCCTCGGAACTCCAGCAGCACGACGGCGTGGTGTGGTGGAGAAAACTTCATTCAGGGCTTTGCCAAGCGCATGAACATGGGGTGGAGCAGCGGGAGGAGGGAGGTGGAGATGACACCAAGTGTGTGTGGAGAGGGAGGTCCAACCCCTCTTTATATAGGAGGGGGAGGCAGCCATGAATTCTTGGTGCCTCCACCTCTCCCCTCATCATGTGGGTGGAGTCTCCACTCAACCCACTCATTCTCCCATCAATTCCCACTCAAAATTCCAAGGGTTTTCTTTAATAAATAAATAAAACAATTTCATTTATTTATTTTAATATTTGTTAATCCTATTAACAAACATTAACACTTACCCCCTTGAATTATTTGTTAATCAAACATTAACATATACCACCTTGAACTATTTCAATATTCTCCGAAACAATTCTGGTGTCTATTTCAATATTTCCCGAAACAATTTCGGTGTTGCTCAAAACATTCTTCGTTATTCCGTATCCACTCAGATGCGTCATCGAACCTTAAGTGTGTCACCCTACGGTTCGCGAATAACATAGACATGATCGAGACTCCTCTCCGATCAATAATCAACAACGGGATCTGGAGATCCATGATGACTCCTATATATTCAACGATGACTCTCGTGATCGTGTGAACCATCAACGTCGTGACTAATTCCCTTTGTCTCGTGATATTTTACTTGTCCGAGATTCGATCATTGGTATCAACCATACCTTGTTCAATCTTGTTACCGACAAGTACTCTTTTCTCGTTTCCGTGATATGACATCCTTGTGACCTAGTCACGTGCTTGCAAGCGGTGTCGATGTGATATCACCGAGAGGGCCCAGAGTATATATCTCCGTCATTTGGATGGACAAATCCCACTCTTGATCAATGATCCTCAACTAATACTTTCCGAATACCTAACGGCACCTTTATAGTCACCCTGTTACGGTGTGACGTTTGATGACATCAAAGCACCCTTCCGGTACCAGTGATTGGCATGATCTCATGGTATAAGGAATAAGTTACTTCGTATGCAAGATATAACAATATAAACTAAATGACTTGATCGTATTGTTATCTTGATATTGGGTCTATGTTCATCACATCATTCTACCAATGACATCATGATGAGGAAACCTTGATCATCTATTAATCAACGGGCTAGTTTAAAGAGAGGCTTTACTAGGAACCATTGTTTATTTATTAAACACACATGTATCAACGTTTCCTGTTAATACAAATCTAGCATGGGAAATAAACATTTATCATAAACAAGGAATAAGATAATAACCACTTTATTATTGCCTCTCGGGCATATTCCCTTCAGTCTCCCACTTGCACTAGAGTCAATAATGTAGTCTGTAAGCACTTAACACATATGGTGTTCCAGTGTTATTAACATGATTCGCATGTGGTAAACATCGTCAAAAAGATCTGAAATTTTCAGTTCCTATTGTATTTGCATGTTCTTTGCGTCTACACGCATCACTCATTCTCTAATGAGATGGCTTTGTATATATTTGGTCAACCGGTGAAACCTTAATTCCTCAGCTTAAACCAATGTTACTAACATTGTGAAAATGTAGCTTCATAGTGTCAGCATTCTTGGAAATTCACCAAGTTCAATAAATAACTCCTTGACACAAAATACTTATATTATTTGTTATCGACACAACGATATACTTAGCCTTTGTTGTAGTATCCGTCACAATACTTTAATTTTGAAACACTTTCAAATCCAGCATGGAACTTTCTTCCAGCCTATTGTGCTACCCTTCATCACATATTTTAATTGATATAAAATTATTTGAATAGATGACAAGACTATTAGTGTAACATATTACAACAAATAGTTTTTCATTACTATATAGGAAAACATATCCTTAGCATTTCTAAAATGACATAAGGATCTCTCCCACTGTTGTCTAATCATCATATGAATTATCCTGCTATAACATTGTATATCATAGGACTCATCTGGTTGTGTACATAGCATGGAACACATGACTTAGAAATATTAATTTCAATTATGCTCATCATGTGTCAAAACACTTGAATCTTGCAAAAATATTTTCCATGTGGCAAGAACTCCTTCTTGTCATTTCGATATTGACTTCAATATTCCATCTATGTAATTTGGCTCAACCATATCAGGCGCTTCAATCCATCTCTTATAGATATCGATGCCCAATATTGCCTAAGCCTTTCATCAATATAAAAATCTTAACCGTGTTAATTTAAAATACATATTTTCCAATCAACCATATGTCATCTACATAAAGCATTGGAAATATGTCATAGCACTCCCACTTAATTTCTTGTAACTCTACAAGCATCTTTACCGTTCATGATGGAATCAAACCTTTTTGATAACTTCATTAAAGTAAAGATTCCAACTTCATTATGCTTACTTCAACCGTTGAAGTTTGCATACCTTTCCAGCAACCATTTGAATATTACAAAACTCTAAGACTATGTCAAGTACACATCCTCAATTTCCTCGTTAGGAGAGTTGGTTTTGTTATTCAACTGCCATATCATTAGATGTAACTTTTGCTGGATCTATCCGCAAAGACTAAAGCATCACTACGGAAGATCAAAATCTTGCAGTAGTCAACTCTTTGAACTTCGTCGAAAACAACTTTTCGATAAGTACAATTTTCAAAGGATGTAAAAGTCCATGTCTTTGTCGCTATATAGACCCTTTTGCTATCGTTATGCATCATGCCTATCGAAAGGACTACCAAGTCACATACTTGATATTCATACAAAATTACTATGGCGGATATAATGACTCATAGTCAATTTTACAAAGTCAGGGCCCATCATTTGCTTCCTTTATAAGGTCCAGGTCCTTCTGTTGTAAAAACAACACTTTAATTTTAAACCATAAGTTGGTCTAAGTACAAAGTTTTAGGACTTTTGTGGTTCAGTTTGCAAACTCATTCGAAGTATCTACAACACATGTAGTGTCTTCTACTTTGTCAAAATAGGAAACCCCGGAACAACTTCCACTGTTGCGCTACTCTTGACATGGTAACGAAGATTCTCTAATCCCGTTGAGTTTGTACTGTCCTCCCACTCACTTGTTTCGCAAGAACTACTTACTCGTGAAATCAACCTTCTCTGACAAACAAGATTTGTCTCTAGTTTGGTGATAGGAGAAATCCCCAATGTATTCTTTGGGATAACCTTATAAACATATATTTATCCTATTTTGGTTGTAAACATTTTAGACATGGTATGCATACCAAAAATTAAGAAAAAGACAATTTGGGTCATTACCCAAACCATATCTTATATGGTGTCAATCTCAATGGATCATGATGGCGCTCTTTTCAGTGTAAAAGCGGTTGTCACTAATGTATAAACTACAAATTATAATGGAATTTTTATTAATCTTACCATGTCCAACAAGGTTTGATTTTGTCTCTTGAATACTGCAAACTAATGTGGGGTATTCGAGAAGTATAAGTTGTAAAATAATTCTGCAACTTCTCAGATGTTTTGCTAAACTTGTAACTCAAACTTTATCCTTTATGATCCAATCATAAATACTTGATTATCTTGTTACAATAATTTTTACTTCATACTAACAATAATTTGAACCAATTCAAAAATGTCAAACTCCGTTCTCTTTAAATAGATATACTCATATATCTACTCAAATCATCGACGAAATTTTATGAAGGAAAAATGAATCCACCACACACAACTACACATAATAGACTATATACATCAATATGTATAATCTCCACCAAATTAGTCGTCCATTCTTGTTTGGCCTATGAAAGGAATTTTAGTCATCTTTTGGGAGAGGTCTCACAAGGGTCAATTTATTCAAAACAAAATGACTCCAGAAGTCCATCAACATGGAGTTCCTTCATGTTTTCTTTTCCGATATGAACTAAAATGGTGGTGTCACAATTTAAGTGAAATTCTTTTACATCTTGCAACGTTTAGCATTTAGTTTAATAGATGTTTACTTTACCAACATGATTTATATTAACTCATCCATCAATTATGGAATATGGTCATAGTTTGAAGAATCTCGTTTGTTCTCACAAAAGATCAAAACAAAATAACAACTTATTAAGTTCTTAAAATAAATCTTGAATGTTTGGTTCGATACGACAATGAACACAATTAACACTTTATTTATGTTCTTGTCATAATCGATTCACAGCTACTACTAGTTCCTTTTTTAGGCCCTCGTATTTATTGTATTGCGTTGCTTTGTATGACAACTCATACCAACCAATCTGGTATCAAAATACCCAAAAAATACTTTGTTAACTAGTAATACATCTATAACTTGTATATCAAGCATATACTCCTGAGCTGGACTTTTCCAGTTATCTTCTTTTTCTGCCATATATCTTTTTGTAATTCTATTTTCAATATTTCCTTTTCTTTACAAGAAGAATCATTCAACATCAAACAACGTTAGTCGTACTAGCTCATTTTCCTTGGCGTGTTAGTCATATACTATCACCCATTGATTCATACTTTGAGTTTGATTGTTCTACTAATATCACCATATTAATAGCATTCTTCTGGATTCCACTCTTAGCAATCTTGAGGCAAGGTAAACGATTTTTACCCATACTTTTAATCCATCCCATCATAACAATTTTATGATTAAGCTACTATAGCTTGAAGGAAGGAATTTAGAGGATAATTTTAGTGCCCTACTTCTTCGAATATTCAAACACCTAGCGTCTTCAATCATTGCATATATTCAAATAATTTAAGCATACATTGTTATGCTAAATTATACTCAGTCATGTTGCCACAAATAAGTTTCTAGATATCAATATATCTTTCACTTTATTGTTTCTGAAAACAATTATTTTCAGTTCCTAAATCACCTTGATCAACAAAACATTCTTTTGAAGATAAAGTAATATGGAAGCAACCATGATTCTGGATTCTAAGTAGGAATTATTTGCTCTCTAGATCAATCAATCATTAATCATATGGAGCTAGGTAGGAAATACCGAAAATCTACAATAGGACTCAATTTTAAATTTCATTAATACGGTACCAATCTTAAAAGGTTTCACCATATCATAACAGTTATATCTCAATTAACAATCTAAGTCTAAGGTAGTTTGTGGATGCCAGTGAATACTACAATTTGTGCAAATTCACTTTGATTGGTTGTTCATGATAAATAAGTTCAAGTTAATTAAAAATTATGCCATGAACTCCCACTCAAAAACAACATCCCTCTTAGTCATCTTTAGTGATTACACGAACCAAATTCACTACACCAAAACCGATCATCACGTGAGATGATGTAGCTTCAAAGGCGAACATCGACATGTTCATCATATCATCCATATGACTCATGCTTTACCTTTCGGTTACGTGTTCCGAGGCCATGTCTGTACATGCTAGGCTCGCCAAGTAGAACGTAGTATTGCGTGTGTTTCAAGGCCATGTCTGTACATGCTAGGCTTGAAAACACCCGTTGTATGCGAACGTTGAGTCTATCACACCCGATCATCACGTGGTGTCTCGAAACGACGAACTTTCTTAACGGTGCATACTAAGGAAGAACACATTATTATCTTGATATTAAGTGAGAGGGATCATCTTATAATGCTACCGTCACTATCTAAGCAAAATAAGATGCATAAAAAGGATTAACATCACATGTATGGATGATGTGATATGATATGGTCCTTCTTGCACTTGGTCTCCATCATGTGCATCATGGTATGATCTCCATCATTCCACCGGTGTGGCACCAAGGTCGATGGCACCTCCATCTTGATTGTCCATCAATAATAAGACAACCATATGGTTCCTTCCGGTATATCAATAATTTACAAAAGAGATCATCTCATAATCAAATTTGTAACATTGACCATATCACATCACATGCCCAGCAAAAACTAGTTAGACGCCTCTAATTTATTTTTGCATATTTTACGTGGCTTTAGGGCTTTCGAGGATAGAACCGTTCATACCTACGAACATCAACCAAAACATTGATAAACACATTTTTAACAACCCTTCGTAGATTAGATCTTAACTATAGTTGGAGAAACGGACACCCCCTCAGCCACAAGTGAGACAATTCTCGCGTACATAGTACACGTAAACTTAGTCTAGGGCAGCTTCATCCAACTATTCCACTAAGATCATAACATACTCAAGGATGCAATGACATGATCATAAACTCCCACATACACATATGTGTTATACTCGTACAAAACATCTACGCATAGATCCGGCTCTGATACCACTGAAGGGTTTGTTGCATGGAAAACAAAAAATTCCAACGCGAGAGACAACCGAAAGGCCAAGATCTAATCTAGGAGATGAAAGCAACGGGCATAGAGAGAGTCTTAAGAAGAACATACCCTCGAAGACACAAAGCGTTACGATATCAAATCTCGTTGTTGGCATAGTCGTACTCACACCGATCCCGAGAGCAAGAAGATGTGCACCGCAATCCGGCGGTGCCTCCATGATCGGTCACACGTACGGTTGATGACGACCTCCGTTCCCTCGATCCAGCGGGGTAGCGGAAGTAGAGGATCCCTCGGAACTCCAGCAGTACAATGACGCAGTGTGGTGGAGAAAGCTTCATTCAGGGCTTCGCCAAGCGCATGAACATGGGGTGGAGCAGCGGGAGGAGGGAGGTGGAGATGACACCAAGTGTGTGTGTGGAGAGGGAGGTCCAACCCCTCTATATTCCAACTCTCCCCTCATCATGTGGGTGGAGTCTCCACTCAACCCACTCATTCTCCCATCAATTCCCACACAAAATTCCAAGGGTTTTCTTCAATAAATAGATAAAACAATTTCATTTATTTATTTTAATATATGTTAATCCTATTAACAAACATTAACACTTACCCCCTTGAACTATTTGTTAATCAAACTTTAACATATACCACCTTGAACTATTTAAATATTCCTCGAAACAATTCTGGTGACTATTTCAATATTCCCCGAAACAATTTCGGTGTTGCTCAAAACATTCTTCGTTATTCCGTATCCCCTCGAATGCGTCATCGAACCTTAAGTGTGTCACCCTACGGTTCGCGAATAACATAGACATGATCGATACTCCTCTCCGATCAATAATCAACAGAAGGATCTGGAGATCCGTGATGACTCCTATATATTCAACGATGACTCTCGTGATCGTGTGAACCATCAACATCGTGACTAATTCCCTTTGTCTTGCGATATTTTACTTGTCAGAGATTCGATCATTGGTATCAACCATACCTTGTTAAATATCATTACCGACAAGTACTCTTTTCTCGTTTCCGTGATATGACATCCTTGTGACCTAGTCACGTGCTTGCAAGCGGTGTCGATGTGATATCACCGAGAGGGCCCAGAGTATTTCTCTCCGTCATTTGGATGGACAAATCCCACTCTTCATCCATGATCCTCAACTAATACTTTCCGAATACCTAACGGCACCTTTATAGTCACCCTATTACGGTGTGACGTTTGATGACATCAAAGCACCCTTCCGGTACCAGTGATTGGCATGATCTCATGGTCTAAGGAATAAGTTACTTTGTATGCAAGATATAACAATATAAACTAAATGACTTGATCGTATTGTTATCTTGATATTGGGTCTATGTTCATCACATCATTCTACCAATGACATGACCCCGTTATTAACAGCATCCAATGTTCATGATCCGGAAACCTTGATCATCTATTAATCAACGAGCTAGTTAAAAGAGAGGCTTTACTAGGAACCATTGTTTGTTTATTAAACACACATGTATCAACGTTTCCTGTTAATACAATTCTAGCATGAGAAATAAACATTTATAATAAACAATTAATAAGATTATAACCACTTTATTATTGCCTCTCGGTCATATTCCCTTCATCTTCTTGATCACATCATATCATCCTCTTCTCTTGACTCTTGAAAACTTCCTTCACACCAAACTTCTCACAATCTTCATTAGCAACGTTAGTGCAATTGAAATAATAAAACCACATGGTTCAGTTTCAACACAAGTATAACACTAAAAAAAACACATTAGCTACTGTCACAACTTATTTTAATACTCTTTTGCTCAAAAGAACACCAGAAGAAAGAGATTAAGATGCAAATGCAATAAATGGCAGAAATCTGTCAAAACAGAACAACAGGTAAAGATCGATTTAAAAAAAAATATTATGTTGCTCAAATCAAAAAGTGGTAAACTAAGAAAAGTTGAGTGTATAACTCAGGATTAAGCACAAAAAACTTAGGTCATTTTGAATTTACTGTGATTTTCTACGGAATTAACAGTGAACAGCATAAATCTGTTTCCTGCGCAGAAATCCGAAATATAGCCCAACTTTCCATTAGAGCATTTACTTGGTTCAACAAAAACACAAAAGAAAAGATACATAAGGGTTTCTAAGGAAATAGACAACACCCAGGTGCAAAGCACACCAAATAAAACGGAGTAAAACGGGTTGAAAACAGCGAAATAAAACGGGTTGTCTCCCGGTAGCGCTTTTCATTAACGCCTTTCAGCTAGGCATAAAAAGGGCAACTCAAGTATTTTCAAGTGAATAAGCATCAACATTGTTACGGATTTTACGTTTACCTTTCTTAACTTTATTCTTTTTAGGGAACTTATGGTCCAAGCTTGATTTGGGAGTGAAAGTCATGGTGTCTTTTCCCATATCAATAGTTGCTCCTAAGAGCTTCAGCAGAGATCTTCCAAGGGTAATTTGTCCTCCTTCTGCACATTCAATAACAAGATAATCAGTGGAGACGGTTTTTCCTAGGAGTTTTGTAAACACTCCCTCAGCTATCCCAATGGGAAATATAGTGGTGTTATTAATGAGAGGAATTTCTTCTCCTCCATCAGCTAGCCCCCAAAGGTTCAAAGATTCATAAATTTCCTTAGGCATAAGACAAGATTCAGACATGATATCACAACGAGCATGAAATGTTTCACCATTTATAACAACTTTAACCAAAGGAATCATATTTGAGGATTCAAAATTTATTGGGACATGATCAAGATTTTCCCGAATGTGGCTATATCCCTCTTTTAAGATAGAAATATGTGATTCAAGAGTGTTTAATCTAGCATAAATATTTGTAAAGGCTTTATCGGAACTACTCGGTAAGATGTAGGTTGCAATTAATTTTCTTATAGCATTGAAAGCTTGATCTTTATCACAATTAAGGAAATCACCTCCTACCACAGTATCAAAAGCATATCTATAACAAAGAACAAGACCAAAGTAAAAGCTACGAAGAAACATACTTAGAGTCATTTTAGGTTCAATTTTGCAATAGGAATCAAAAGCCCTAGACCAAGATTCGTTGAAGTTCTCATCATTCCCTTGTTTGAAAGTAAAGATTGTTTCTTCTGGTGACATAATGACAAGAACAAAACTAGACATAAAGGCAAGGAAATAAATAACAGCTATGAAGTAAACTTTTTTTCTGTGTTTTTTATAAAGAGAAGCAAAACAAGACAATAAACAAAATAAAGAGGTTGAGAATGAGAGACTCCCCTTACCATAAGACTTCTTCCTCCCCCGCATCAGCGCCAGAAATTCTTGATTTGCAAACGTTGATGGTGTGTTGGAAACCCCAAGAGGAAGGTGTGATGAGAAAGTGGAAAGAATTTCCCTCAGTTAAGAACCAAGGTTATCAATCTAGTAGGAGGAAGAGGATCTCAGGAAGGTTGATGCCACTGACGATGGTGCTGGCGCTTCACCGGTGTCAGGAACAACGTGGAACCTGCACACAACACAACCAAAATAATTTGTCCCAACGGTACAGTGAGGTTGTCAGTCTCACCGGTCTTGCTGAAAACAAAGATTAGACGTATAGCGTGGAAAAGGATGTATGCTTGCAGTAAGTAAAGAAAGCAGTAAATAGTTGTGGTTTGTTTAACAGTGTGGAAAATGGACCGGGTTCATAGGTTCACTAGTAGTGTCTCTCCATAAAAGATAGCATGCTGGGTGAACAAATTACAGCTGGGCAATTGACAAATAGAGGTTGCACCGTAGTGCACAATATACCATAATGATTACTATGATATTTAGTGTGGGCATTACAACAATATACATAGACCGAAATCCATCTGCATCTATGACTAATAATCCACCCTCAGGTTATCATCCGAACCCCCTTAGGTATTAAGTTTCAAGCAACAGATAACTACATTAAACAAAGTGTGTAATGTAAGCAATGATTATGCACGCGGGCACTCTCACCGCTGTTTTCTCCCTAATGCCAGCAACACATCCCCCCTTCACGTTTCTGTCACTCGAGCAAGGTGGTGAGGAGGCATGAACCCACTATCGAGCATAAATACTCCCTCTTGGAGTCACTAGCAACTACTTGGCCAGAGCAACCACTAGCAATGGAAAGCATGCAAGATCTCAAATAGCATATGCAAATAAAGACTATAATCAACTTGGCATAAGGTCAATATTCATCGGATCCCAGCAAACACAACATATAGAATTACATAAGATCAATCTCGATCATGTTAGGAAGCTCACGAGATCTAAACTTGGAGGCATATGAGGAGAAGACAACCATCTAGCTACAGCTACGAACCCGTAGTCCAAGGATGAACTACTCACGCATTACTCCGGAGGCAGGCATGGTGATGTAGAAGCCTCCGGTGATGATCTCCTCTCCGGCAGGATGCCGGAAACAGATTCAGAACCCCCTGATCTAGGGTTGACGGTGACGACGGCTGCGGAACTTTTCGGGGATTTTTGATCAGGTGCTTAGGGTTTTCCATCCGGGAGGATTAAATAGGCGAAAGGGCAAAGGCGGTGGAGCTCCAGGGGCCCCACATCCATAAATGGCGCGGCCAAGGGGGGAGCCACCCTATGGTGTGGCCCCCTGGTGCCCGTCTTCGACTCCTCTTTGGTGTTCTGGATGCTTCTGGGGAAAATAGGAACTTCGGGATTTGTGGGGTCCAATTCCGAGAATGTTTCCATAACAACTTTTTTGAAACCAAAAACATCAGAAAACAGGGAACTGGCATTTGGCATCTTGTTAATAGGTTAGTCCCGGAAAACGTATAAAAATTCTATAAATAAGGGAGAAAACAAGTAGCAATTGACATAATATGAACATGGAGCATCATAAATTATAGATACGTTGGAGACGTATCAGGTAGTATAACATTCTCATAAACACAAAATTGTTTATTACTAGGATAGAATTCACCTTATAATAAACATCGGTGAAGCTCAATATTTCCTTCCAGCTCAAGCATGTACATTCACCATGTACCCCTATTATATCCTCATCATTCTCCCTTTCTTCAAGACAAGACGTCCTCGTCTTGTGGTAAGCTGAACGTGTAAGAAACAAAAAGAACAACGTGTATGCACAATACATGTATCTACAATAGGGTGCATCATTTTTATGGACATGATAATTGTTCTCATATGACATGAAGAAACAAAATTTGCATGTATTTAGCACATAACTGTCACATAAAAACAAATAGCATTTCATCAAATAGCAATCACAATTGCAAGTATAAGTGAAGCTCATAAAATCATGATCACAAGGAGAAACAACTATGTATACATTCTTATTGTTTAGTATCAAGTCAAGTGTTCTCACAGAAGGTCTATGATCAAATATGGTGATAGTAGTACACTCAAGTGTGTTAACATGTTTATTATTTTCATTATGTAAGTTGCAACTCAATTTGCAAATATAAGTGAAGTATAATCAGTAGCACATGTAATTATCAAGTTTTGTGGCAAACCAAACATATGTGTAAAATCATGCACAGATTTAACAAATTGTAAACAATCCAACCGAGGTAACACAATGTTCAATTCAGAAATTTTATCACAAGTAATACATATTTGATCCACCATAAAAATTTCATTCATGTTATAGTCACCAACCAAATTAAAAGTGAAACAAGTGGTATAGGTGCTAGAATTGACATATGAAATTTTAGCAATCCTATTCGTAGCACATTGCACAGTAATTGGTTCATGTAACATGGTGGAATTCACAATATTAATAGGTGGTATTTTAGCAAGCACTTCTTTATGTGAAATCAAAACCACATGCTCAAAATTCGAAATTATCAAATTATCACATGGTGGTGAACTATAAGTGCTTGTCAACTCACAAGAATCAACTAGCAAATTAGTAGACTCACAAAATCCAGCACTTGCAAGTGGTAGCTCGAAATCGGCACCAATATCAATGACATCCTCCTCAGATTTAGTAGGTACTGATTCATCTATCTCAAGTGGTGATGCATGTTGTATTTGAGGTGGCTCCCTTGCTTCAAAAGTAACATGCATATCACAAGAAACAATACTAGGCACAATGGCATGTTCCTCCAATGGATGTGATGGTGGTGGTGCAGGTTGTATTATATGCTCCCTTTCTTCAAAAGCAACCTGCACATCACAAGAAACAACACTAGGAGTAGACATGATTTCATTAGTAGAAACAGCCTTACATGTCTCTATAACCTCTATATTGTCAAACCATTGCATCGCAAGGATTTCAAGTCTTTCCTTCTCAAGGAATTGAGGAGATAAAATAATGGTTGACGTCTAATGTCCCGAAATTTTGGAAGCCAAGCATGTATTATCCAAATTTTCTTCATTTTCCAACAGATTTGTAAATCGGGATAACGGCTAACAAAATCAACACTATATCTAATGCACTATTGTCGTCCCAACAAAAGATAAGAACAAGTAATAGCTCTAGGCATCACATAACATAAAATTCTCTCCTTATGGCCATGAATGGTTAAAGGAACATGAACGATGTGCGTAATAAGAAGTTCATCATCATAAGTAAGTAACCTAAATGGATCACATGTCTATGGAACCAGCTGCAATTCTTCAATAACCTCATAACTAACAAAGTTATACCGTGTACCTTTATCAAGGGTAATAGCAACCTGACTTTCCTTGATGTCTACTATGAAGTGGAATAAATCTTTTGCTAGAATCCCACTAGCATCCTCCTCCCAAAATGTAGAACTGCAAGCATCAACTATAGACAACTCCATTGATTAACTTGTTAGTGAAAACAAAATAACAATGGGTTGTGGTGTTCTCTCACAGCTCATTCAAAACCAGCAATGAAAATGTATCTCACCGTCCCAAAGTGAATAGGATTTACTTACCAGCAAGTATCGATGAAGAGTCTACCAAGTGTCAGAAGAGAATAACCAGGATATCAAGTGTCACAAGACAAAAAAAAACAGGGTCGACATAACACCTATTTATCAAGGTGGATCTTGGTTGGGATTCATAACAACACCAAAATATCAACTCCTATTTACTGTCTAATGTGATGAAATTTACTAAAGTAACACACACACTCTGGGAGACAAATGTGGCTTAGAAATTATATGGAAGAGTTATTGCAAGCACTAGAAAGAAACTACCAAATACTCAATAAAACAGACACAAGATTGCTCAAGTAGTGTCCACAAAAATATCCAAGATAATATGTATCAAGCTCCACTAGTGATATAGTAATGGCTCGACATCTTTTGGTTTTTATTTCTTTCTATTTTTTATACTTTTTCTCTTTTCTATTTTTAATACCTTTTCAATGGCCTTTGAATCAAACTAGGAGCAATATGTGATGAAAACAGAAATTATGGACACAAACATGATCAAATGAGCAACCTGTTAGAGTAATAAAATAGCTAGTCTATGGGTGGGTGCCTAATAATTTTGCTGTAGAATGGTTGTGGCTAGGCTTAACAAAGGATCAGACCTAACTCGAAGGAAATCGTGGTAGAATCAAACCTAACTCGAAGGAAACCACAAGCAACTTGAAACACAATATTTTTGTGGAGATTTTTTGGTATAGATTGAAACAAAACGATGAACTAGATGAACCCTAACCCTAATAGATAAAAACTAAAAATAGAAAAACAGGAACGTAAATCAACAAGAAACAACAACTAGTAGATGCAAATTGGTGCTGATCTAGGCTCTGGCAATTCTAATACCTAATATTTTTGCGGGCCTTTTTCTGGATAGGAAATAAAAAAAACTATACTAGGGATGGAATTTCCTCACCGAATAAACCTGAGAATGTGATACCAGGATGATATGGGATGGAATTTCCTCAATGGGCTCTCTCTATTGTTGTGGATGTTTTGTGAATTTTCTTGATAACTAGTGCTACACTGAGACCTCTCACTTGGATAACCCATGTTGCCAATGCAGCAACAATCAATCCATTTGGATATTCTCAACTACACACTCTTGCACACGTAATCAAAGATCACGAGTGGTCCATTATTCCCCTATTCCCAATGGAATAACAAGATATCACACAACTTTGCAGGTATGCTTCAAGATGAATGCTTAGCAGCAATACAATCTAGAGGCTAGGGTTTCTTTGGTTTAAACTTGTTCTGATCTATTCCACACGCAGATGGTAGCTATATATGAGGGAGGGGGATGTTTCCCACGAAATTGACCTATTCCTACTCGTTTGGACTCAACCAACTCGGACACAAACTGACCCAACATGGCTGCAGCCAATTGGAATCTATTTGGAAACTGGCAGAAAACGATTCGTGGATTGTTTCGGTCACCACGCCTTGTACGAGTTGAATTTGTAGATGCGACCAGATCCATTGGAAATATCTTCGAATTTCCTAATCGGATTGTGCTTGTTTGCTTTATTTGGATCCCGTATGAAGAATCTATCACTATTTAAAATTTGGGACTTCTGCCAGTCCAAACCGAAACATTATTTCCTTGTTGTTGTTTTCCATGGCAGCAATTTGTTTTCCACGCCTCCTTCTTGTTCTCCTTGCCTCCTCTTCTTCATCCATGTTTGTGTTATTAGTAAACCTAATCATACATAAATTTACAGGCTTAGGTAGTATAACATTCTCATAAACACAAACATTGTTTATTACTAGGAAAGAATTCACCTTATAATGAACATCAGTGAGACTCAATATTTCCTTCCAGCTCAAACATGTACATTCACCATGTACCCCTATTATATCCTCATCGCATGTCTAGGTACATGTCTGTAACATCCCAGTGTTTGGGAGGTTATAAGGATCTAAATATAATATGTGCATTTGCAAAGCATGTATCTAAAAATACGGGAAATTTTGGCGCGAAAGTTTAAACGAATCAAAGTGACCAATGTTTCACTTGACATGATGAAATAGTTCTAGTTCATCTAGTCAAGAGTGCATTTGGAGTGATCTTTATAACAAGTATCTTAAGAAAAAAATTACCTGATAAGACAAACAGGAATTGGTGATGACCAGCACTAACTCTCAACAAGCCTAACCTCAAGTCTATAAGTGACTTGGGATAATTCACTAGGTATCTAGAACTCAAAGAGGGGTGAGTATCCAAATCTCATAACTGATGATCACACTTCCACAAATTAGTAATTCTTGGTGGAATAATATCATCAACAAATATTTTAGACTCTATAAAACAATAACTCTTTAAGTTATCAACCATTCACACAACTTCTTTATAAATTGAGAGAATTCTTTATTTGGCCCTGTCTGAAGTTTCTCTTCCTTTTTTGGCCTTGGTAATTTTTTTCTTCCTTTTAGGACATACAAAGTTTGATTGGTTCGTTATTTGGCCCTCTAGTACTATTTAAGCACTAAGATGACACTTTTACCCCTGTCGCAATATGTGACGGAATGACACTTAAAAGTTGTGATATACTCGTGTGACGGTTCGCAACGCACCTCTGATATTTTTTGTATAGTACGTGTCAGAATTTTTCCCTTGTTTGACGCGAAAAAATGGTCCCTAGGGACTTCTGCTCCGCGATACAGTACAAATACGCCTAGTAAACATGCCGACAATCACGCCACACGTAAGTAGTCAACGGACCCTGTTCAGGTCAACCAGCTAAGAATTTTATGCACATATTCTTGTACCCACAGGTTTTTAAATGAACCTTCCAGTCTGTTATTATCTGAATGAAATCATCTCGTGACGCCCGCCTGTTCTCCCAGCTGCTCAGGTGCATGCAAGATCGATTAATAATAATGAGTCTATGCATGATACGTGACGAGCTGAACTAGTGTGCATGCAAAAATCAATTGATGGGCCAACGGGTGCATGCATAGCCATATTCTGTACAAATTTTCTCCAACAGGTGCATGCATAGCCGTATTTTGTACAAATTTTCATCCAACATTCCTACAGCGCCACCGTCCGATGGCGTGCACTGCCATACCCGATAGCTAAAAATCTAGTTACCGATCACTTTTTTTAATAACTAACTAGTATATATAATTTTTTAGTGTCATTTTGTTACATATTCTAGTAGGGGTAAAAGTGTCATCTTTATGCTTAATTAGTACTAAAGGGACAAATAAGGAACTAAACAAATTTTGCGTGTCATGAAAAGGAAGAAATATTTTGCTAGGTCCAAAAAGGAAGACAAACTTTAGACAGGGCCAAATAAGGAATTCTCTCTTATAAATTATCTCATAACTATTAAGTGCACCTTCGCAATCTCATAACAAAGGTGCACTAAAACACAAATGATAACCATAAGTCTTAACTCAAAAACCACAAGTGGGAAATGATATAATAATTGTATTAACATATTTATTAAATATGTACATATCTCATCAACCATAAAAGAAGTACCTAAAAGAAGAAATAGATCTTCTTAAACTACCATTAAACCTTGATCATTACATATGATCTTCCCAAACCTCAATATCTTCATTATGAATGACAAAGGTAATAAAGAGAAGAATATAAACTAACAACTATGACATAAGTCATTAAACCCCAATAATCTTCTCATGCTCACGGTCTTATTCATCTTATACAAGTGAACATATGAGATCTGCATACATCAAGTAGCCATTTGATCAACTTACTACCTTAAGTCATCATTCCACTAACACTCCACATTTCTATCCAAATAATCATTCAACAACTAAGGTATCTCTGGATCCAACTAAGGAATAACAACAAGTTATAACCTCTATTAGAGGAAGTAAATTGGAAACTCAGTAAATCAATCATGTATGATGTAAGAACATATCTTATAGGAAACAAAATAACAAGTATATTGAAGAAGAATAAAAGCTTAACTAAGTCTTAAGCAAGATCTTTCTACTTTGTCTAGATTATCTTATTTTCCAATCTTGTGTGAATCATTCTGCAAGAGAAGCAACCCACAAGAAAGGAGGAATTACCACTAGAATACCTACGAAAGGATTCTTCAGATTGTTCTAGAAGTGCCATTCTAATCAACTCTAAGAGTATTTGGAAACTCTTATATCTTGATATGATCTTATTAACTCTCTTAAAATAGTGTGATATTCCAATATTAGTGTTACATAGAAGTAGTTTGGTAACAAGACTAATTACCTTGTTAACAGATCACTTTTGTATACTCAAACAATTGAGTGTCATACACAAACAAACAGAAGGTTGAATAACCTAGTACATCTCAGCCAATTGTATATGATTAGTAATTTGGAGGCAAGTCTGGCCCACTTGTTAAAAATTCTTCTTATATGCATATGGTAACTTGATGTCATAAAACAAACTTACATGCTTTTATAATCATATAAGTAAAACCTTTGCTTGGAATAACTCGTTGTTTTTGCCACATGGGTGAGATAGTTTAAGATGGAATCCCATAGATGATATTACTTGTAAGTGACAAAAGAAGTATCTGAAGACAAGTGGCAACTAGAGAGAAGAACATCAAGCAACAGAAGTCAACAAGGAGCAACACTGTCTCCGGAAGAATTTATTCTGTGAAGCATTAGTTAATGTTAGATAATCCATAACCTCTGTGCCTTGTAATGCTCATCAGAGATGAGGAACATATAGTAAATCTCTTAAATGGAAACAAGTATCTAGCAAGAAATAACAACAAGACAATGCATCAGTTGTCACACCCCAGTTTTTGGAAAGTTGTACTGTGCTCAAGAAGACAAAAATTAGGGCCAACAATTTTTTTTCCCAACAACATGATTGTTTGAACTAACATGTGTTTATGATCTTAATCATATTTGCAACACAAGTTTTGTTTCTTGATAAAACCAATACCAATTATTTTTCTTAAAACACTTTTATAATTTTCCCTCATGTTTTCCTAATATTACTTGAGTGGACTTTTATTCCAAAAGTTGGATCATTCTTGTTTGCATCTTAAAATAAACTTTTAGCTTTGTTGGATACAAGAAAAAAAATCAAAATGATTTATGGAAATTTTCTTTTAAGTTTTCTATAGAAAACAATCCCTGAAAATATAGCCAAGTACATGTTTTCTAACTTTGTTTTCACTAGGCTATAGAATGTTATTTTATGTTTTCTTGACTTTTATTTGATCCTTGATATATGTACTACAAATCCGTCAGCTTGGTTTTATTTTTGGGTTAATAAAAGTTATCTTTTTCTTGTTGTCTTTGTGATATAAAATTAAGGCAGAAAAAGACATTTTTAGAAAATAGAGAAAAACAGAAAGTACACCTTTTCCCACATTGTTTTCATGGCCTTAAACTATTTCAAATTTGTTTCCAAAAGATGTTTATGAAATTTTATAACATGGTTAACAAGTTCCCACTTTGAAAAAAAAATTGGAAACCATTTGACCCTTGAAAACAAACCCAATTTTTTGATCATTTCATCTGTTTCCAACACTTAGAAATTTTCTCTAAGTCTTAAGACTGAATTTTCTGAATTTTGTGAACACTGTGAGATACTATTTTGGACATATGTTTTCTTTGTTTTTCTTTGCAAGTTTTGAGGTGTAACCTTGTCAAGTGTGTTGACCTTAGTACTGACTCGAACCAGGATGTGCCCTTTTGTTTCTAGAAGCCTTGGGAGTGAAGAAAACTTGAGAGAGAAGGTGATGATGTGGCATGGGTATGGGCACCCTTACCTTGCCCTTTACCACCTTGACCTTGACCCATTCTGCATCCAAAGGCCAGGCATTGACTTGCCCTTTCGTGGTCTTGCCTCGGGCCAGCCTTGCCTTGAGGTGGAAAGACCAAAACCGCCCCTGGACGCCCTCATGCCATCAAATGGCATCCACCCGAGACCTAGCCATGCCATTGCGCCTATCCCCATGGCTACAAGCGATTACTCCCGTGTCCCTCTCACCAATAGGCTCTCACACCTCCCCACTCGCACCTCGAGCTGAAGAAAGCAACCCGAGGAGCTCCTGCGAGCTCCACGAGCCAGAACCTCGCCGCCGGCCACCGCAAACACCCCGAGGTGGTTTCGCATGTTCCAGCCCCTCCCACCCCTCCTCACTTACCTGGACGAACTCCCCATCTCTCTCTGACCCACGCTGACCTTTTTCCTTCGCCTCTGCCCCGCAGAAACGCCGCCGCCGTCCGTGGTCGCCGCCACGGGCACCGGCTGCGCGCCACCGCCTGGAGCCACGCCGGACGCCACCGACGACGCCCCTCAATCCGTGGACCTTCCCCGACACCGCGCCGCCCCTTTTTCATCGCCCTACAGTGAGCCTCGCCGTTGCCCGTTTTCTCTGTCGCGTCGGAAGATAGAGAGAGGAGAGGGAGGTGGAAGAACGCAACGCGACCGCCCGATCTGAGATCGACGGCCGCGCTTGAACCATGCACTTTCCCGCTCTGGACGCAAGCGTGCACAGCACGCTGGGCTAGGTTTGCGCTTAGTTGGGCCGAGCGGTGGCAAAGCCGGCCCGTGGACTGATTTTTATTTCCTTTTTGAATCTGTGCAGTTTGAGCATGTTTGCTTTGGCTCTGTGAAAAATACCAAAGGTGCAAATTAAAATCCACCAAAAATCTTGAACCTAGTAATATGTTTTCCTAACCATTTAGAAATTGTAGATCTAAGTTTGACTTGTAGTTTGATCACAAGACCAGTTTTTCCAGAGAGTGTCTATGAGTTTGTTTTGAGCATAACTTTTTGAATATGTAACCATTTTGGTCAAAACAAATTGTTTTGAATAGCTATTGAGCAGATCTATCCATAGGACTTTGCCTCACATCAAGGTGAGTTACCAAATGGAAATGCCATCCATTTTGGTAAAAGGCCAATAGGTTTTTCTAGGATTTTTAGAGTGAGTTTAAAAATGATTTTTGAGGAAAATCCAACTGTATGAGTTTTCTTATGACTATATCTATGTAATCCTAGCTTAGATTAGTTTTTGGATCCATAGATTTATTTTGGTGAGCAAATCTAGAAACAACAACTTTTATGTTTTTGTTTGTAAGTGTGTATTTGTTTCAAATGAAATGTGTGATTATTTAAATCTTGTTTCCTAGCATGCATAGAGTTGTTACCACTTGTTATTAGGTTGTTTGATTGCATTATATCTACCTTAGAAAGTGTGTGCATGTTTGGAAAGTCAAATAGAAGTGGAACTAGCATTTGTTGATTTTCTAGTTTTATTATTTGATTAATGTGTGCACCAAATCTTGGTGTGCCTGATTGACTAAGTTTGTGCTATGTTTGTTATGAGTCCAGTACCATTTTGGTACTGTTATTTTGATGTTATCATCTCTGTTAGCTTGCATGTTATTTTATAGCAAAGCATGTGTAAGATTAGTAATTGTTTTCACTGGACTTGTTTTCACTAGTATGAATAGTCTAGTACTGATTATCTTGTTATACTAATTTTGCCATGAGTGACCAGAGACTTTGTACCTATTTTGCCTTGGAGTTAGTGGTCCCATAACCCACTGGTCCCATTGCATTTAGGTTAGGGATGCAAATCCCCAACTTTACACTTGTGTGAAAATAGCATGTAGTACTATATGATTGGTTGTTATTTTGCACCAAGGGAAATAGATTGTTTGTTCCACTTATGTAAGTGAAAAGTTTAGTTCTTCTTTGTGAATACTAGTATGTTTGGGTGTGATTCATTTGTTAGCATAATATTCCTTAGGAGTATCATGTTAAGAAATGCTTCACTATTGTTTGCTTAAATTTAATTGTTTGCTAATAGAGTAATTCCTTGTGATTGATAGATTATTTGTGAATGATTTTTATTGAGTGTTTGGATTTTTGAAAGTGTTTAGTTGAGCTTGTGTTGAGTGCATAGCTACTGGTTGTGTAGTTTATACTTTGATTGCTTGTTATTTAATTAATTAGAAAAGCATGTATTACTAGGATGAATTGATGCTTGCTTAGTAGATGTTCTCATAGAATTATTTTATGGTATTGCTTACTAGCATGTGTAAGGTTTGTGTGCTGTTAGTAGGTATTTTTATATTCATGAATTTCTTGTTTAGAGTTAAGCATCCTTGTAGTATTATTTGCTTCTCTAGTGTTGAACTAGTGTCACCACTAGAAATTATGAGTTGCCCTAGTATTGTTGCCTTCTATTTCATGAGTGTATGAGTTTATCCTAGCATGTTTAGGATGTTATTACTTCTGTTATGGTGCCATGACATCTTGATTTTCTTGTGCTATAGTTATGGAATACAATTATTTCTTATAGCGTGCTTGTGTAGAATTTCCATACTAGTATGCTATGGATGCAGTCATGTGTTTATATTATTTGATAGGAGTGATATTTCTTGTGATGAGTGTGTTTTAGATTATGTTTTATGACTTGTTATCATTGTTTTTAGCTACTGGTTTGTTTTTTTAATTATCATGATTGATGGATTCCATAACTTTGAGTAGACAAAAGCATAGTCTATAACTAGCATATTCATTTGTGATGTGTTTGCTTGCTGTTTGAAATTGTCTGAGTAATTACCTTAGCATGAGTAGTGTACTCATGTTATTTTTGTGTTAGTATTGTTGTTGTGCTTAGTAGTATCTTTTTACCTATGCATTAGTTTAATCATGAACTTGTTTGGTGATGATTTCTTGTGTGTTGTTAATACCCACTGCCATGGGTATTGCCTTGATTGATTGTTATTATTTTAGTAGCCTCACCTTTTGTGCCCACAAGCTATATTTTTAGCTTCTTGAATATCTTATTATGAGAGTGGTACACCCACTCCATATATGGTATTTAAGATGTGGGATATGGTTTCTCAACCATATATTTGTCTGACGACAGTTTTGTATCGTGAGAGTTATGTGAGATAGATTTCTCGATAACGTTGGAGTGATTGCGCTAGTATAAGTTTGCTTGTTGTATGTGTTGTTTAGTTTAGTTGTTTGGTCTTTCGTTCTGAGAGTGTGTCTTTTATTCGTTTACAACGCTAGAAAACGAAGAAGAAGAAGAAGCAGTTGTGGAGCTGTGCGTCAAGTTCAAGCTACTTCAAGGCCAGGGACATTAAGAGTTTTAAGGAAAGCCATCATGATGCTTGCTGTTATATACACTTATCATTATCTATCATGCATGTTTAACTTCTGAAAGTTTTACAAAAACGTTGATTACCAAAAACTATTTTGAGTGACTTTACTACTATAAATATTACATATATATTACTATGACAGTAGTTGATACTTGGTGTTACCAAGCCCATAGCCACCATATGGTATTTATTACCATCAGAAATATTAGTCCCTAAGTGGACATCCCAAAATTATGTTTTTTGCAAAACAAAGACTTTTATGGAAAACCCGGAGAAAAGGCTGAGCCTTATTCACCGGAGGATTGATGAAGTGGTCATTTTTGGGAAAAGGGTGTTTTTACAAAAATGACACGTAACCTAGTCTTCGCCGGACAACCTTTACCGTACTGCCACTTTACCCCAACATGGGAACGGGGCTTAACTTGAAGTTTTTTTTTTAGTGTGTGTTCTATCTCAATTTGCTATAAGGGGACGAACTCCCTCGAACCGAATTGTCGCCAAGTTATGAAACGTGTGACATACCCAGTGAGGGATTAAGTTCTCCTCCGGGTGCATTAGTTGGGGCTCCTGACTAGGCAAGGTGGGACCTGATGCCGGGGAGCACAAACCCAATTGAAGAGATAGACATGTACTATCTTGGACATAGTGGATGGTTAGGATCAGTTATCTGATGTTCACATACTGTTGTTACAGTCTGCGGTTGTTCACGGCAGATGTACCGAATCTGGTGGATTGTGTACACCTATGCAGAGTAGAACTATTTCAGAATAGCCGCGTCCTCGGATATGGACAGTTTAATGGCCATGTAGCTAGCATTGTGTCAATGTTTTCAAAAAGGAGTTGGACTTGTGAAGTTCTGAAAGGAGGAAATCTTGTACCGTGGAGGTACCGTTGATGAAAAACCAGAAGTTATTTTACAAGAAGTTTTGCAAAGAGAAAACTTTCTTTTAACAAAAGTTTTACAAAACCTCTTGTACATGTGATATCTACAAGAGAAAGAAAACTATACTATTTTGTTTTGAAGTATCTTCTTCAACGAAGATACAGAGATTTTAAAAATCAACTATGTTATGTCTTACATATATCATTGATAGTGAACCCTATGTATAGCCTACCTATTCCACTATATAAGCATACTTGCATTTTGGTAAGCTACGTGATGGGGATCTTGCTGAGTTCATTCAAATGTACTCATATTGGTTTCTTCCCTGGTATTTACTTGCCAGACTTCGAGGAGGAGCCTCAGAAGGAGATCTATGAAGAGGAGTACGGAGCTGATGGCTTTGCGAACTAGGATCGTCTCCTCGTCAGCAGCCTATAGGTTAAGGCGCGACTTGGGCTCTACTACGTTTGTGTGTGTTTAGTCTTCCGCTGTGTGTGTTGCCCTGCGCGGTAGTTGTGTTAGACTTGGTCATGTGACCATGTCTCTTTTGTAAGTGTTTTGTGCAATCGTGTAATGGATATTGTATCTGTGTACCAACATGATATGTTGTTCACGACTGGTGTGATCTGGGATCGTGAATGTATGCATATCGGAGGTGTCCATGAACAGTGGTTCTGGGGGACCTTACAGAGTTGGTATCAGAGCTATCTTGACCTTAGGAGACCTTAGTTAGCATGGACATTAGCTAGTACTCTGACATTTAAAGTTAATAACACTAGGTCACAAAAATGACTATTTTCCAAAGGATTCTATATTCCATCCCCTCTGTGTTTCAAAAAAAAACCTATTTACTCTAAGTTACAATTGAGCATCCTAAAACTTTGCGCACTGTTACCTAGCTTAATCAACTTTAAAATTTTGTGTAGATGGCAGTTGTCTTCACCGAGTCCTTCCGGCTGGGATCGCATGCACCTTGCTACCGCCGCTTTGAGGAGGACTTGATCAAGATGACTAGCATTATCGGTCGCCATGTACCTGAGTTGAAGGGAGCTCGGATTCACCAAGGTGGACGCGAAGTGTCCTGGTTGGTGGTCTGCACCATCCGTGCACCGTTGCTAGCATCGTCAACTCCTGAGATCACGTATGAAGTGAAGGAGAACTGTTGGGAAGATGGTATCCTTAGAGTGATGTAGCTGACCATTGCCAAGCTCGCGAACTTCTTTCGCGGCAAGTTTGAAGGCACCCCCTATAGATACTATGGGAGGCACGATGAGGACAACAAGCCCGTGGATGTCACTGAAGACTTTGTGTTTGCTCGTCATTTCCAGCACTTGGGGGGACAGCTGTACAAAACTCAGTTTTCCCTTGATAGGCTCAGAGGAGAGTTCGATAACCAGGGAAGAGAGATCTTCCAGCTGACCAAAGACCTGCGAGTTTCTACTGCTACTGAGCGTCGTCTCGTGGCACAAGGAAAGACCATGAGATTTGTTGGTTTCCATCTCCGTGCACAAGTGAGAGACCTTCAGTTCCAACTTGAAGCTAGCAAGGCCAGAGTTGAAGAGTTGGAGGAACAGCTACGCGCTTCCTCGAGCACTTAGGATTGCCGCAAGATATTAGGAGTTATGTAGTGTCCACCCAAGACGCTTGTCTGTTGTGTTGTGTGAACTCTTCTAAAGAGCTATGTGTGTGCTAGTTGTGTTGTAAGCCTTATGCTATTTGACATGTGAACCTTAAAAGTTTAGGTTATGCTTTTCAAGACTCTATTTCATGTGTATGTTAGTCCTTGCTTGTGACTATGATTTTCTCTTAGATGCTTGTTGGTTGTTGTGTTAACTACCGTTCTCATCCTTATTATGAGTCGGTTGATGTCACAAAGTTTTCAAAAACAAAACCACCCTTTTAGTTTGCTCTCGTCTTATACCGTCCGTTTTCTTCAGCATGGCCAGCGAGTTGCCTCCACCACCAAAGCCGACAGTTTCCCAACTGTTTTCTCTGATAATGGAAGAACGTGAGGCCGCTCGTGCTGAACACGTTGCCACACATGCTTCCCTGGAGCATTTGACTTAGCTTGTCACCACCAATGCTGAGAATAATGCTATCCTTATGAGAGATTACCAGCGCCTTCTTGCTGGAGAGGGTCGGAAACGGAAGATAGTGACGCCAGGAGAGACTAGTTCTGTTGTGACTCGCAGTACCTTACCTGCGATGCCACAATCTTCAAGGAAGCGTGTGAATGTCAAGCCTAGAACCACGGGTTGCTTTACCTGTGGACAGGAAGGACATTTCGCTCATGATTGTTCCAAGAAGAACCGTGTTCAAGTTCACCCTGATGAAACCGAAGAAAACCCAAGGTCCAGCCCCGAAGAAACGCAAGAATCGGATGAGTGCACCTCGAGACCCAGATGATGTTGCAGAAGCACCTGCGACTCATGCCGTAGTCAACGGTATGTTTTCAAACCAAACCTGTGAACCCCATAGTCGTGTTTGACTTCATAACCTGAGGAGTCAGACGTGAGCGGAACACGAGAAGTGTCACGTCGGACTAGAAAGAGTATCTTTAAAATTAACAATACTAACGTAACTTCAACTAATTTTAGTTAAATACCTTACAGAGTTGGTAGCTTAATACCTAACACCAGTTTGAAAATTTCTAACCAACTTTTCCAAAACCAAAGAGAAAGGTGCCTTAGGATGTTATATAGCTGTTTAAAAGAAAAGTGAAAGGTTGAAAAAAAATTGGATTGGTGAACTATGATTGTTACTAGGTAATAAGATCTCTCGTATATGTTTTGGAGGAAACAGATTTTAGAACATGAGCTTGTGGAGACGCATTTGAGTTTTAGCTTAGGAAGGAAAGATCGAGGATCATATGATTTTAGTTGAGGTGAATTATAGTATATATACACCGGGGATAACCAGTTGTGGACCCCAAAAATTTGGAAGTTATCAGTAACTAAAATTTGTAGCTTGAAGAAATGATTGAGGTTTAGAAAGATTGGTGGAAATTATTGGATTTTAGGAAGCACTTGATATATAGAGAGTTGGATTGATTAGAAAGAGTGTGATCAGAAGGATTTGTGAATTTGGGATGAGGATGATGTTTTGCCTAGGTGATTCTTATCCTGGATTTTAGAAGAAAGACTGAGTGTAGTAAAAAGATTGTGTTGGATTGAAATTAAAATATGATTTATGATTAAAGATGGATTGGAGGAATATTGGATTTGATATGGGAAGAAGTTGGTGGATATAAAAAGATGATTTTGGATTTTAGGAAAAAAATCAATATGACTTGGATTTAGTAGGTGATTATTCTTGATAATATATTCTCAGAGCTTGTCACGCTCTATTGAGATTGTTTGGCGAAAATGATTTAACATCAATTAGGAGATAAGAGTTTGGAGTATTCGAAAGGATTAATAGGAGTAGTAGTACAGGGCTGGTATATGGTTGTTGAATTTGGTGGTTTAGCCTTAGCAGTATGATCTTGATGAAATACTTTTGAGGGAGACAAATGAATTGAGACTTGATTTCTAGGAGTATATTAGAGTAAGAGGAAGATAGTGGATTTTCCTGGATTGTTAGAAAATGAGCAATGGAAAGCTCATGCTTAATAAAGATTGATGGATATCTGATTAATTGATCTATTTAGTGATGAGAGAGTTTATTCTCCAAAGGAGAAATAGTGGTATAATAATCATATGAGTTTGGAAACAAGTAGATCTTTGTCTGAAGGGTAACCCCTGGTTTGATATCATGGATTTGAGGAACGATAAGTTCGAGGTTTAGAACATGGCACCCAGACCTTTGGAAAATTAACTTGCCGGTGAATTTTAGTAAGATTAATCAAAGGGGGAAGCACCTATGCTTAATGTTACCAACCACCAGCACATGTTTTTATAAAAAAATCTAACATTGTTGTTTTGACCACACCCTCTTTTCGCTTGCCTGCGAATCTCGGGACGAGATTCTTCTAAGGGGGGAAGGTCTGTCACACCCCAGTTTTTGGAATCTTATACTGTGCTCAAGAACACAAAAATTAGGGCCAACAAATTTTGTTTCCAGCAACATGATTTTTTTAACTAACATGTTTTTATGATCTTTATCATATTTGCAACACAAGTTTTGTTTCTTGATAAAACCAATACCAATTTTTTTTTCTGAAAACACTTCTATAATTTTCCCTGATGTTTTCCTAATATTACTTGAGTGGACTTTTATTCCAAGACTTGGCTCATTCTTGTTTGCATCTTAAAATAAACTTTTAGCTTTGTTGGATCCAAGAAAACAAAATTTCAAAATGATCTATGGAAGTTTTCTTTTAAGTTTCCTATAGAAAACAATCCCTGAAAATATAGCCAAGTACCCGTTTTCTACCTTTGTTTTCACTAGGCTATAAAATGTTATTTTATGTTTTCTTGAATTTTATTTGATCCTTGATATATGTACTACAAATCCATAAGCTTGGTTTTATTTTTGGGTTAATAAAAATTATCTTTTGCTTGTTGTCTTTGTGATATAAAATTAAGGCAAAAAAAGGCATTTTTAGAAAACAGAGAAAAACAGAAAATACACCTTTTCCCACATTGTTTTCATGGCCTTATACTATTTCAAATTTGTTTCCAAAAGATGTTTCTCAAATTTTATAACATGTTTAACAAGTTCCCACTTTGAAAACAAATTTTGGAAACAATTTGTCCCTTGAAAACAAACCCAACTTTTTGATCATTTCATCCGTTTCCAACACTTAGAAATTTTCTCTAAGTCTTAAGACTGAATTTTCTTGATTTTGTGAACAGTGTGAGATACACTTTTGGACAGCTGTTTTCTTTGTTTTTATTTGCAAGTTTTGAGGTGTAACCTTGTCAAGTGTGTTGACCTTAGTACTGACTCTAACCAGGATGTGCCCTTTTGTTTCTAGAAGCCTTGGGAGTGAAGAAAACTTGAGAGAGAAGGTGATGATGTGGCATGGGTATGGGCACCCATACCTTGCCCTTTCCCACCTTGACCTTGACCCATTCTGCATCCTAAGGCCAGACATTGACTTGCCCTGGGCTAGCCTTGCCTCGAGATGGAAAGACCAAAACCGCCGCTGGACGCCCTCATGCCATCAAATGGCATCCACCCGAGACCTAGCCATGCCATTGCCCCTATCCCCACGGCTACAAGCCATTACTCCTGTGTCCCCCTCGCCACTAGGCTCTCACACCTCCCCACTCTCACCTCGAGCTGAAGGAAGCAACCCAGGAGCTCCTGCGAGCTCCACGAGCCAGAACCTCGCCGCCGGCCACCGCAAACACCCCCGAGGTGGTATCGCACGATCCAGCCCCTCCCACCCCTCCTCACTGCCCTGGACGAACTCCCCATCTCTCTCTGACCCGCGCTGACCTTTTTCCTTGGCCTCTGCCCCGCAGAAACGCCGCCGCCGTCCGTGGTCGCCGCCACGGGCACCGGCCGCGCGCCGCCGCCTGGAGCCACGCCAGACGCCACCGACGACACCCCTCAACCCGTGGACCTTCCCCGACACCGTGCCGCCCCTTTTTCATCGCCCCACGGTGAGCCTCGCCGTTGCCCGCTTTCTCCGTCGCGTCGAAAGAGATAGAGATGCAAGGGAGGTTGAATAACGCAGCGCGACCGCCAGATCTGAGATCGACGGCCGCGCTTGAACCGCGCAGTTTCCCACTCTGTCCGCACGCGTGCACATCGCGCTGGGCTGCGTTTGCGCATAGTTGGGTCACGCGCTGGCAAAGCCGGCCCGTGGAGTGATTTCTATTTTCTTTTTAAATCTGTGCAGCTTGAGCATGCTTGCTTTGGCTCTATGAAAAATACCAAAGGTGCAAATTAAAATCCACCAAAAATCTTGAACCTAGTAATATGTTTTCCTAACCATTTAAAAATTGTAGATCTAAGTTTGACTTGTAGTTTGATCACAAGACCAGTTTTTCCAGAGAGTGTCTGTGAGTTTGTTTTAAGCATAGATTTTTGAATCTGTAACCATTTTGGTCAAACCAAATTGTTTTGAATAGCTATTGAACATATCTATCCGTAGGACTTTGCCTCACATCAAGGTGAGTTACCAAATGGAAATGCCATCCATTTTGGTAAAAGTCCAGTAAGCTTTTCTAGGATTTTTAGAGTGAGTTTAAAAATGATTTTTGAGGAAACTACAAGTGGATGAGTTTTATTATGACTAGATCTATGTAATCCTAGCTTATATTAATTTTTGGAGCCATAGATTTATTTTGGTGAGCAAATCTAGAAACATCAGCTTTTTTGTTTTTGTTTGTAAGTGTGTATTTGTTTCAAATGAAATGTGTGATTGTTTAAATATTGTTTCCTAGCATGTATAGAGTTGTTACCACTTGTTATTAGGTTTTTTTTCTTTCATTATATCTACCTTAGAAAGTGTGTGCATGTTTGGAAAGTCAAATAGAAGGGGAACTAGCATTTGTTGATTTTCTAGTTTTATTATTTGATTAATGTGTGCATCAAATCTTTGTGTGCATCTGTGATGTGTTTGCTTGCTGTTTGGAAATTTTCTGAGTAATTACCTTAGCATAAGTAGTGTACTCATGTTATTGTTGTGCTAGTATTGTTGTTGTGCTTAGTAGTATCTTGTTACCTATGCATTAGTTTAATCATGAACTTGTTTGGTGATGATTGCTTGTGTGTTGTTAATACCCACTGCCATGGGTATTGCCTTGATTGATTGTTATTATTTTAGTAGCCTCACCTTTTGTGCCCACAAGCTATATTTTTAGCTTCTTGAATATATTATTATGAGAGTGGTACACCCACTCCATATATGGTATTTAAGATGTGGGATATGGTTTCTCAACCATATATTTGTCTGATGACAGTTTTGTACCCTGAGAGTTATGTGAGATAGATTTCTCGATAACGTTCGAGTGATTGCGCTAGTATAAGTTTGCTTGATGTATGTGTTGTTTAGTTTAGTTGTTTGGTCTTTTGTTCTGAGTGTGTCTCTTTTATTCGTTTACGACGCTAGAAAACGAAGACGAAGAAGCAGTTTTGGAGCTGTGCGTCATGTTCGAGCTACTTCAAGGCCAGGGACATTAAGAGTTTTAAGGCAAGCCATCCTAATGCTTGCTGTTATAATACACTTATCATTAACTATCATACATGTTTAACTTCTGAAAGTTTTACAAAAACTTTGATTACCAAAAACTATTTTTGAGTGACTATTACTACTATAAATATTATATATATTACTATGCCAGTAGTTGGTACTTGGTGTTACCAAGCCCATAGCCACCATATGGTATTTATTACCATCAGAAATATTAGTCCCTAAGTGGACATCCCAAAATTATGTTTTTGAAAAACAAAGACTTTTATGGAAAACCCGGTGAAAAGGCTGAGCCTTATTCACCGGAGGATTGATGAAGTGGTCATTTTTGGGAAAAGGGTGTTTTTACAAAAATGACAAATAACCTAGTCTTCGCCGGACAACCTTTACCGTACTGCCACTTTACTCCAACATGGGCACGAGGCTTAACTTGAAGTTTGTTTTTGTTAGTGTGTGTTCTATTGCTATAAGGGGACGGACTCCCTTGAACCGAATTTTCGCCAAGTTATGAAACGTGTGACATACCTAGTGAGGGATTAAGTTCTCCTCCGGGTGCATTAGTTGGGGCTCCTGATTAGGCAAGGTGGGACCTGATACCGGGGAGCACAAACCCAATTGAAGAGATAGCCATGTACTAGCTTGGACATAGTGGATGGTTAGCATCAGTTATCTGATGTTCACATACTGTTGTTACAGTCTGCGGTTGTTCACGGCGGATGTACTGAATCTGGTGGATTGTGTACACCTCTGCAGAGTAGAACTATTTCGGAATAGCCGCGTCCTCGGATATGGACAGTTGAATGGCCATGTAGCTAGCATTGTATCAATTTTTTCAAAAAGGTGTTGAACTTGTGAAGTTCTAAAAGGAGGAAATCTTGTACCGTGGAGGTACCGTTGATGAAAAACCAGAAGTTGTTTTACAAGAAGTTTTGCAAAGAGAAAACTTTCTTTTAACAAAGGTTTTACAAAAACTCTTGTACATGTGATATCTACAAGAGAAAGAAAACTATACTATTTTCTTTTGAAGTATCTTCTTCAACGAAGATACAGAGATTTTAAAAATCAACTATGATATGTCTTACATATATCATTGATAGTGAACCTTATGTATAGCCTACCTATTCCACTATATAAGCATACTTGCATTTTGGTAAGCTACGTGATAGGTATCTTGCTGAGTACATTCAAATGTACTCATATTGGTTTCGTCCCTGGTATTTACTTGCCAGACTTCGAGGAGGAACCTCAGAAGGAGATCTACGAAGAGGAGTACGGAGCTGATGGATTTGCGAACTAGGATCGTCTCCCGGTCAGCAGCCTGTAGGTTAAGGCGTGACTTGGGCTCTACTACGTTTGTGTGTGTTTAGTCTTCCATTGTGTGTGTTGTGTGTTGCCCTGCGCGGCAGTTGTGTTAGACTTGGTCATGTGACCATGACTCTTTTGTAAGTGTTTTGTGCAATTGTATCTGTATACCAACTTGATATGTTGTTTACGACTGGTGTGATCTAGGATCGTGAATGTATGCATATCGGAGGTGTCCTTGAACAGTGGTTCTGGGGGACCTTACATCAATGTCTTGTGATATGTTGAGGTAGGTGGAAACAAGCTAAGTACCTTGTTTTCCAGATCCTTTTCATACATAAGACTAATAGATAATAACACAAATACATCTATACACAACCATGTAAATGATTACATATTTCTAAAACCAACATTTGATAATAACCATACTTGAAAATCTGTGTGGAAAACAAACCATGAAGATTCCAAAGCCACACATGTTTCCATTTAATCAAGTACTAAAAATAGCAGGCATGGCTTGCACACACCTAAGTAAAAGGACAACCAAAAATTGCTAAAACTTCCAACTATGAAAGATGGAATGGTATCATAAAATAAAACAAGTTCCTTCAACCATTAATATCATTTGGTGTGACATGGAATAAAATTCCATATTAAATGATTTTCATAACAGTGCATAGAACCATTACCAGATAGTTTTAGTAAATTACTTTCGATAAGGAATTATATCTAAAATTGTCCAATTGAGTTATATCACCTTGTTAAACCACATGCTTGTTGTGTGCTCATGATAATCATATCTATGATAATTTTAAAGCCATTTAATAAATGAAATGGAGATAAAACAACAAAACTACTTAAACTGAACACCTAAGTGAAAATCAAACCTTCATCAATTTCACCAAAACAAAACATGGTGATGTTGCATTTTTGGCAAGGATTCCAAAAATGATTTTTATTAATTTTTCTGTTTACAACACAACCCTGAAAACAAGTCGACGAAGCACAAAGTGACTAACATAAGAAGACAAAATAAGTGCAACTTAAAAAAATTCAACATAAAGAGGGGAAACTTATTATTGTTAAGATGCATAAAACCATGTTTCCCTCTCTCATAATAACTTTCAGTAGCATCATGAATAAAATTAACAATATAGATATCACATAAAACATTCTTATCACGAGCCACATGCATAAAATAATTAATACTCTCCACATAAGCATAGTCATTCTTATTAATAGCAGTGGGAGAAAATTCAACAAAATAGCTATCATTATCATTCTCATCACCATAATCATCAAATATAGGAGGCATATTGTAATCATAATTAATTTTCTCCTCAATAGTAGGTGGACTGAAAATAGCATGTTCATCATTTTAAACATCATATATAGAAGGCATATCATGATCACAATAAAATTTATCATTCATAGTAGGTGGAACTAGAATACCACAATCATTATAATCATCATATATAGGAAGAATAATATCATCATAAGCAATAGAATAGTTATCCTCCAAAATGTGTTCATTTGTAAACATATCATTGTTTTTACCAGGAGGAGATGTATCAAGCATATGATCATTAGTAGAAAAAGGATTTTCAAACACATCATCCACAAGTTTAGAGCTTTCTATATCATCATTTTCAATATCAAAAGTAGTGTGATTTTCCCAATCATGATCACTACTATATGTAACAGGCATAGGCTCATCATCAAAGCAAATTTTCTCCTTCGTGCTTGGGGAACTAAATAGATCATTTTCATATAAACTAGCTTACCCAAGCTTAGACTTTTCCATAGCATTAGCAATAATGGTGTTCAAAGAATTCATACTAATAAAATTGCTATTAGCATGCAAATAAAGCTCAATAGGTGTTTTTAATTTTCTCTTCAAACACTTCATGTCCTAACTCAAGATAAATATTAGAAAGCTCTCTCATTTTTTTTTGCTTTCCATTAAGCCTAACTAGTGAAAATAAAAACAAGAAACAAAAAGATATAATTGCAGAATCCAAAGGAAATAACTTTGAGCACTCACACCCGAGGATGTGAGTACCTTTTACCTTACCTCCCCGGCAACGACGCCAGCAAAGAGCTTGATGTCTACGCACGCTTCTATTCTTGTAGACAGTGTTGGGCCTCCAAGTGCAGATGTTTGTAGAACAGCAGCAAGTTTCCCTTAAGTGGATCACCCAAGGTTTATCGAACTTAGGGAGGTAGAGGTCAAAAATATCCCTCTCAAGGAACCCTGCAATTAAAATACAAGAAGTCTCTTGTGTCCCCAACACACCCAATATACTTGTCAGGTATATAGGTGCACTAGTTCGGCGAAGAGATAGTGAAATGCGAGTAATATGGATGGTTATAAGTAATAATAGCAATCTGAAATAAATATGGCAGCAAGCAAAGATGTAGCAGAACAGGCGGAAAACAGTGTTTCAATGCTTGGAAACAAGGCCTAGGGATCCTACTTTCACTAGTGTACACTCTCAACAATGATCACATAATTGAATAACTAAATATCTTCTCTTCACTATGCTACTCTTAACCCTCTCTGGTTGGATAACGAACACTAATCATTGTGTAGGGCTGCAAAAAGCATTCCTTAAAGTAAGAGTTCCCATGTCTAGTTAACCCCACGCTGTCACTATGAGCGCCCTAGAAGGTACTAGACAAACACCACAATTCATAGAGGAGACACCCACTATGTGCACACTGTCACCTTCACACCACGGGACAAGGTGACTCCAAAGTTCATATTAATAAAACACTTGAGTAGCACAGTATGAAGAGTAACATCTACTTATTCAACTATATTACAAAGCTCACGATCACATATAGATCACACCATGGGAGAGAGAGATGAACCACATAGCTACCGGTAGAGCCCTCAGCCTCGGGGGAGAACTACTCTCTCCTCATCATAGGAGACAGCAACAGCGATGGAGATGGTGGTGGAGTCGATGGAGATGGCTTCCCGGGCACTTCCCCGTCCCGGCAGGGTGCCAGAACAGAGATCTGTCCCCCGAAACTTGTCGGTGGCGGAGGCGGAGCTACAGATGTATTTTGTGGAAAAGTTCGATCCTTTTAGGGTTTTCCCTCGGGGGAGTATATATAGGCGAAAGGGCGATGCCGGGAGGTGGTCAGGGGCCCACACCACCAGGTGGCGCCACCGGGGTGGACCCGCGCCACCCCATGGTGTGGCCCCCCTCCGGGGCTCTTCGGGACTTCTGGAAGCCTTCGAAACTTCTAAGACTTCTGGCTTTTGAATTTTCCAATTCTGAGAATATTTCCAGAACAACGTTTCTGAAACTAAAAACAGCAAAAAAATAGGAAACTGGCTCTATGGCATCTTGTCAATAGGTTAGTCCGGAAAACGTGTAAAAATGCTATAAAGAAGGGAGAAAACATGTAGCAATTGGCATAACATCAACATGGAACATCAGAAATTATAGATACGTTGCAGACGTATCAGCGAGTAAGCCAGCTGTGATCTTTTCTCGTTCGCATGTCAACGGGCTGCCAGAGCCGTACGTTGTAGGTCTTGCGAGACTACATGCACATGGGTGGGATCCCTTAATTCCCACGGACTCTGGGGTCTATGATGGTTTTCCCGGGGCGCCTAGATATCCATCGTGAGGGGTGGAATCAGGGGTTAAACCTGCGTGGCAGAAATGGGTTGGCATGCGTTGTGCAGAGAAGCATAGTTTGGTTTGGATCAACAACCGGGCCCCACACCTAATTAGGTGTGGACAGGAACGATCGCCTGGTTGTGCAACATGGTCTTTATTGCCTATGGGTAAAGTAACACACCTCTTAAGAGTGTAAAAGGATGTGGCATGTTACCCCCTGTTCCGGGAAGGAACTACGAACGCTACAGGGAAGGCAAATCCATGAAGTTCCAGTCCTATGATGGTCTGGCGGGCATAGTTTTCAGAATTAAAAGCAACCTCTTGAATAAAGATTTACAAAAACCTTGCATTAGCTTGGCAGAAATGGGTTGGCATGCGTTGTGCAGAGAAGCATAGTTTGGTTTGGATCAACAACCGGGCCCCACACCTAATTAGGTGTGGACAGGAACGATCGCCTGGTTGTGCAACATGGTCTTTATTGCCTATGGGTAAAGTAACACACCTCTTAAGAGTGTAAAAGGATGTGGCATGTTACCCCCTGTTCCGGGAAGGAACTACGAACGCTACAGGGAAGGCAAATCCATGAAGTTCCAGTCCTATGATGGTCTGGCGGGCATAGTTTTCAGAATTAAAAGCAACCTCTTGAATAAAGATTTACAAAAACCTTGCATTAGCTTATGACTCTTTCGAGTCTAAAGTTGTAGTTAGTGCATCAAACTACCCACTATATATCATGAACTTGCTGAGTAACGCTCGTTACTCATTCGTTCCCGTTTGATCCCTTGCTTAGAGTTGAAGCCTTCTGGAAGTCGTCATCGTGAAGCCATCGCTATCTAAGGAAGCTAGGTGGAGTCATATCTTACTTAGCGAGTAAAGCATCATCATCAACAACGCTGGTGGAGGAGATGCTATCAAGGTGTAGGAGGAGAATATTCTTGCACTTAGCTGTTTCAAGCCATAGATTAGGGCTGACATCAGCTGTAGTGGATTAGGTTCTGAGCTAGAATTATTCTCCATCTTGGAACTTCGAATTCCTTCTTATGATGTTTGATTTGCATGAGATATTCTTTGATTCTTCAAGGAGATTCTCAAGATTTTGTAATGAAAGTTTGTATCCTATAGCTTTGCTTGGACCTGCTATGTTTCTATTGTACTATTCTGAGGGATGTAATATTCAGGGATAAGTCCTTCTACGAGTATTATGTCAACGAATTGCGCACTACACATGCAGTGGTGTGTTGGGTCACCACAGATGGTATCGGAGCGAAGCGACCTTAGGTTTAAAACCTTTTAGGAGATATGTTGGTTGGTAAAGACTATAGGAATCCATCTTATGTAAACCACATTTCCTACAACTATGATGATCATTCACTTGAGAATGGTAAGGCCATACTTTTATAGAATATTCATACTCAACTTGAGTAAATTTACTTATCTATTTTATTTATACCTAGGTATGAATAGTTAGAAGTCTAGCATGTATCAGTTTTATTGAGAAAAAGAGTTCTGACGTAGTCAGAGATGATTAAGTCAAAGTGATGATTACCCATTCTATGAATGTATAGGATGGAGTAGAATATGGTATAGAGTAAGAATATGAGTCAAAAATAAGGGATGTTTGAGAACCATGAAGAGTTATTAAACTCTGGTAACTATGGGGTATATACCATATCCTTAGTTATCACGTTTAGAGGTGAATCATTATAGTATAGTATAGTATAGAATTAGGAGAAGGCATAAGCATTGATGGAAGCTACATTACTACTCCTATGATGTGATCAACAACATGAAGGATCAACAGATGCCATGAGAAGTTTATCATAATCAAGAGGAAGCAATTCAATTGATATGGTATTTAGTCCCATGTGGAACCAAGTTAGACAACAACCATTATAGTATCATGTTGTCTTACTTTATTCCATTGTAGTAAGGCATGCAATTGGAGTAATTGCCAAGTCAAAGAGTGGTTGTGTAGAATAGGATTATAAGGTACTATATACCTACTTGTAGTGTATAGAATTTAAGAGCCTTGGTACTTGATATGTTCTACTCAAAGTACTAATATTTCACGGGCTTTTGATGCATGAGTGATAACTGCATTTGGGATTTATTAGATCTTATTTGGATTTTTGATTGACTAAATCTGAACATGAAGATGGAACTTGATGTGCAAATGCATGTGCAAACACTAAGTTCTTTCTTGATGTTGCTGGTCTAGAGGGTATAGGGTTATTATGAGAGCGGTGTGAGTTATCAGTAGATTGATACAACCACCAAAGCTCTGGAAGACCAGAAAGACAAGAAGGCAGAAGTCAATGAAGCCACTGATGGGAATGAACCACATTCACATCTTGTTTGGAGTTGGTGAGATACTTCATCAACACATGGTGAGCTACCACAAGTGATCACATGATTAGTTATGTCTGAGAAAGAAATATGTAGAAGATCGGTAAGTTAACTTATGGAGTCACCCTGTAGAAGTCAAGACCCAAAGATGTAGAAGGACCATAGGAAGTAACCGGTGGAATAGGTTCTAGTCACATGTAGGAAAGAGTTAAAACTCGAGGAAACTCGAAGATATTTTCACTAAATAGATGAGTCTAAATCAATGTACACTATGTTGTACAAGCTTCTTTGAGCAGTATCTCTCTTGAGACCACTAGATTCAACCAAATGGAAATCTAACCATAGATGGTATCCAGTGTACTGGAAGAATCTTATTGGTTATTCATCACCCGATGGATATACCAAATGTTCTTCAGAAAGTTGTGAGAGGTAGGAAACCATACCTATTCATCGGAGAACAAAACTTGGTATCCACTATATGGTGGAAATACCACGTGTTCTTCGTGAGACCATTAGGAAGGTTTAGTGACAAAACAGAGTTGTCATAATAACAGGAAAAGTATTAGTTCATAGTGCAAGATAGTGGAAGGTGAACAATCAAGACAAGAGGTTACATATGGCAAGGTCAACACAAGAAAACAGTTGTGAAGTTTCAACCATCTACAGAAGTTCTCTCTACCTATCTTTACGTGAGAGAGGTTGAACTTCGGGACGAAGTTCTTGTTAAGGGGGAGATACTGTAACATCCTAGTGTTTGGGAGGTTATAAGGATCTAAATATAATGTGTGCATTTGCAAAGCATGCATCTAAAAATACGGGAAATTTTGGCGCGAAAGTTAAAACGAATCAAAGTGACCAATGTTTCACTTGACATGATTAAATAGGTCTAGTTCATCTAGTCAAGAGTGCATTTGGAGTGATCTTTATAACAAGTATCTTAAGAAACCAAATCACCTGATAAGAAAACCAGAATTGGTGATGACCAACACTAACTCTCAACAAGCCTAACCTCAAGTCTATAAGTGACTTGGGATAATCCACTAGGTATCTAGAACTCAAAGAGGGGTGAGTATCCAAATCTCATAACTGATTATCACACTTCCACAAGTTAGTAATTCTTGGTGGAATAATATCATCAATAAATATTTTAGACTCTATAAAACAATAACTCTTTAAGTTATCAACCATTCACACAACATCTTTATAAATTATCTCATAACTATTAAGTGCACCTTCACAATCTCATAACAAAGGTTCAATAAAACACAAATGATAACCATAAGTATTAACTCAAAACCCACAAGTGGGAAATGATATAATAATTGTATTAACATATTTATTGAATATGTACATATCTCATCAACCATAAAAGAAGTACCTAAAAGAAGAAATAAATCTTCTTAAACTACTATTAAACCTTGATCATTACATATGATCTTCCCAAACCTCAATATCTGCATTATGAATGAAAAAGGTAATAAAGAGAAGAATATAAACTAACAACTATGACATAAGTCATTAAACCCCAATAATCTTCTCATGCTCACGGTCTTATTCATCTTATACAAGTGAGCAAATGAGATATCCACACATCAAGTAGCCATTTGATCAACTTACTACCTTAAGTAATCATTCCACTAACACTCCACTTTTCTATCCAAATAATCATTCAACAACTAAGGTATCTCTGGATCCAACTAAGGAATAACAACAAGTTATAACCTCTATTAGAGGAAGTAAATTGGAAACTGAGTAAATCAATCATGTATGATATAAGAACATATCTTATGGGAAACAAAATAACAAGTATATTGAAGAAAAATAAAAGCTTACCTAAGTCTTAAATAAGATCTTTCTAATTTGTCTAGATTATCTTGTTTTCCAATCTTCTCTGAATCATTCTGCAAGAGAGGCAACCCACAAGAAAGGAGGAATTACCACTAAAAGACCTACATAAGGATATTCAGATTGTTCTAGAAGTGCCATTCTAATCTACTATAAGAGTAGTTGGAAACTCTTATATCGTGATATGATCTTATTAACTCTCTTGAAATAGTGTGATATTCCAATGTTAGTGTTATATAGAAGTAGTTTGGTAAAAAGACTAATTACCTGTTAACAGATCACTTTTGTATACTCAAAATATTGATTGTCATACTCAAACAAACAGAAGGTTGCATAACCTAGTACATCTCAGCCAGTTGTATATGATTAGTAATTTGAAGGCAAGTCTGGCCCACTTGTTAACAAATTCTTCTTATATGCATATGGTAACTTCATGTCATAAAACAAACTTACATACTTTTATAATCATCTAAGTAAAACCTTTGCTTGGAATAACTGGTTGTTTTCACCACAAGGATGAGATAGTTGAAGATGGAATCCCATAGATGATATTTCTTGTAAGTGACAAAAGGAGTATCTGAAGACAAGTGCCAACTAGAGAGAAGAACATCAAGCAACAGAAGTCAACAAGGAGCAACACTGTCTCAGGAAGAATTTATTCAGTGAAGCATTAGTTAATGTTAGAGAATCCATAACCTCTATGCCTTGTCAAGCTCATCGAAGATGAGGAACATATAGTAAATCTCTTAAATGGAAACAAGTATCCAGTAAGAAATAACAACAATACAATGCATGAAAATGTCTTGTGATATGTTGAGGTAGGTGGAAACAAGCTAACTACCTTGTTTTCTAGATCCTTTTCATACATAAGACTAACAGATAACAACACAAAATCATCTATACACAACCATGTAAATGATTACATATTTCTAAAACAAACATTTGATAATAACCATACTTGAAACCTGTGTGGAAAACAAACCAACAAGATTCCAAAGCCACACATGTTTCCATTTAATCAAATACTAAAAACAGCAGGCATGGCTTGCACACACCTAAGTAAAAGGCCAACAAAAAATTGCTAAAAATTCCAACTATGAAAGATGGCACGGTATCATAAAAGAAAACAAGTTCCTTCACTCATTAAAATCATTTGGTGTGACATGGAATAAAATTCCATATTAAATTATTTTCATAACAATGCATAGAACCATTACAAAGTAGTTTTACTAAATTACTTTCTATAAGGAATTATATCTAAAATTGTCCAATTAAGTTATATCACCTGGTTAAACCATATGCTTGTTGTGTGCTCATGATAATCAAGTCTATGATAATTTTAAAGCCATTTAATAAATAAAGTGGAGAGGAAACAACAAAACTACTTAAATTGAACACCTAAGTGAAAAATTCAAACCTTCATCAATTTCACCAAAACAAAACATGGTGATGTTGCATTTTTGACAAGGATTCCAAAAATGATTTTATTAATTTTTCTGTTTACAAAACAGCCCTGAAAACAAGGGTTTCTTTTCAGTTTGTAAGACAGAAGGACCTCTATGCAAATAGTGGAAACTTCAGGGGGTTATCGCAAGTTGGATTTTCTTTTCTTTCTTCAACCTCGAGCTAGAAGGCAGAGGAGAAGATAGGGACGGCCACGCCATCATTGTCACTTCCTCCTCGCCGCTGTTTCGCGAGTATAAAGACTAGGGAGGGGTCTCCATCGAGCTCTCTCTCGCACTCTCTCCCCTCGCTGTCTCTCTCTTTGTATTCCTTCATGGGAGAACACCAGAACCCGAAACCCTAGCTAGATGCAACTGCTTGCCGCCGTCGACTCTGGACACCTCGCGAGGAACCGAGGCCACCTCTGGAACCGCCAGGATCTCCTATCTCTCCTCGCTGAGTATCGCGAGCTAGGAAACCGTGGAGACGGAGAATTTCCATGTTCCCTTTCTCTCTGCCGCCATTCGTTGTGGAAGCGCACCGTCGATTCTGATGACCTCGTCCTTCACCGAGCATCTACACACGCTCAGGGTGAGCTCCCGCACCTCACCATGCCTTCAATTTGAAGTTTGGTGGAGAATTCATCGCTGTCACCGTGTTACTGTCACCGACACTGCGTAATCTCGCCGCCGGCGAGGTTCCGGTGACCATTCGGTCAAATTTCCACCATCCCTAGATTCCTTAGTTCGTGCTCTATCGACTAATACAAACGAATCGATTTAATTCGGAGCAAATCGCTCGATTTGTATGCAACTGTGAAGAATTCCCCACTGATGATGTGTCATTACGTCAGCATGACGACATAAAGGATTTTCCTTTCTTTTTAATTTTTATTTGATTTAAAATTGAATATGACAGGTCGGTCCCACCTGTCAATTCAAAAAGGACAGAAAATAATTAAATTTTATTAATTCAATAACTTTAATTCTATAACTCATAAAAATATAAATAATATACCAAATTAATAAAAAAAATCTAACTACTTATGAACTTTTCAAAAATGTTTAATAAAATTTAAAATTTAATATTTTCTTTAATTAAATTAAATCATTTTAAATTGAGAAAATAATAAATAATTCATAAAATCAGAAAAATACAAGTTATATACCAAAATGCCCCAAATGACAAATGAAACTCATCTATGATGTTTTCAAAATCATTTGACCAAGTTTTCATATGTGTAATATTTTGCCTAGTCATTTAATTCATTCAAAATTAAGAAATTAATAACCTATTAAAATCTTTTCAGAAACATTCAAATAATATAGCAAATGAAAGATAACAACATTTTCAAACTCATTATGTCAATAACAACTTATTTTGTTGAATTTATGAATTCTCTTTTTAGAAGTATAAGGGAAGTCTATAGGAATCCAATATAACGAGGACTAATCGACACCACACTAACTTCTTTAATATTGAACCCAAATAAGTTTGCACTTCCTAATCCTTTTGACAAACATTATTGGATTACAAGTTGATAGAGATGATTGTAGTATGTACTCACCTTGAGGTAAATTATTTGGTCTTAGCCCCACACTTTTAAATAGTGAAAAACAACATGTGTTGTAATTTCCTTAAAGTTGTTTTCAATATGATATTACCTTGTGTTATTGTCTTGTTACCTAACCAAGTATTAAACACTTATATCCAGACATGGTAACAATTGTTGGTTAAGTTAAAGTGAAACACATGTATGTCTAAAAGAAGTAATAACCACATCACCACAAGTAATGAAACAATTCACCTAAAACCTATGTGGTCTTAGTATCGTATCGATCGTTGCTTACACATGTAAGCTGGGGTATTTTCCAGGTTTTTTCGCGATGCATATCATTATTATCCATGTATCATCTTGCCATTGTTTTCTGTAGTCCTTACCAGGACTACTTTGCTATCTTTCAGACATGGATTATGTCACATCCCAATTTTGGAATACCTGTTAACACAGTTGTTTTGCTAATTGCTTTACTAGTAAACCTTGGTTGTGTTTGTTTGGGGTTGTTTAAGTGCAACCAAACAAACTAATTATATAAACTTGCAAACTTAAAAGGATAGCAAAGCAGTGAACTAAAAATATTCAACATATTGTTCCAGGGATAAAAATATTCAACATATTGTTCCAATGACTTTGACAATATTTTCTTAAGTAAATATTGATCAAAGAGTTTTCCAAAAACATCTTATGAATCTCATACTTGTTGAATATTATTCCAAGGCCTAATTTAAGAAAGAGGAAACACTTAATAAATTTCCCTAAAAGATTATCAGAAAAAGAGGCATTCTTAAATGCTTCACCAAAATCTTATCAAATGTTTTTCCAACCTTGCAAGCTTAAAAACAAAGGTATTGGAGAGCATTGACTTGCTATCTCTAGTCACATAAATTTTTTTGGCAAAGCATTGTTAAAGAAAAGCCAAGTGTCTTATTAAATAGAAATTCCAATATTTCTAGAAACAGAAAACTAAAACAAGTTACTATTGGAAACTTTCTTAAAATGATTTGAAATTCATACCATTGCTTCCTTATATCAAATAAGGAACACACACAAGAGGAGACCAAAATTTGAATCAATTGAAGTCCTGAAAACATGAGTTTTCTCCACAGCAACATTTGGGATTTTGAACAAGTTTGTTCTACAAGCTTTTTCCAAATGCCATGAAATAAATACCACATTCTCTATATCATAAATAAGGATGAAAACCAAAAGGGCACAAGTTTTTGAATAATTTAAGTTGCCAAAAACCCCCTGTTTTCTTGACAGCACCTTTTTGAAATTTGAACAAGTTTGTTCTATGAAGTAACTCTAAATGACTTGAATTTTCTACCACATAAGGAACACAACAAATAAGGAATGTGTGCCAAAAATTATCATTTTTGGAAGCTCCTAAGTAGGTTAATAAATTCAATGTCCATTTATGTAAGAATTCAAATTTGAACAACTTTGAATTATAAAGTTTATCTAATTGAGCCAATTTTCATATATGTTGTACATCTCAGCTAATAAGAATTTTGGGCAAAAGGAAATTAAATTTTGTATTTGTTTGCTGGGTGAAAATCACATTGTGCAGAGAGGACAGGGACCTAGTTGTAAATACCCAGGGATCAAATTGTAATCCGAGTCATCTTCAACCTCTAGCTCCCTGTAGAGAACAGCACCCCTACCCATGCCTTCGATTGGAAGCAACTCGAGGGGATAAAGAGGGCCCCCATGTGCCTTGTCTCCCCCATGCCCCCTCTATCTCTCCCCCCACTCGAGCTCTTCCTCTCTCTCTCTAATTTTCTTGCAACCAAACCCTAGCCCGAGTAAGCGCCGTCGATTCGGCCGATAGAATGCTCGCCGCCGGCAGCCGTTGCCGCCATAATCTCCGCCTCGTCGAGTAGTCCCGTGGTGCCGAGGGAATCAAGCCGAAAAGACCCGTAGACGCCGCGCCGTCCGATTTCGTCTTCGGGGCCGACGGAGCTCCGGCGAGCTATTGCCGCCTCCTCGAGCTTCCTCCGTCCTAGCCGGGCGTCTCTGCGCATCCACGGTGAGCAGGCGACCCTCGCCGCATCTTTTCCCCCTCCCTCTCCCTCGGTTTCGACCCCGCGTCGCGGTAGCCGTCCGGCCGCCGCCGCACGCCGTCGCCGCCGCCCTTCCGGCCGTTCCCGGGAAGCGACGTTGGCTTCACTTGGTTCCCCTCGTCGTAGGCTACGTGTAGGTAGTTTACATTTGCAAAATGGTAGCCGGTTGCGCCCGTACGAGTTCGCCGGAGTTGTCTCCCGCCGGCGAGTGACATCACGGCGAGGTCACGCTCGCGTCATCCCTTGACCCCGCGTGGATGCAGTCAAACTGGCCGGTGGCCCCATTGCTCGCCTGCGTGGCAGCCGCGTGGCGGTCTGGCCCGCGAGTCAGCGAGTCTGGCTAGCTCTGCCGCGGTAGAAATCGTTTTGGCCGGCCCAAATTCCAGATCTAGCCCAGTCTAGTTCTTTTTCCATTTTTATTTCGACAGAATGTTGCATGTTTACTTTAGGCTCTAAAAGGCAACCTAAAAGATGTTTTTGACCACACAAAAATTCACAGATGTACACAAACAAAATCTAAACCATCTCCAACTTGTAGATCTACATTTGGATGAATAATTTTGAAATGAAAAATGATTTGGCAACAGGTACCAGAAACACCAAAATGAGCACCATTTTAAATCCACAACTCAGAATGAAGTGAGGCCAATTGCATTGGAAAGCCCTTGAAGTTTCCTAACAGGAGAAATTAACCTTGCTTCCAAATTCATTGTATTTTTGAAATGGCATGCAATTTGGTAAAACACCAGAGAGCACTTTGGTGATTTTTATAAAATTATTAAAAATGAATTTTGATGCAAACTCAATTGGATGGTCTTGTATATGTTTAGGGCTATCCAAACATAGAAGGGTTTAATTTTTAGAGCATCCTAGAAAATTTTGTGGACAGATCCTTGTTTTGCTTGTTTCTGCCATTTTGGCATTTTAGTTAATTAAATTGTGTGAATATATTTTTGTGTTGAAACATTGTTTTCTAGCATGTATAAGTTGTGTGAACTTGCTTTCTAAGTATTACTTAGCTATTTTATCATGTTAGAATGTGTGGACTTGAATTGAGAAGAAATATGATTTATGGTTATAGCATATGTTTATTCTCTAGTAATACTTGCATAGATATTTTGATTGATTAATTTGTGTGCAAGTGATTGAATTGTTGTGTTGAGAATATTAGATTCAGTACCATTGGTACTTATATTTTGTTAGTATCACCTCTTATAGCTTGCATTTGAGTTGGTAGAAAAGCATGAGTAGTTTAATCATTATTATGAAAATGTTTTGGAAAAATTCCCTCATGTGTGGAATTTTTGGCATTAATATCTGTGGTTGCATAGCCACATATTTTTGGGTTGTGTTCATAGGACCAGTAGAATTTTGATGATGTTGTTATGAGTACTTGACCCCTAAAGTTTTCACTTGTGTGGAAATAATAGCATGAGTAGCATTGCCTTGCTTATTTTTGCACCCTATTATTTTCTGCTAGTTTTGTTAATGCACTAGATGCTAGTTTAGGCTTTTGTAATTTTTGTCAAGTGTGACCAGAGGCATTGTGACCTCTTAATGCTTTGTTATGCTAGTGGAACACCCACTGGTTTCATTGCATTTTTGTTGGAAACATTATTTCCCCAAACTAGATGCATTTCTCTTATGTAGTTTCATAACTAATGAGTGCCTAGTATTTTTGCTTTGGGAATTTTTGTGCTAAACAAACATGGGTATGCTTCTGTTTGTAAGTGGTTGTAATCATGTGTGGCTTGCTAGGAAAATTCCATTTTTGGAGTGTTGTTTGATTCCCCTAGTAATGTCCCTTTTTATTACTACTAGTATGTAGGAGTTGCCCTGCAAATTGAAGCATTGTTTTGCTAAATGGGATATTTTTGTTATAGCAAGTATAGATGTTTTTCACTCCTGTTTTTATGACATGGACCCTCTGGGTGTATTTCAATTACTTGATTGAAATACATCCATTGATTCTTCATGTTTGAGTAGTACTAGATTCCCTAGCATTTTTGTGTTGAATTAATTTTTCTGCCAACTTGTGTTTGGTGGATATTTGTGTATCCTTGCATGAGGACATGTTTTCATTCCCATTATGATAGCATGGTTCCTTGTTTGCATTTTAGTACTTTATTTATTATGCTTTCTTGCATAGCAAATTTTTAGTAGAAACATGTCTATAAGGATTCCTCCTTTTTAGTCATTGTTTCTATTGCTCTCACTATGAGAATTGTGTGTTTTGTGATGAGTCTATTACCTTGTTACATTTGTGTAGGCTCACTGATTTGTAAAAGTAACTTTTACAAATCATGTGTTTCATTTATTCTTGATGTCAATTTAGACTCAGTAGAATGGCTACCTTTTTCTTTTTGTTGTTTGGTTGATAGACCCATTGCCATGATTATTTTTGTGCATGTTTTATATACTTTTAGTAGGCTCACCCTTGTGAAACTAAGTGTATTTTGGGTTTATTAATATCATGGGATGAGAGTGGCACACCCACTGAATCCATGATATTGAGGTTGTGAGATATGTTTCCTCCAACCTTGAGCTGTCTTATTAAATGGCATTTCTGCCAAGTGTGGTTGTTTGATTGTTTGCCTCAATTAATAATTGAGTGATTTTGTTATTATTAGTTTTCCTTGCTGTATGTATTGTTATGTATGGTTGCTTGCCTTGATTGGTTCTGAATGTGTGTCCTTTTTTCCTTTTACGACGTTAGAAAACGAAGAGGAAGGAAGTGTCGTGAAGCTCTGTTTCAAGTTCCAGTCACTCCCAAAAACCAGGGACACAAGGAGATACCAGGCAAGCCATCCTGATTGCTTGCTGATACAATACTTACCATTATATATCATGCATGTTTTACCTCTGAAGTTTTACCAAAAACTTGATTATCAAAACTATTTTTGAGGTGGAAATTACTACTATACTATATATAGGTTACTATCATGCCAATAGTTAAACTTGGTAATACCAAGCCCATAAGCCACCATATGGTATTTATTGCCATCAAATATACTAGTCCCTAAGTGGACACCCTAAAATTGTGTTTCTACAAAACAAAGGCTTTACGGAAAAACCCGGAGAAAAGGCGGATCCTTGTTCTCCGGAGGAATGTGGAAGTGGTCATTTTTGAGAAAGTGGTGTTTTCAAAAATGACACATAACCTAGTCTTCGCTGGACAACCTTTACCGTACTGCCACTTTACCCCGATATGGGTAGGGGCTTGATTAAAACTTGTTATGGTTAGTATGTGTACTATCTCAAGTGCTATAGGGGATGGGATCCTCCGAACCGAAATGTCGCTAGGAGTGGGGAATACGGGACATCTAAAGTGGGGGATTAATTTTCCCTCCGGATGCAGCAGTTGGGCCTCCTGTCTGGGCGGTGTGCGACACGGCTTGCCGGGGAGGGGGAAACCCAATTGAAGAGATAGACATGTTCTAGCTTGTACATAGTGGATAGTCAAGATCAGTTATCTGATGTTCTCATAGGTGAGGACAGTCCATGGGTGTTTCATGGCGGATTCTGGATCTGGTGGAAATGTGTACACCTCTGCAGAGTAAAACTATTTCGAGATAGCCGCGTCCTCGGATATGGACGGTTGAATGGCCATGTAGCTAGCATTGTGTCAATGTTTTCAAAAAGGAAGTTTTTGAAAGGGAATTTTTGGAAAGGATGTATTGAACTTGGGAAGTTCGGAAAGGAATGGAAACTTATACCGTGGAGGTATCGTGGATGATGAAAAGCCAGATGATGTTATACAAAACAAAATGTTTTGCAAAGAAAACCTTTTCTACTCTAAGCAAGAATTTCTGGAAACTGATTCCAAGAAGTTTTGCAAAGAGAAAATATTCTTTAACAAAGTTTTACAAAAACTCTTGTACATGTGATATCTACAAGAGAAATAAAACTATATTATTTTCTTCTGAAGTATCTTCTCCAACGAAGATACAGATTAAACTGACTGCAACTGTGGTGTCGTCATATATGAACACCATTGGTAGTGAACCCTATTTATAACCTACCTATTCCACCATATAAGCATACTTGCATGTTGGTAAGTGACATGATGGATGTCTTGCTGAGTACATTCAAATGTACTCATTATGGTTTCGCCCCTGGTATCTACTTATCAGATTTGGAGGAGGAGCCTCCGAAGGATATTTATGAAGAGAAGTACGGAGTTGGCGGCTTTGCGAACTAGGATCGTCTCCGGGTCAGCAGCCTGTAGGTTAAGGCGTGACTTGGGCTCAACTACGTTGTGTTTTATTTGTCTTCCGCTGTGTTTGATAAGTTGCCTGCCCCATGTGGCAGTTGCGTTAAACTTGATCATGTGATCTTTTATGTAATACCTTTATGTATTCGTGTAATGGATGATGTATTTCTGTGTGCCAACTGTGTATGTTGTTCACGACTGATCTTTCTGGGATCGTGAATGTATGCATACGTAGGGTTTCAGACTGCCGGTCTGGGGTCCTTACAGAGTTGGTATCAGAGCCATCCTGACCTTAGGAGACCTTAGTTAGCATGGACGTCAGATAGGAAAGAAAAGTATTTTGGAGTAAAAACCTATTTACTATCTAAATTATTTTTATCTAAGGGAATTTTAGTAAATTTTCCCTCCTTATTATCTTTTCAAAAGATTCTAAATGCATATCAAGGGCGTCCTTGAACAGTGGTTCGAAGGGCGGGCCTTATAGAGTTGGTATCTCTCTCGGTTAAGAGTTTATTTCTTACTTGTTTGCAACTGTTCCGCTCTGTTTTTGAAACATCTCTCGTCTTTGAAGTTTTCTGTTCAGAAAATAGTTGGGGTTTCAAAAACAGATTGTTGCATAAAGTTTTATCAAAACTTTACTTCTATTATCTTGTTTCTATCCAAAAGCTTTTATACTTGCCGATGTCCCGAGAAGACCAAAATAATTGCCTAGCTCTGCAATGAGGATGGTCAGAAGTAGATATAGTTCTTCAGCCACTTCTAGGATTTTGGATCATTCCCCGACGTAGCTCCAGTGGAGCCTTGCTTGTGTGTTATGTCTTGCTTATGTGTGTCCGTAGGACTTTGTGCTATTGTGTGGTGTAGAATTTGGTTCATCTAGGCTTCTATATGTTTGCGGAGTGCTCAAAATTTTGCAGATTTGTGATTGCCCCGCTCTTGTTTTTGAATCGCCTCGTGTTAAATTTTTGCAAGCAAAAATGTTAGTATAGTATTCAAAAACAAGAATTTGTTGCTTAGACTTATACTTGTTTTCGCTTCATAATGCGACCCGTCGTGAACCACCACCATCTCCCCCACAATCAATGAAAGCACCTTTGGGCCTAATAATAGAGGACCATCAAGCCACACGAGCTGCTAGCGTTGCTACCAATGCTGCACTCCAACAATTAAAGCTCCAACAATGACAGCCTTCAAAGAAGAAAATGCGTGAAGAAACCAACCAATACTGACCAAAACCTCTATGTTTGTGTGTGTGCAAAAGACTCTTTCTACCATGTTGGCTATATGTCGCACCTTTTTATGTCCCCTTCTAAAAGACCAAACTAAAGAGATCCCCTTTTAAAGGTTATATACCTCCCTCCTATGGAGGATAGTGCAAAATAAGTCTTCACATGCCATGATGCGTAAACCCCTAAAAAGGCAATCAAAAGAGCACAATTCAATATTCGACGTACGATGACGCTCGTCGTATCTTGTCGGACAAACATGATTAAATAGAAAGCTAACAAGACTAACATGCTTTGTCTAATTTTAGGTTGATACCTAACCAAAGCATGCAAACTACTGACAACTCTTTCTAAACCAAGGAATTAAGTGACTTACGACACCTTTTAATATAGTTGGTAAAAAGGAGAAGTCACGAGAAAATAAAATGATGACCTATTCGTTTTCTAGTCAATAAAATATCGGGTGTATCTACTTTGGAAATCAAAACTTGGTAGACATTGTAGGTACTGTGGTATTCAGGGTTTAGAAATTAATTGAACGATGGAATGGTTATGATAGATCTAGAAAACAGCAGTTTTCCTGTTCTTGTTTCTTTGTGTGCTCTTGATTGAAATAAATTTGTGTATTATTTAATCTTGCTTCCTAACTTATATGGAGTTGTTAGGACTTGTTATTATGTTGTTTTCTTACAACCAATCTACCCTAGAAAATTTGTGCATGATTGGAACTCGAATAAAAATGAAATAGCATTTGTTACCTTCTAGTTTATTAATTGGAAGTATTGTGAGAACTAGATCTGTGTATACTTTCTTAGTAGATTTTGTGCTATGTTTTCTTTGAGTCAAGTAACATTTAGGTACTGTTATTTTGATGCGTGTACCTATGTTAGCTTGCATGTCTTTTAATAATAAAGCATGTGTAAGAATTGCTATCAATATGCACTAGTATTGCTTCACTAGATTAAATAGCCTTATATTTTTATCTTGCATGCAAAGTTTTTCATGAGTAACCAGAGGTTTAGTACCTAATTTGCCTTGGTATTAGTAGGCCATAGCCCACTGGTCCCATTGCATTTTGGCTTGAGGATGAAAATCCCCAACCATACACATGTGTAAAAATAGTATGTTTCACTATGTGATTGATTTCTATTTTCCACCATGGAAAAATATAATTGTTTCTTTTCACTTATGCAAGTGAGAAGTTTATTTCTTATTAGTAAATACTAATATGTTTAGGTGTGATCCTTTTGTTAGCATAATATTCCTTAGGGGTATCATGTTAAGAAATGTTTCACTATCGTGTGCTAAAATTAAATTGTTCGCAAATAAAATAAATTCCTCTTGATTGGTAGATTGTTTGTGAATGATTTTAAATTGAGTGTATGGATTTTTGAAAAGATTAAGATAACTTTTCATTAATTACATAGCTACTGGTTGAGTGAGTTATACCTTGTTTGTTTGCTAGTAATTGGTTAAAGAAAACCGAAATTGCTAGAAGAAATTTCTGCATGCCTAATGGTTGATTCATAGAATTACTTTGGTGTTTGTGCTTACTAACATGAGTAAGTTTTGTGTGCTGTTATTAGGTACACTTATATACATGACTTGCTTGTTTAAGTTTAAACATCATGATAGCATTGTTTGCTTCTCTAGGGCGAAACTAGTTTCACCACCAGAAAATGGTGATTTTTGCTCTAGTATTACCTCTTTTTATTTTATGAGTATATGTGTTGATATAGCATGTTTAGGAAGTTATTACTTCTGTTATCATGCCATGAATTATTTAGCTGCATGTTCTATGGTTATAGGATATGATTATCTCTTATAGCATGCTGGTGTAGATTTTTCATACTAGTGTGTTATTTGTGCAGTCCTGTTTTTTTTGTTACGCCTGTGTAATAGGAGTTTTATCTTGTGTGAAGATGGTGTTTTATAGTATCTTTGTGATTGTTTTCATTGGTTTTTAGCTACTGGTTGTTTGCCAATTGTTCATGATTGATGGACTCCAAAACCTCCAATAAACAATAACCTAGTGAATAAATAGTCTATTCATCTGTGGTGTTGTTTGCTTGCTTATTGGATTTTGTTTAAATGTTTTACCTTAGCATGAGTTTATACTTGTGTTATGATTGTGCTTAAGAGTATCTTAAGAATCTAAAATATCCAACTAAAATCATGAACATAATAAGTGATAGTTGCTTGTGGTGAGTAATATCCACTGCCATGGGTATTGTTCTGTCTGTTTGTTTTACCTTAGCAACCTAACCTCTTGCACCCACAAGCTATATTTTTAGCTTCTTATATACCTTGTTATGAGAGTGGTAGACCACTCCATATGTGTTATGTAATATGTGGGATATAGCTAGAAACTCATGTAATAATTGACGGTACTTTTCCAGGTAGTTCTGCACTAAAAGGAACTAGTTGGCAGTAGTGACGTTATCAGAAAATTTTAAAAATTTGGTGGTTGAGTAAATTGATAGCTAGAGAAATTTTTTAAACTAAATTTGCTAATTTAGGGATGTACCCCACCTCCCAAGAAAAGTCAAAGGGGGGAAGCATCTGCACTCCAACACTAACATTGTGTTTGTTGGCCCTCCCTTAGTCCTCGCTTGTGAATCTCGGGGACGAGATTCTTTTTAAGGGGGGAAGACCTGTCACATCCCAATTTTGGAATACCTGTTAACACAGTTGTTTTGCTAATTGCTTTACTAATAAACCTTGGTTGTGTTTGTTTGGGGTTGTTTAAGTGCAACCAAACAAACTAATTATATAAACTTGCAAACTTAAAAGGATAGCAAAGCAGTGAACTAAAAATATTCAACATATTGTTCCAGGGATAAAAATATTCAACATATTGTTCCAATGACTTTGACAATATTTTCTTAAGTAAATATTGATCAAAGAGTTTTCCAAAAACATCTTATGAATCTCATACTTGTTGAATATTATTCCAAGGCCTAATTTAAGAAAGAGGAAACACTTAATAAATTTCCCTAAAAGATTATCAGAAAAAGAGGCATTCTTAAATGCTTCACCAAAATCTTATCAAATGTTTTTCCAACCTTGCAAGCTTAAAAACAAAGGTATTGGAGAGCATTGACTTGCTATCTCTAGTCACATAAATTTTTTTGGCAAAGCATTGTTAAAGAAAAGCCAAGTGTCTTATTAAATAGAAATTCCAATATTTCTAGAAACAGAAAACTAAAACAAGTTACTATTGGAAACTTTCTTAAAATGATTTGAAATTCATACCATTGCTTCCTTATATCAAATAAGGAACACACACAAGAGGAGACCAAAATTTGAATCCATTAAAGTCCTGAAAACATGAGTTTTCTCCACAGCAACATTTGGGATTTTGAACAAGTTTGTTCTACAAGCTTTTTCCAAATGCCATGAAATAAATACCACATGCTCTATATCATAAATAAGTATGAAAACCAAAAGGGCACAAGTTTTTGAATAATTTAAGTTGCCAAAAACCCCTGTTTTCTTGACAGCACCTTTTTGAAATTTGAACAAGTTTGTTCTATGAAGTAACTCTAAATGACTTGAATTTTCTACCACATAAGGAACACATCAAATAAGGAATGTGTGCCAAAAATTATCATTTTTGGAAGCTCCTAAGTAGGTTAATAAATTCAATGTCCATTTATGTAAGAATTCAAATTTGAACAACTTTGAATTATAAAGTTTATCTAATTGAGCCAATTTTCATATATGTTGTACATCTCAGCTAATAAGAATTTTGGGCAAAAGGAAATTGAATTTTGTATTTGTTTGCTGGGTGAAAATCACATTGTTCAGAGAGGACAGGGACCTAGTTGTAAATACCCAGGGATCAAATTGTAATCCGAGTCATCTTCAACCTCTAGCTCCCTGTAGAGAACAGCACCCCTACCCATGCCTTCGATTGGAAGCAACTCGAGGGGATAAAGAGGGCCCCCATGTGCCTTGTCTCCCCCATGCCCCCTCTATCTCTCCCCCCACTCGAGCTCTTCCTCTCTCTCTCTAATTTTCTTGCAACCAAACCCTAGCCCGAGTAAGCGCCGTCGATTCGGCCGATAGAATGCTCGCCGCCGGCAGCCGTTGCCGCCATAATCTCCGCCTCGTCGAGTAGTCCCGTGGTGCCGAGGGAATCGAGCCGAAAAGACCCGTAGACGCCGCGCCGTCCGATTTCGTCTTCGGGGCCGACGGAGCTCCGGCGAGCTATTGCCGCCTCCTCGAGCTTCCTCCGTCCTAGCCGAGCGTCTCTGCGCATCCACGGTGAGCAGGCGACCCTCGCCGCATCTTTTCCCCCCTCCCTCTCCCTCGGTTTCGACCCCGCGTCGCGGTAGCCGTCCGGCCGCCGCCGCACGCCGTCGCCGCCGCCCTTCCGGCCGTTCCCGGGAAGCGACGTTGGCTTCACTTGGTTCCCCTCGTCGTAGGCTACGTGTAGGTAGTTTACATTTGCAAAATGGTGGCCGGTTGCGCCCGTACGAGTTCGCCGGAGTTGTCTCCCGCCGGCGAGTGACATCACGGCGAGGTCACGCTCGCGTCATCCCTTGACCCCGCGTGGATGCAGTCAAACTGGCCGGTGGCCCCATTGCTCGCCTGCGTGGCAGCCGCGTGGCGGTCTGGCCCGCGAGTCAGCGAGTCTGGCTAGCTCTGCCGCGGTAGAAATCGTTTTGGCCGGCCCAAATTCCAGATCTAGCCCAGTCTAGTTCTTTTTCCATTTTTATTTTGACAGAATGTTGCATGTTTACTTTAGGCTCTAAAAGGCAACCTAAAAGATGTTTTTGACCACACAAAAATTCACAGATGTACACAAACAAAATCTAAACCATCTCCAACTTGTAGATCTACATTTGGATGAATAATTTTGAAATGAAAAATGATTTGGCAACAGGTACCAGAAACACCAAAATGAGCACCATTTTAAATCCACAACTCAGAATGAAGTGAGGCCAATTGCATTGGAAAGCCCTTGAAGTTTCCTAACAGGAGCAATTAACCTTGCTTCTAAATTCATTGTATTTATGAAATGGCATGCAATTTGGTAAAACACCAGAGAGCACTTTGGTGATTTTTATAAAATTATTAAAAATGAATTTTGATGCAAACTCAATTGGATGGTCTTGTATATGTTTAGGGATATCCAAACATAGAAGGGTTTAATTTTTAGAGCATCCTAGAAAATTTTGTGGACAGATCCTTGTTTTGCTTGTTTCTGCCATTTTGGCATTTTAGTTAATTAAATTGTGTGAATATATTTTTGTGTTGAAACATTGTTTTCTAGCATGTATAAGTTGTGTGAACTTGCTTTCTAAGTATTACTTAGCTATTTTATCATGTTAGAATGTGTGGACTTGAATTGAGAAGAAATATGATTTATGGTTATAGCATATGTTTATTCTCTAGTAATACTTGCATAGATATTTTGATTGATTAATTTGTGTGCAAGTGATTGAATTGTTGTGTTGAGAATATTAGATTCAGTAACATTGGTACTTATATTTTGTTAGTATCACCTCTTATAGCTTGCATTTGAGTTGGTAGAAAAGCATGAGTAGTTTAATCATTACTATGAAAATGTTTTGGAAAAATTCCCTCATGTGTGGAATTTTTGGCATTAATATCTGTGGTTGCATAGCCACATATTTTTGGGTTGTGTTCATAGGACCAGTAGCATTTTGATGATGTTGTTATGAGTACTTGACCCCTAAAGTTTTCACTTGTGTGGAAATAATAGCATGAGTAGCATTGCCTTGCTTATTTTTGCACCCTATTATTTTCTGCTAGTTTTGTTAATGCACTAGATGCTAGTTTAGGCTTTTGTAATTTTTGTCAAGTGTGACCAGAGGCATTGTGACCTCTTAATGCTTTGTTATGCTAGTGGAACACCCACTGGTTTCATTGCATTTTTGTTGGAAACATTATTTCCCCAAACTAGATGCATTTCTCTTATGTAGTTTCATAACTAATGAGTGCCTAGTATTTTTGCTTTGGGAATTTTTGTGCTAAACAAACATGGGTATGCTTCTGTTTGTAAGTGGTTGTAATCATGTGTGGCTTGCTAGGAAAATTCCATTTTTGGAGTGTTGTTTGATTCCCCTAGTAATGTCCCTTTTTATTACTACTAGTATGTAGGAGTTGCCCTGCAAATTGAAGCATTGTTTTGCTAAATGGGATATTTTTGTTATAGCAAGTATAGATGTTTTTCACTCCTGTTTTTATGACATGGACCCTCTGGGTGTATTTCAATTACTTGATTGAAATACATCCATTGATTCTTCATGTTTGAGTAGTACTAGATTCCCTAGCATTTTTGTGTTGAATTAATTTTTCTGCCAACTTGTGTTTGGTGGATATTTGTGTATCCTTGCATGAGGACATGTTTTCATTCCCATTATGATAGCATGGTTCCTTGTTTGCATTTTAGTACTTTATTTATTATGCTTTCTTGCATAGCAAATTTTAGTAGAAACATGTCTATAAGGATTCCTCCTTTTTAGTCATTGTTTCTATTGCTCTCACTATGAGAATTGTGTGTTTTGTGATGAGTCTATTACCTTGTTACATTTGTGTAGGCTCACTGATTTGTAAAAGTAACTTTTACAAATCATGTGTTTCATTTATTCTTGATGTCAATTTAGACTCAGTAGAATGGCTACCTTTTTCTTTTTGTTGTTTGGTTGATAGACCCATTGCCATGATTATTTTTGTGCATGTTTTATATACTTTTAGTAGGCTCACCCTTGTGAAACTAAGTGTATTTTGGGTTTATTAATATCATGGGATGAGAGTGGCACACCCACTGAATCCATGATATTGAGGTTGTGAGATATGTTTCCTCCAACCTTGAGCTGTCTTATTAAATGGCATTTCTGCCAAGTGTGGTTGTTTGATTGTTTGCCTCAATTAATAATTGTGTGATTTTGTTATTATTAGTTTTCCTTGCTGTATGTATTGTTATGTATGGTTGCTTGCCTTGATTGGTTCTGAATGTGTGTCCTTTTTTCCTTTTACGACGTTAGAAAACGAAGAGGAAGGAAGTGTCGTGAAGCTCTGTTTCAAGTTCCAGTCACTCCCAAAAACCAGGGACACAAGGAGATACCAGGCAAGCCATCCTGATTGCTTGCTGATACAATACTTACCATTATATATCATGCATGTTTTACCTCTGAAGTTTTACCAAAACTTGATTATCAAAACTATTTTTGAGGTGGAAATTACTACTATACTATATATAGGTTACTATCATGCCAATAGTTAAACTTGGTAATACCAAGCCCATAAGCCACCATATGGTATTTATTGCCATCAAATATACTAGTCCCTAAGTGGACACCCTAAAATTGTGTTTCTACAAAACAAAGGCTTTACGGAAAAACCCGGAGAAAAGGCGGATCCTTGTTCTCCGGAGGAATGTGGAAGTGGTCATTTTTGAGAAAGTGGTGTTTTCAAAAATGACACATAACCTAGTCTTCGCTGGACAACCTTTACCGTACTGCCACTTTACCCCGATATGGGTAGGGGCTTGATTAAAAACTTGTTATGGTTAGTATGTGTACTATCTCAAGTGCTATAGGGGATGGGATCCTCCGAACCGAAATGTCGCTAGGAGTGGGGAATACGGGACATCTAAAGTGGGGGATTAATTTTCCCTCCGGATGCAGCAGTTGGGCCTCCTGTCTGGGCGGTGTGCGACACGGCTTGCCGGGAGGGGGAAACCCAATTGAAGAGATAGACATGTTCTAGCTTGTACATAGTGGATAGTCAAGATCAGTTATCTGATGTTCTCATAGGTGAGGACAGTCCATGGGTGTTTCATGGCGGATTCTGGATCTGGTGGAAATGTGTACACCTCTGCAGAGTAAAACTATTTCGAGATAGCCGCGTCCTCGGATATGGACGGTTGAATGGCCATGTAGCTAGCATTGTGTCAATGTTTCAAAAAGGAAGTTTTTGAAAGGGAATTTTGGAAAGGATGTATTGAACTTGGGAAGTTCGGAAAGGAATGGAAACTTATACCGTGGAGGTATCGTGGATGATGAAAAGCCAGATGATGTTATACAAAACAAAATGTTTTGCAAAGAAAACCTTTTCTACTCTAAGCAAGAATTTCTGGAAACTGATTCCAAGAAGTTTTGCAAAGAGAAAATATTCTTTAACAAAGTTTTACAAAAACTCTTGTACATGTGATATCTACAAGAGAAATAAAACTATATTATTTTCTTCTGAAGTATCTTCTCCAACGAAGATACAGATTAAACTGACTGCAACTGTGGTGTCGTCATATATGAACACCATTGGTAGTGAACCCTATTTATAACCTACCTATTCCACCATATAAGCATACTTGCATGTTGGTAAGTGACATGATGGATGTCTTGCTGAGTACATTCAAATGTACTCATTATGGTTTCGCCCCTGGTATCTACTTATCAGATTTGGAGGAGGAGCCTCCGAAGGATATTTATGAAGAGAAGTACGGAGTTGGCGGCTTTGCGAACTAGGATCGTCTCCGGGTCAGCAGCCTGTAGGTTAAGGCGTGACTTGGGCTCAACTACGTTGTGTTTTATTTGTCTTCCGCTGTGTTTGATAAGTTGCCTGCCCCATGTGGCAGTTGCGTTAAACTTGATCATGTGATCTTTTATGTAATACCTTTATGTATTCGTGTAATGGATGATGTATTTCTGTGTGCCAACTGTGTATGTTGTTCACGACTGATCTCTCTGGGATCGTGAATGTATGCATACGTAGGGTTTCAGACTGCCGGTCTGGGGTCCTTACAGATTATTATTGTTATTTCAATCTCAGGCAAGTTCATCACTTGCTCATATCCTTTGAACTATTTCCTAACGAACTATTTGCAAAAACCTTATCGTATTACCATCTATTCTCAAAAGAATGCATGATCCTATGTTTATAATAATATGACTACTTGAATGACAACCCGAGTGGTAGTGTTATGTTTGGCGTGAGGATGGGACCTGACGTGGGGGAGAATCCTGGACCTATCGGGTGAGGCTACCCGGTCCAAGGCCCAAGACCGAGCCTAGAGGGAGGTTCCACCTACAGTTCTAGAAGGCCCAACTGGAGCCCACCCGGAAAGACTTGCGGGTCAAGAAGGAAACTTGTAACCGACCTAAAGCTAGGGTTTGTAACCCCCCCCCCCCGGGGACGGTATGAGACCTGGCCACCTATATAAAGCCAGGAGAACCACCGGGGGAGGGATCCAATCAACTTCTCACCACCAAAGCCTTGAGCCCGAGACCATACTCTCGACTTGAGGACCCCCCCCATTGTAACCGATCTACTCATAATACAGATCGAAAGAGCAGGAGTAAGGGTTTTACCTCTACGAGGGCTCCGAACCTAGGTAAATCGTGCCCCTGTTAGCCGAAGATTGTCACCAGTGTCCATACGTTCTCTTAATCAAAACCTTACCAGATCATCCGAGGGACTTGTTGAGATGACTAATCGACAATTGGCACCGTCTGTGGGAACGGCGGGCGCTGGATCTACGGCGTCTTCGGCCTCATCATCGCCAACCTTTAGCTAGAGCCCCGGAACCTCGACTCTAGCGGAACCAATCTGCTTCGGGTTGATCATCATCGCGCCCCACTCGCCGGAATCACGCCCGGCGTTCAGCGGATTGGAGAAGAGCGCCAACCTTACGTTCGGGAGCCTCCACTTCCACGCCAACAATGCAGGGATCTTGCACTTCCCTGAGCAGATCGATCTCGGCGAATCAGACTCCGAATCTGTCTCAAGCCCGGCAACCCTCGACTCGCCACCCGACAACACTGGTCGCGACCTAGCGCCCAGTGGTGGATCCATCCGCCCCAGCGTCCGCAACTTCCATACTATCGCGGCTGAAGAACCCTCTCGAGTTGGCAAAATCTGTCAACCCACGCCTAGGACTCGCGAGCCATATCCGGCCTAGGTCTTCATGGCAGGACCGGCTGATCCACTCGAGGAAACTGAGGAAAGCCGGAAGGAGCGAGAGCGTATCAAAGTCTCGCGTGACGCCTAGGTCAGAGCGAAGGAGGCCGTACACCTAGGCCAGCCAATCGCGGACGGAGCTCCTCAGGAGGATCTGACCGTGTACCACTATCATCTGGTGCGAGAAGGTCGACTGATCAATGAAGACCACAGGAATCTGGAAGCACGAAAGAAAGCGGCGGATGAGTCAAGCGCGTGCCGTGCGGCCCTCTCCCAAACTCGCTTGGTGGGAAGCAATCCCTCGAAAAAAGATATGTCTCGAAGAGCGCCGCCATGTATCGCGAATCCCTCAGCGGAATCAGCAAGACACTCGAGACATCCCTCATGCACGTCGACGACGACGGCAACGTGCACCCGACGACTCCTGCCGCCGCAGTCTTGGCAGCAGCCACATACCTACAGGCGAACCAACCAGGTGAGAATGATCCCCGCGCAGAGCAATATCGACAAGTCCAGAAGGGGCTAGGTATGGCAGCCGCAAGAATGGCCGTGCAAGCCCGTAGGCACGCGACATCACAAGAAACTGAAAAGACCCCTCAAAAGGAGAAGGAAACACCCCGCCGACGTGGGAGCACGTCGCCTCCAAGGAAGGAATCACCTCGTCGCGCCCGAGGGAAAGAAGCCCGGCACCGTGGTGATAGTCCGAGTAGCAGCAATGATAGCCCGAGAGATCATGATCGGAGTCCACGGCATCACAGCAGCCGATCGCGACACCGCAGCAAGGAGCCGCGGAAGGAGGATAATCGCGACCGGCCTGAGTACGACGCGCGAAAGGACATCACGCAGAACAAAGTCAACCGGGCCCGAGCAAATAGGAACCGCACACGATCACTATCCGCATCTTCCGACGAGGAGGCCTGCGGCGCATTGTGCTTCACCCGCGACATCCGCGAGGCGCCGATGCCCAAAAGGTTCAAACTTATGACGAAGGTCCCAAAGTACGACGGGTCGCTAGAGCCCAAGTCTTGGCTATCAGATTTCCTCACGGTAGTAAAATGCCAACATGGGAATAAGACAACGGCCATGCAGTACCTGAACCTACACCTCGTAGGCGCTGCACGCAGCTGGATCGAAGGAAGACCGCGGGCGTGCTACGGGTCATGGGACGACCTAACCTACGACTTCCACAAAAACTTCCAACCAACGTACAAAAGACCCGCGTCCATAGAGGAGCTGCGAGCGTGCAGACAGAAGAGTGGCGAGTCTACTCGCGAATATATTCAGCGATGGACCACGCTAAAGAATACGGCAGCAAACATATCCGAAGAAGTTGCGGTCGAGGCTTTCACCAAATGAGCTCGGGGCGCCGCTTTCCGAGATGAATTGGGACGAGTTGCGCCAAAAACCATTGGGGAATCGATGGCAATAGCCGACATATGGGCCAACGGTGAAGATTCTGTGCGCAACGAGAAACCATCCTCACCCGCGCCTGTGGAAGATCGCCAAGGTCGAAAGAATAAAAGGAGACACTACGACCACGATGATCGGGAAGAACTGGTGGCAACAGAATTCACCAAAAATCGCGACAACGGGCCTCGTGGAAATCGCGAATGGAAGCCAAAACCAGATGACAAAACTCTCGAGGAAGACCTTGACGGTTACTGTACGCTACATCTATTCACAGATAAGCGCACAGGGAAGACCAAGGCAACTCATCTCCTCAAGGACTGTCGAAAATTTCAGGACATCCACGAGGCTTACACGAGGAAGAACATAGCCGCGGTCAACCATGGATACCCGCAACTCCCAGGAGGACACCAGCCGCCACAACCCCTACCTCCACCAGGACATCAAAACGCGATATTGGCCGCATTGCCAGCGCCACCCGCCGCAAACCAGGGATCCAATGGGTACCCGAACCCTCAGGGACTCATGGGAATGATACAGAAGGTCTGCCCCTCCCGAAGGGTCCAGAAGACAATGACACGCCAAGTGATCATGGCAGTACAAATCCCGCCGTCCAAACCATAATACCTGAAGATGGAAGATCATTCAATTACTTTCTTCAAATAAGACTATCCTCCGCGGGTATACCGACCGGGACACGCCGCGCTCGTAATTCGGGCGTATATCGGCAACTACGACCTCGCGCGAGTGTTCATGGACGGCGGCAGCGGAATAAACATCATTTACGCGGACACACTCCGCAAGATGAACAAGAACCCATGCAGACTCGCAGAGTCGGAAACATCCTTCCACGGGATAGTACCAGGAAAAGCATTCCGACCACTCGGAACAATCAACCTGGAAGTAGTGCTCGGAAACCCGAGAAACTACAGGAGAGAGTTCCTCGACTTCGAGGTAGTCGACTGGCCCTCACAGTACCACGCCATTCTCGTCCGAACAGCGTTCGCGAGATTCATGGCAGTTTCACACTACGCATACCTGAAGCTCAAACTCCCAGGAAAATATGGCACCATCACTATAGATGGCGACTTCCAAAAGTCAGATAAGTGCGATATCGAGTTCAACGAGATCGCGAAATCTTTCGGGATGTAGGAGGAGCTGGATGAGTTAGCAAAGACCACGAACCACTCTGTGATGCCGCTCAACAAAAATAACGCTCCCGAACTCGAGTTCAGTGCAAACAGCGACACTCGAAAGCATCAAGTCCACCCGACAAAGCCCGCGAAGACGGAGATGATGTCCACCACCCTGTCGCCCCCATAGGAAGGCGCGCTCGTCAAACTCCTCCGTAAGTACTGGGAAATTTTCACCTGGCAGCCTTCAGATATGCCAGGGATACCCAGGGAGTTCGTCGAGCACTCACTCGAAGTATTCAAAGACGCCAAACCTATCAAGCAAACAACCCGACGATTCTCCGAGCCTAAACAGAAGGCACTCAGAGAAGAAGTGAATAGACTAACACTGACATCCTTCGCGTGTGCATCGACTATACGTCGCTGAACAAACATTGCCCCAAGAATAACTTCCCATCACCACGGATCGACCAGATCATGGACTCCACTGCAGGCTGCCAACGCCTCTCCTTCTTGGACGCCTACTCGGACTATAATCAAATCATGATGAAAAAGAAGGATGAGGAGAAGACAACATTCATTACACCTCATGGTGTCTACTGCTACACGACAATGCCCTTCGGGCTAAAAAACGCAAACGCAACATATCAGCGCTGCATGCAAAAATGCCTCGCCAAGCTCATTGGCAAGAACGTACAAGTGTACGTTGACGACATCGTCATAAAAAATCGATTGGAGGATATGCTCCTCGAGGACATCAGGGAAACATTCGACGCTCTCAACGCGTACAGGATCAAGCTTAACCCGACAAAATGCCTTCGGTGTTCCTGCAGGACAACTTCTCGGGTATCTGGTGTCCGCCCGAGGAATCGAAGCCAACCCAGAGAAAATTCAAGCAATCCTAACAATCAAGGCTAGCCACTCTGAGCAGATTCATCGCAAGATTAGGCGAGCAAGCACTGCCTTTCTACGCGTTGCTGAAGAAAACAAATAAGTTCGAGTGGACGCCCGAAGCAAAAAAGGCGTTCGCCGACCTAAAGAGAGCACTGCAGAGCAGGCGCGTCCTGGCAACGCCACCGGAAAGGGAGCCCCTATACCTCTACCTAGCCGCAACAAACCAAGTCATCAGCATGGTTATTGTCGTCGAGCGACCAGAGGATGGCAAGGCGTACGGTGTTCAACGGCCAATATATTACATCAGCGAGGTGCTTTTACCGTGCAAGAAGCGATACCCTACTATCAGAAGCTCGCGAATGGCGTAGTCCTCACAGCCCGAAAGCTCAAGCATTACTTCCAGGAACATACCGTCACAGTGCTAAACGACGCATCACTCGATACTATCATGAACAACCCCATGGCATCCGGAAGAATCACGAAGTGGAGCATCGAGCTAGGCACCTAGGACATAATATACGCAGGGCGCAACTCCATAAAATCCCAGGTCGTCGTGGAATTCCTAAGTGAGTGGACGGAGCTGCAAACACCAGGACCCCCAGAATACACGAACAACTGGATCATGTATTTCGACGGGTCGAAAAGAAATGAAGGAGCCGGAGTTATTCTCATATCTCCCCGAGGCAACAAGCTGTAGTACATCCTGCGACTGGATTTCCCTCCTGACGATCCGGCGTTCAACAAGGACGCGGAATATGAGGCCCTCCTGCATGGCATGAAGATGGCATTTGCCTGCGGGGCTACTCGATTGATGATATACGGGGATTCAAATCTCATCGTGCAGCAGACGATGAAGGATTGCGACGCCATCGCGGATAACATGGTCGCCTACCGTGACATGTACAACCTACTCGAAGGAAGTTTCAAAGGGTGTGAATTGAAGCACATCGCGTGATCAAGCAATGAGGAAGCAGACAAGCTGGCCAACATGGGGTCAACAAACACCCCCATCCCACCAGGAATCTACTTCGAACGAATGATCAAGCGACCAGTCAAAGTTAGAAAGCCAACAGGAGCACCCGCAGCTGTGGAAACAGACGCCAGCCCGCAGATTGCTATGATCGAGCTCATCCACAATATCTCAAGGCAAGTTTTTCTGGTCGAGTCAGTCTGGACGCAGAAATATCTCGACTACTTGTCCAACAAACAACACCCAACAGACATTTGCGAGGCTTGACAAATAGTACGGCGCAGCAAATCCTTTTGGGTAATCAACGACAAGCTATATAAGCAAAGCATATCAGGAGTATTGCAGAGATGCATAGCACCCGAAGATGGCAAGGAATTACTCCGAGACATACACCAAGGACATACACAAGGAGACTGCGGGCACCACGCCAGTTGGAGAGCAATCGAGGGCAAAACTTTTAGGGCAGGATTCTACTGGCTCACGGCAGCCAGAGACGCCAAAGATCTAGTCGACATATGCAATGCCTGCCAAAGGTTTGCGCCCAGGCCACATGCCCCCGCCACAGAACTACACATGATCCCTATTGCCTGGCCCTTCGCTCAATGGGGGCTAGATATGGTGGGACCGCTGCGCAAGTCAACACCTGGAGGATACACCCACCTGCTCGTGGCAGTCAACAAGTTCACAAAATGGATAGAAGCCATGCCTGTCACCTCCGCGCACGCCCAGTGCACCGTGAGATTCCTCGACTCCATAGTGTGCAGATTCGGCATACTGCACAACATCATCACAGACAACGGCAACAACTTCACAGCCAAGTAAACGCATGACTTCTGCGGGGAAAAAGGAATCACCCTCAGCTTCGCCTCGGTAGCTCACCCGCAAACCAATGACCAGGTCGAACGATCTAACGGATTAGTTTCGGCTGGCCTAAAAAAGCGGTTGCTGGATCGGTTGCACCCAGCAGCAGGGCACTGGGCCGAGGAACTACCATCAGTACTATGGAGCCTACGAACAACACCAAATCGATCGACGAACTACACGCCATTTTTCATGGTATACGGAGCTGAAGCCGTCCTACCCGAAGACGTCAAATTCAGTTCTCCACGAGTCGTTGCATACAACGAAGAAACCTCAAACAAGGCACTCGCAAAAGATATGGACGCACTGAACGAGATCAGGGACATCGCACTCGCAAGGTCTGCAGTCTACCAGCAGTCGTTGCGCAACTACCACAGTCGCCGCATACGCCACAGATCTTTCGTGGTAGGAGACCTGGTGCTGCGGCTCAAGCAAAAGGAGGGGCACAAGCTCGAGCCACCATGGGAATGACCTTTCATCATACATGAAGTCATCCCAGGAGGCGCCTATCGCTTGAAGAACCCGAAGAACGGCGGCATCTACTCCAACCCGTGGAACGTGGCGCACCTCCGCAAGTTCTACCCCTAGGACTATTCTACTCGCAAGAAATAAGGATGTATCAGCCACTTTGTATCTCGAACAAACACATGGCTTCTCAGCCATATCAATAAACACATGGTTTCTCAACCATAGCTATCGCGTTTTTTCCCTAACATGCTAAAACGACAGGTACACACCCCAAACACACGGGGGCTACGCCTAACTAGCATCATCACATACCTTCGAGTGCTATAACTCGATAAAACAATACAAGGTACAACAAGGTGCACACCTTGTAAACACCTTAAAATATCGAATGAAATATACAAGGTCACACGGTTTACACCTTCAAACACCTTACAACAAAATACAAGATATTTACATCTTAATATCACACTTAACGGCGAGCAGCCGCATCCGCAAGCACTTGATCAATCTTCTCGCCAGTCAGTCGGATAATCTGCTCCGCTGCAGGACGCACGGCCGCGTAGTGAGGAGAATGATCCACCGGAGGACCCCTCGAGTTTGGAAGCCGTGCCACCGTGCTAAAGTTAACCTCGGGATGAAACAGTCGAACGAAGGAAAGGGCCACTTGAGATCCACTGATAAGTTGTTGGCGCACACATTCTCGAACTTCCCCCACCCGACGGAACATCCTGAGCAAACCACTAAAGCTATCCAGGACAACACCCAAAGGGTAAAATGCCCGATGGACAGAAGACAGAGCCTCGCGGCAAGACTCGACGATTATCTGCGCTTGGCTCGCCCGATACTTCAGGGTAGCCAGGATAAAACCCCGATTGCGATCAGAGCAGAACTCATTCGCATGAGGTTTTGGGCTACCCGACTCGTGAACGATGTGATTGTCCACCCAATGGGTTTCACAGACTCCGTCAGGTTCAACAACTGCAAGGACAACAAAACGCGTCAAAACAAAGTCAGGAACTATCGACAAGCACTCGGGGGCTCGCAAACTTACAGAGCATGCTCTTTGCAACAGCCGCCAGTTCTTCCATCATATATTGCTCACGCTCCGCTGCAAGTTTTTGCTTCGACTTGGCGACATCAGCCACACCTCGCAAAGCCTTCAGCTTACGATCGCCATCCGTGACACGATCACAGAGTGATGCAAATGTCCTAGCAGCAGCGACCAAGGGATTGACCTGCGAAGCAGCTCCACTCGAGGACTCAACGCTGGAATCCACTACCTGAAAAAGAACAACGAAGATTCAGAGACAACAAGGGCTACTCCCATCGGGAGAATACAAAGTAAGGCGTAAATACAAAAGCGCTGACACTTTCAGAAAACACTTCGATTAAACAAAATAAAGTACGGGAACACATCCCCAGGATTCATTACATCAAGAGCACATGAAAATGAAAAGGCTATCCTATCGAGCTGCAGAAGTAGCCCCACTCGCGAAAGGTTGGCCCTTACGACCACCGCGAGAGAGCACACCAGAAAGCTTCCCCGCGAGCTCTTCAGCACGTTCACCAAAAGGAAGGATCGCTACCTTTTTGCCCTCTGAGTCGCGCGGAAGCTCCGAGTACACCCTGTCCAGGTCACCCGAGATTCCATGTGCCAGAGCAAATTGAATCACCGTCTTGGCCCTGCACTCAGTCTGCGCGAGCGAAAACTTGTGGAGGAGATCTTCATCGCCCAGGAAGACCTGCAGAAGACCGCCCAGTGTAGGTGCAACCGCCATGTCCACGAACAAGCGCTCGTGAAACTGCGTGAACACTCGGGTGGCATCACCAACGAGGGAGCAGATTCTGCTCGCGTGTTCCTTGAGCTGGGCACATGTGTTGGTGAGGGCGTCCAGTCGCTGATATCCGGGAAGCTCCAGCCCAACCCCAAGAGCATTTGAGACAAAGACAAAATAATCATCAGCGAAGAAGGGCAAATAAATGCCGCAATCGAAGAAAGGCGAAACACAACTTACTAGCGAGCTTCTGAGCCAAAGGGAGGATGGAGTCGACAAGGTCACTGTCGCGCTTCGCACCCGCCTCTTCCAGCTGCTTCAGGGCCCCCCCTGAGCTCCCGTGAGACTCCCCTCAAGATCGGCTGAGTGCTTGCGGGCAGACTCCAACTCCTTTCGGGAGGATTCCAGCTCTGTCTCAAGAGTTTTCACTCGAGAGATAGCTTCCGCTTTCGCAACCTTCAAGCGGGTAACCTCATCTGCAATGGAAAAGACGCGGTTGGAACAATAATTAGAATTAGGAAGAAGCGATGAAGACAGGAAAGGCGAGCCTACCTTGAAGGGAACGGTCATCCTGGACAAGCCAATCGTGATCCGCCCTAAGGGAAATGCAGTCCGCCTCAGCCGAGAGCACTCGACGCCCGAAAGTAGTGAGGGAGTCGAGGAGGGCCTGCAAAAAACCCAAGGCAAAAATCCAAGTCAAAAGATGTATCACTTGAGCCTACACACGACTGTACACAGTCGAGTATAGCCTCGGGGGCTACTCCCATCGGGAGCACTGCCGTGCACCCGATAGAATTCAAGCTAAACAAAGAAACAGGAGAAAAAAAGTTCGACTTGAGTCCATGGCCAACTACAAGTAGTTAACCATAGACTCGGGGGCTACTCCCATCGGGAGCACTTTCGTGCACCCGATAAAAACTTCGATCAAGCAAAGAAAGAGCACGACAAGATGAGAAGGCTTACCTTGCCCTGGGAAGTAGACAGAGGGTCTGCTGAGCTACCCGAGATTTCCCTGCTCACTGACGCTCCACCCACGAAGTCGGGCATCCCGTACTCCAGGGTTTCAGTTGCTCTTGCGGGGCTTGGAGATCTTCGGGCAAACTCATTAGGTGGAGTAGGATCCAAGGCAGCCTCCTTCCTCTTCAAGGAAGGAATCGAAGAAGCAAACCGGCCAGGGCTGATAGTCGCAAGGCTGCTATTGAAAGAAAAATCAGAACAAAAAACAAGAACGAGAAGAAAATTTCACGATTAAGAATGGAACGGGAAAGACTTACTCGTCCTCCTCCTCATCATCAAGAACGTCCGGGTTCCAAGTGGTGGAAACCTTCGGCGGACGACCAATAGGTGGAAGCGCACAGAGGGGAGGCACCTGGAGAGGCTCAACCGCCTTGGTGGACCCATCACCCAAGGAGCTATCCTTTGAAGTGACTTCGTTATCCTCGTGCCTGCGGCACTTAAAGTGACAGAGCTGGTCGCTACCCAACTCCTCCTCGTCGTCCATGTAGTTGCGCTCGGAGATTGAGTCAGCTTCTGCGACGCTAGTCTCGAGAGGGGCTTTGACGTTACTCGCTAGAAGATCCGAGGCATCTTCCACAGAAATTGGCGGGTAGCACGTCGCCACCTTCAAGCTCTACGGAGGTGGAAGAGAAAAGAAGAAAAGATTCTCAATCAATGAAGATTCAAACTGAAAAGAAACAAAAGAAAAAAAGAAAAACTCACCTCAGCCGGGGGGGGGGGGGTTCGAAGCTTCGAATGGCTCGAGAGGACAGGCCGAGCAGACCTCTCCTTTCTTCAGCTTGGAGATGGTCGCGATCTTCCTCTTGAACTCAGCGTTCAAAGAATATCCTCGTAGGCACGGCTCGGGTCCTTGGTGCCTTGGTACTCCCACATGGCGGATGGCCTCTCCTAAAGGGGCTGGATCCTTCGACGAAGAAACACACCCGACAGGTGTATCCCATTCAACGGAGTTCCCAGCTCCTTATCGCGGAAACTTGCCACCTTCGCGAGTAGGGGAGCAACGATTTTACCTTCTTCAGCGGAGAGCTTGTGTAGCCAGGATCTCCGCCGCTTCAGAGTGGCGAATGGCTGGAACTCTGGAGCCCCATTCGCGCTGGTGTCGGTGACGTAGAACCACTTCTTCATCCACCCTTGCGCCGAGTCGACGAAGTACATCTCCAGGTAGGGGATGTCTTTATTCACCTGAATCTCGAAGGCTCCGGTGTGCAGCGGCTCTCCCTCCTTCTCACCTGGTTGTGCCCTCTCCCGGAAGATCCGCACCTTGAAGATAGCCTTCCAGAGGCCCTAGTGTGGGCGGATCCCCAGGAAGCACTCACAAAGCACGATAAAGCACGATATGTCCTGAATCGTGTTTGGAGGGAGGTCATGCAACTGTATGCCATACACATACAGCAGACCGAGCAGGAAAGGGTGGAGAGGGAGAGAAAGGCCGCGGGAGACGTGCTCGGAGAAGAACACGCGCTCATTACCGAGGGGGTTGGGGACCTCCTCCTTCTTTGACAAGCGCACGCGGTCCGTCGGGAGCAACCCCTCCCGCTGCATCTCGGTGATGCTTTTCCTGGTGTTGTTCGCGGCGCGCCAATCGTCTGTCATCACGGGAGGCGGCGCGGATGCACTCGCCACATCCTTCGAGGACGACACGGCAGCGCTGCGTTTCTTCCCTCCTGCCATTGGAGCTCTCTTGTGCTTGCAGAGAAAGAGGTGTGCGCGAGGAGGAAGAAGGTGAACAAAGGGCCGGGAGATTTACCCCTCTCCAAAGGGTCAATATTTATACACAAACTGGGCTGATCTAAGCCGTGGATCTAGCAACGTGGTGCCCATCGTGGCTGCCACGCGTGAAGCAGAAACGAAGCGGCAACAAATAGTTACTCTGGCACGATCTTTACAGAAGATCGTGCGCATTTACAGCGCATGGCCAACGGGAAAACCGGACACGACCTATCGTCTGCGGTCAAAAATCTGACAAGATGGGCCCGCGCGCTCTACTCCGCTTCGTCACGTCCCATCAGGAGCAGCCAGAACGAACAAGTGCGCAGTGACATCACTGCATATCTCATCAAGACGCAATTTTTTTCCGGATGAGCACCCTAACACAAAATTTCTTTCAAATAGGCATATCAAGACGCGAAATTTCTTTCGCATAAGCATCCCTAAACGCAAAATTTCTTTCGTATGGGCACATCAAGACGCAAAAATTCTTTCGTATAAGCACCCTAACACAAAATTTCTTTCGTATGGGCATATCAAGACGCGAAACTTTCGCATAAGCATCCTAGCACGAAATCTCTTTCGTATGGGCTCCCCAAGATGCGAAATTTCTTTCGCATAAGTACCTGGACACGGAATCTCTTTCGTATAAACATGACAACGCGAAATCTCTTTCGTATAAGATCAACAAAGAAAGAAGATCTCTTCACTTGAGGATTCGCAAGAAGATGACTAAGGTAAAATCGCGAGTGTGCAGATCCCGCCACTCTACCACATGATGTATTTACACATCCTTATCCTGGATCGTTTGGCTGACTAGGCACATCCGGATGCCGTATTATTTCGAGTACGAAGGTAAGACCCAAAGATCTCTCTTGTGAGCCTTGAATCGCACTCAAGCTGCGTCCTCCGGTAAATTTCCGTGTCAACAACACGAAGAAAAATCCCAGCGGACGCGCCGGGTACCCCTTTAGGTTAAGTTCGACTCGGTAAGAACTCCACGGCCCAGTCGCAACGATCACCTTACCAGATTCGAGTCGGTGGTCTCGAATTTGTGTAGGCCAGAACTGTTTTTGCCGTAGATGCAATTAATTGGCCCCGATCTCTCGGGAGAGCCAAGCGACTGAGTCACATCCTTCTGCGAAAACAGGCGATATAAGGCACATTTAATCACTCGATGCTGGAGTACATGAGCGCGTCGTGCACGGGGTGTACACCCTCAAAAAACAGGCAATTGAATGGTCAATCAAAGGAAATCAAAACAAACTTTGAGTGTCCACCCGACAGATTCTCAACCGAGTAAACACTTGGGGGCTACTGACGTGCGGTAGAATCCTGGACCTGTCGGGTGAGGCTACCTGGTCCAAGGCCCAAGACCTGAGCCCAGAGGGAGGTGTCACCTACAGTTCTAGAAGGCCCAACTGGAGCCCACCCGCAAAGACTTGCGGGTCAAGAAGGAAACTTGTAACCGACCTAAAGCTAGGGTTTGTAACCCCCCGGGACGGTTTGAGACCTGGCCACCTATATAAATCCAAGAGAACCACCGGGGGAGGGATCCAATCAACTTCTCACCACCAAAGCCTTGAGCTCGAGACCATACTCTCGACTTGAGCACCCCCAATTGTAACCAGTCTACTCCTAATACAGATTGAAAGAGCAGGAGTAAGGGTTTTACCTCTACGAGGGCCCTGAACCTGGGTAAATTTTGACCCCCGTTAGCCAACGATCGTCACCAGCGTCCATACGTTCTCTTAATCGAAACCCTACCGGATCATCCGAGGGACTTGTTGAGATGACTAATCGACAGGACCATGGTAAGATGAATAGGTCAAAGGAAAGTTCCATCTGCATGGGAAAGTATTACCTAGGACTTAACCACAAATGTCGTCAGAACTCGGTGCGCCGTAAACACCGCGTTAACCATGGGTCTTGTATGGGGCGAGTAAGCCAGCTGTGATCTTTTCTCGTTCGCATGTCAACGGGCTGGCAGAGCCGTACGCTGTAGGTCTTGCGAGACTACATGCACATGGGTGGGATCCCTTAATTCCCACGGACTCTGGGGTCTATGATGGTTTGCTCGGGGCGCCTAGATATCCATCGTGAGGGGTGGAATGAGGGGTTAAACCTGCGCGGCAGAAATGGGTGGGCATGCGTTGTGCAGAGAAGCATGGTTTGGTTTGGATCAACAACCGGGCCCCACACCTAAGTGGGTGTGGACAGGAACGATTGCCTGGTTGTGCAACATGGTCTTGATCGCCTATGGGTAAAGTAACACACCTCTCCAGAGTGTAAAACGATGTGGCATGTTACCCTCTGTTCCGGGAAGGACCTACGAACGCTACAGGAAAGACATATCCATGAACTTCTAGTTCTATGATGGTCTGGCGGGCATAGTTTTCAGAATTAAAAGCAACCTCTTGAAGAAAGATTTACAAAAACCTTGCATTAGCTTATGACTCTTTCGAGTCTAAAGGTTTAGTTAGTGCATCAAACTACCCATTATATATCATGAACTTGCTGAGTAACGCTCCTTACTCATTTGTTCCCGTTTGACCCCTTGCTTAGAGTTGAAGCCTTCTGGAAGTCGTCATCCTGAAGCCATCGCTATCTAAGGAAGCTAGGTGGAGTCATATCTTACTTAGCCAGCAAAGCATCATCATCAACAACGCTGGTAGAGGAGATGCTATCAAGGTGTAGGAGGAGAATATTCTTGGACTTAGTTGTTTCAAGCCATAGATTAGGGCTAACATCAGCTGTAGTGGATTAGATTCTGAGCTAGAGTTATTCTCCATCTTGGAACTTCGAATTTCTTCTTCTGATGTTTCATTTGCATGGGATATTCTTTGATTCTTCAAGGAGATTCTCAAGATTTTGTAATGAAAGTTTGTATCCTATAGCTTTGCTTGGACCTGCTATGTTTCTGTTGTACTACTCTGAGGGATGTAATATTCACGGATAAGTCCTTCGGTGAGTATTATGTCAACGACTTGCACACTACACATGCAGTGGTGTGCTGGGTCACCACAATGTCGTCTAGTAAACAGTAAAACATCTTAAATTTCGATACGAGGGAGTACTTATCTGCAAGGACCCCGGTTTTTCATATCTATTATCACTTCAATACAATCTGAGGTCAACTGGATAGTTGGGAGGTGAAGTTCAAGTGCAATGACAAGTAATCTATTCCCCTAATCAAAATAAGTGTCGTTCAAATTAATTTTAGTGCCAGATACATCCATTTCAATCAATCTCAAGACACTTATTTTTAGACGGAGGGAGTATCTCTCCTATAAGTACAACTCACTAATATTCATTTCAGAATGGTCTATCCCTGCATGCAAATTACCTCAACAACCGTTCTTTCGGCCATCTAATTGTCCGCATCATAAACTTTAAGATTAAATACATAACAATTTCATATTGATTGAATTTAGCCACAAGCGTGTGATATCTTTCTTTGGAGACGAGCATGGATATTGCTCGCTCGGACTGTTTGTTCACTTTTTTTATTTAGAAAATGGTTATTTCTTTGTTGAGGGGAGACTATTTGTTCAGCTGGGCCAGTTATTCTTTTTACTCGAATGTGGGCCAGTTCACACTACGGAGTAGTATCTTTTAATTCCAGGGCAGCGCTCTCTAGTCCGGTATTCGAGCCCAATAAGCCCATATTATATTGCGGCTGGGTGCTGTCTTGTGCGCCTATGCCCGGGCACGGCCTAATTAGAACTTTTTAGCCTGGAGATAGAAAAGCCCAAACAACCGCCGCCCTCCCAAGTCCGGGTCCCCGAGATCGTCCAACAGAGCGGCGGCGCGGCGGCGGCGTGGTGGTGGGAGAAGAGCCAGCGAGCGCGAGGAAAGAGGGGTTCCGGGGAAGATGCCGCTGTACGACTGCATGCTGATGCTGAAGCCTCTGGTGACGAAGGAGTCCGCGGCGGAGCTCGTGGCGCGGGTGGCGAGGCGCGCCTACCAGCGCAACGGCGTCGTCACCGACCTCAAATCCTTCGGCAAAGTGCACCTCGGCTACGGCATCAGGAAGCTCGATGGCCGCCACTTCCAGGTCCGCCCGGATTCGCCGCTCTTTTTTTTATACCTTTTCTAGTGAAGCCTCGTATTCCCATTGTGCTGTGCCTCGTGACCGCGTGGAATGGTGACGATTTGATTCGCGTCGCCTGATTGATGCGTATTGGACGAAACGGTTAAGCGGGTACTCGTGTTTGGGGCTTTGGTTCTCCAATGGTGGGTGGTGCCTTACTGCCTTTGACATGCTCGATGAAATGCCCAAGTAGGTTTGACCGTTAGCTGTTAGAATGTTCGTGGACATTGACCTTGGCGTGCTCGATGGAATGCTCTGCCGGTATTTTTTGGTGGGATGTGATCATTCTTATGGTTGCAGTTAGTGTCAGCATGGTATGATCTGTTTGCTTTTTTGCAGACTGAGTAGAAGGATATAGCGCTTTTTTTCCTTTTTAAAGAGTGGCATTCTATGTCCAATATCTCGATCGAAGTATGGAGGATATTTGACGTTACTGGGACTTAGAAGTATTCTTGGGGAAGATGACCACTAAGAGAGAGATTCATGTGGTCATGTGAGTCATGAAATTGTAGCATTGCGATGACTCACCCCTATGTTGATCCTTTTTACTGCCAAACGTTGGTGACGATCTAATTCGCTTGGCCTTATTGATGCTTATTGGACGAAATTTGTAAGTGGGTACGAACGTTTGGGGCTTTGGTTCTTGGCGGCGGGTGGTGCCTTTGACATCCTTGTTGAAATGCCCAAATAGGTTCAGCCGTTGGGTGTTAGAACGTTTGTGGGCATTCACATCGGCGTGTTGGGTGGAATGCTCTGGCATATATTCTTGGTAGGTAGAGATCATTCTCTTAGTCGCAGTGAGCGTCAGCACGATGTGATCAGCTTGCTTTGCCTACCGGATAGAAGGATGTATGGTGGTGGATCCAGGATTTTGAGACCGGTGTTCAAAACTAGAACTAAAGTTTTCAGTGTAAAGCACAGTCGAAAAATAAAAGAAACGAAGGTACAATTTATAATATTTATTGGTCATATCGCTAAAATAATGTCCATGTAATTATTTCTATCTCAGTACAGGGAATTTGGCTCTGATATTCCGGACCGTCTGCTATTTCAAAATCGGAGAGTTTTGCAATGTTTTGACAGATAATGAAACCAAAAGGCCACTATTGATCCTAGTGGTTCAATTGTAGGCTCAGAAGAATCAAATACACAATTCTCCTGTGCTATATAAATTGCTGCTTCTATACTAGCTACAGTCGCTCACGACATTATATCCAAAAGGTGGGGTTTGAACTTAAGATGGCAGGCATAGCCGAGACAGGTTGTGATCACCTCACCAAGCCAGCACTATGTTAGTGTTGTGCATAATTATGAACACAAATTAGATTACACAAACTGAACAATTGATAACATACATACTAGACTCTGTAAAATATTTGGTGTACATATGTACATCCTTGATTTCATGTGGATCCGCCCCTGAGGATGTAGCACTTGGATCTTTGACATTGCTGGCATTCAGATGTATTCTTGGGAAGATGGCCAGTTGGTAAGTGATTCATGTTCTCATGTAAGTCATGAAATGGTAGCATTGCCTTGGCTCACCCTTACATTGATCCTTCTGAGCTCACCGATTTTACATTCTTGACCTCCCACTGCCGCCATAAGCTTCAGCTTAGCTTACACCTCTGGTTCTTCCACCTCCACCAACCCCTTCTCCATGCCTGTTGTCCTGGACCATATTGATGGCTCTGATCCTAACCATGACAAAACTCTCAGTTCTTGGGGGACCCTTTTGCTGGCTCGGACGATTCGTTCAGCTGGGCCAGTTGTTTATGCCAGTGCACGCGCCTTTCAATTCCAGAGCAACGCTATCTAGCCCGGTTTTCAAGCCCAAGAAGCCCGTGCTGTACTCCGGCCGGGTGCTGTCGCGTGCGCCTATGCCCTGGCATGGCCTAATTGGAACTTCTAAGGCTGGAGATAGAAAATCCCAAACAACTGCCTTCCCTCCCAAGTCTGGGTTCCCCGAGATCGTTGAACAGAGCGGTGGCATCATGGTGGGAGAAGAGCCAGCGAGCTCGAGGAAAGAGGAGTTCCTGGGAAGATGCCGCTGTCCGAATGCATGTTGCTGCTGAAGCCGCTGGCGACGAAGGAGTTCCTGGGAAGATGTCTCTGTACTGCGCCCTTACCGACCTCAAATCCTTCGGCAAAGTGCACCTCGGCTATGGCATCCGGAAGCTTGACGGCTGCCTCTTCCATGTCCGCCTGGATTCGCCGCTCTCTGTTTATACTTTTCTTGTGAGGCCTCGTATTCCCCTTGTGCTGTGCCTTGTGACTGTGCGGAAGGGTGAAGATCTGATCCGCTTCGCTTCACTTCATTGATGTGTATTGGACGAAATGGTTAAGTGGGTACACGTGTTGGGGCTTTTGTTCTCGAACGGTTGGTGGTGCGTTACTGCCTTTGGCATGCTCGATGAAATGCCCAAAGAGGTTTGGCCATTGGCTGTTATAATGTTCGTGGACATTGACCTTGGCGTCGAATGCTCTGGCCGATATGTTTGGTGGGTTGTGATCATTCTTGGTCGCAGTTAGTGTCAGTAGGAAATGATCTGTTTGCTTTTTGTCACTGGGGCTCAGAAGTATTGTTGAGGAAAATAGCCAGCTGTTAAGTGATTATGTGGTCATGTGTCATGAAAACGTAGCATTGCCTGGGCTTACCCCCACGTTGATCCTTCTGGCTGCCACACCTGGTATTGATTCGTTACTTTTAGCAATTTCGTTGCAGTTTCATATGAGAGCTTAGATAGTCAGTTGCCAAATACTCCCTCCGTCCGGAATTAAATGTCACAAAGTTTGACAAAAGTGGTTGTATCTAGACATAATTTAGTGTTAGATACATCCATTTTTGTCAAACTTTGTGACATTTAATTCCGGACGGAGGGAGTAATTGATACTGGTTGGTCAATTGCCGTGTCCTTAGTAAATGTAACTTTGACAAATTTTGATCAGTGCCTGTAGTATACTCATACTTTGACCACATCATATATTGAAGTTTGTAGTTCAGGTTTTGTGGTAAAATAACTTGGGAAGTCCGACACTATACACTCATGTCCAAGTCTGACTACAGTTTGGAGTGCTGCATCAGTTAACTGGTTGTAACTTTCCACCACTGCAAATACTGAGTATATGATTTCATTCTCAGTCAGTATTATATGCAGTACAATCCTCAGTTATCCACTTGCTACTCTGACACTTGAGCCATTTATAATTTAACACACAGACATGGTAATTAACGTAAGGGTAAGGGAGTGTCAGAGCTGAATTTTTTCTCTAGACACAGGGAAGTATGATTTTGGCTTGATTTTTCTTATAATACAGTGATGTCAATTGAGCCTAATCAAAGATTTTTCACTGACTACTAATTGATTGCCTTAATACCAAAAATATGCTTCAAAGGAAAATTTCTGGATTGACGGCAATGATACGTGCATCCTTCGATTCCTTTCTGAAGGTGGTGTCCTGGAAACTATCGCTCAACATCTATCTGGATGGTAGTCAGAACGGAACTGTAGTATGCTCCTTGGCTAGAGTTTCTTTTGTCAAGCATTTTCTTCTCGGAAATCCTCGCTACTACAGCCTTGTGTTTGTGAAAGCAAAGAAAAACACACATATGCGCAAATCTTTCATAGTGTAAATCCTAGTTTTGGTCTCTGGTCCCTTTCCTTTAAAAGAGACATTTTCCTTCCTTCTTACAGAATGAAAGATGACCTTAGACTGCCCCTTCTGGCCTGGCTAGACTCCTGCGAATTTCCCTGGGCTACGCCCTCTGCACATCCCCCTGTCGGGCCTTCCCCTGCAGTTTCCAGTTTTATAAAACAATCCTACTAATTGAATGGCTGTGAAAATAACCATTCCAAAGTTTGATGCTGAACCGGAAGACCACCTATATTAGTAAGAATTCCAAAGTTAGATAGCGAACCAAAAGATTCCCGCATTAAAAAGAATTCCAAAGTTTGATGGTGAACCAGAAGAACCCTATATTAACAGGAATACAGTGTAGCTGCATTGTCTCATTAGTTTTAGTTAGGATTTGCTGAAACATTAGCTGATGGATTGATCTTCCACATTGCGCTAAATGGATTGATACCCTGTTTGTTCTTATAAAGAATTTCGATGTAGCTGTATCTAATTATGTTTTGTTAGGATTTTCTGAAATATTAGGTGAAGGCTTGATCATCCACATTGCTCTAAAGGGACAGATACTCTGTTTTTTTTTATAGCAAATGTCTTTTTTCCACAACTCTTTGATAAAACACTTGATAATCCAGTGAAAAAAGTAAACCCGGCACCTTATGAAAACAGTCATAGCAGCTGAGAGGCACATGGACTGTATTTCAGTGCGTTTGAGACTTTTCCTTATGCACGACTAACAAGGTTATGCTCCCATTATTGTTCATTGCGCTAAGCAGATACTTCAATCCTTAGCTGTCTCCTTGCTGAAGTTTCTTTTGCATTTTCAGGGCCAACTTATGCAATTGACGATGATGGTTCCACCCTCCTTTACCAAAGAACTCCACTATCTGAACAAGGAGGACCGGCTTCTTCGCTGGTTGGTGGTGAAGCATAGAGATGCAGTGTATGGTCTGGAGTTCATCAATGAGGATGACGGGAGGTACGAGATGGACAGTTTCCGCCGTTATAGTAGTAGTGTTAAAGATGAGGACGTTGATGAATATGATGACGACGACGACGATGATGAGGTGTACGTGGAAGAGTAGATCTATGCATGCGCTTAATTTCAGTATTGGAACATGTGTTGTGTTGCAATCCGCCCAATGTTTTTTGTTGACTATAAAGTAGGGCAAGAATTAGAACACCACTGAACTTGACTGTTTGCTGAAGAAGACCCTTGGGCACCTGGAATCTGATGGTGCGTGTTATTTGTCATGTAAGCTGCCAATAAGGAATCGGTCTTCTGATTGGTTCATGATCACTAGGTTTATCATGTGACTGGTAGTTATTTTCTTTCTCAAGATCCAATGCGAAACCTTTCAAAAAAAAAAAAAAAATCCAATGCGAAAGAGATTTACAAAACAAAAACAGGGCAAACGCTTTGCAGAACGCAATGGACTGCCATTTATTCATCAGTATAACATGTACATAGTGGTAAATTCCCAGACGCATACACAGCCACGGAACTATATACAACCACTGTTCAAAAACAAAATGAAAGAGAGAGCATAACTATATATCACACGAAAGACCGCAATAATCGATCAGAAACGACGCGCCAGCCTCCACAAGGACCAGAACCACCCCATGATCCCGTCCTTGTTGTCCTCGTCGTCTGAATCCGAGTCACAGTCGGTGTCCGAGTCAGAGTCGTCGGGCTGCTTCTGCTCGTCCCTTTCCACCTCGCCCGGCCCCTTCCCCGCCGGTCGGGCCCTGGTACCCAGGGACAGCGGCTCCTCAGAGAACGCCGCGTCTTCGCCGCCGCATCGGATGACCTGGGAAGCCTGGCCGGCCGGGTCCACCGCCTGCTCCTCCACGGAGAGGACGGTGCTGGGGTCGGCGGCCTCGACGACCCTCAACGGCTTGGGCAGAAGCGGCTCGGCGTCGAGAACTACGTGCGGCGGGAGGGCGACGGGGCTGCGTGCCGGGGCAGGGCCCACGAGCAGGCAGCAGACCAGCGCGAAGAGGACAGCGGCGGCGCCGGCGCGGGCCATGTGCGCTTCTTGGCGGTGTGCTCGTTGTCGTGATGGAAGGGAATAATTGGTTTAGGAGCTAATGAAAGATCGCTAATGAGATACTCAACGTAGAGTTAGTCATGTACTAGTACAAGGCGGAACGCTAGCTAGTAGAGGCTCTAGGATTTGTTTCCCGGCCGATCGGCAGTTTTAGCTCTGAAAACCCAGCAAAAGGTACAGCGGGCGCCTGGCTCGTATACGAGGAAAAAACAGCAGGCAGCGGGAGCCAACAGAACACAGTTTAGCTGATTTATTACTATTTTTTCTTTATTTTCTTCTCCACAAGCGGCTACGTAAGCCTCACCCTGTCGCATTTGTGTTACGAGAGGGAGACGACTTGAGCGAGAGCGACCGAGCATGTAGAGGGGGTACTCACAACAATCTCTTGGTGCACCAAACAGATTGTACACAATGTTTTCCTCGAGGTTTTGTGGGCGCAGTTGGTTATTCTTTTGTGAAGCATGGAGTACATGTTTAAATTTCCCAGAAGCTAGCAATCGCGCGCTGGTTCGCTGTCTCGCGCGAGCCGTCCATCGCTGCTTGTAGATTAGGATATTTCGGACAAGTTCCCGCAACGCCCCGACCAGGTGTCGTTTCAGATCGATTGTAGTGCCGGCCGTTTTGTCCTTTCTCCCCGTCCTCTTCTTCCCCGCAAACGCTTCCATTCCTCTCGCGCACCCTCTGTTTCTCCTCCCTGGCAGAAATCGCGCCCTCCCGTGCGCCGTTGTGAATCGAGAGCGGGGGGCTCTCCCGCGGGGGGGCGGCGCGCGTCGCCGGCTGTGTGTGGGTGACGGGGAGAGGCCCAGCCTGTTAGTGTCTGCTTTTGGGGGCGGGGATATTGGTGAGCGGTGACCTCCCGTGCGAGGGTTTGGTGCTATCGTTGGTGGTTGCGTGGCGACGAGGACGGCGAGGCAGCTGCTTACTGCGGCTAGGACGGCGGATGTGGGGACTGCGGCTGGTTGATCTGGATTTGCTGCTCACCGACGAATCCCTTTTCTGGAGCTGTTTTCCGTTGCGCTCGGGCTAGATCTACGCGCGATTCTGGCCTCTCTCTCCCTGGCTCCTCATCAATCAACCTCTAGAGCAGAGTAGCAGTTCGGGAGGGCTTGACGGCGGCAGAGTTTCGTCAGGTATGCACAAGCACCTTATCCCCCATGCCCAAATCGACCCTCTCTGCCATTCAAGGAGCGTTGTAGCTTATTTCGTGGATGTTTAGGCAATATTTAGCATCGATTTAGGTTGACTAGTTTCTGTTGGTATGGGGAGACTGCCTGAATGCGACCTGAATTTTGTTGCTCGGGCAAGTTTTTGTAGATATATGGTCTGGTTTCGCATGATTGCTTTGATACTTGTGTGTTGCTTGAGAGGTTTGTGGATGTTAGGCAGGATTTAGGATCGATTTAGGTTGTTGAGTTTTGTTGGCATGGGTAGACTGTCTGAATGTGACCTGAATTTTGTTGCTCGGGCAAGTTTTTTGTGGATATATGGCCTGGTTTCACATGATTGGTTTGATACTTGCTTGAGCCTGTTGTGTTTCTTGAGAGGTGATTATAGCCTGCAGTGAATTTGGTTTTTGCATGCTTGTAGGAAGTAGTTTTGGTTTTGCAGTTAGCTGTATAGACAAGTTGTTGGTGAGCTTCAACTGCGTGCTTTTTTTAGTGTAAAGTTCAGTTATGTTTTTCATTTGCTCAGACTTGTCTCTGGCATTTTTGTTTGGCAACCATATGGATTGCTTTTTGATGATTGCATGTTATAAGTAAGCATGTGGTCCTCAGTTTTGTATCAACCTCAGTATGTTTTGTATCATGTCCTTTTTAGATTTGGGTTGTGTGGCAATTTTGGGCTTGAATAATTCATCTCTTACATTTTCTTCTTACAAAATATGCTGCTACTTTTTAGGTGCTTACTATGCTTTTGTTTGCAGAACTTAGTGGCAAGGAATCAGTAGTGATGGGTGATCAGGCAAGCGAAGGCCTCCATGAGGTATACTTGTTTTTTTTCCCGCAAACTTTTCGTCTGTTTTTTGTTTTGCAGGATGATATTCTGTCATGATATTTTTGAAGACATGCTATTGTTTTTCTTAGGATTTTTTGCTTCTGTCTATCATGTATATTATTTTTGGCTTCCTGCTAATTTATACGTACGCAGTTGTCAGTGCATAGTATGTGCTAGTTTGTAATTTTTTGGTAGGCAAGTTTTGTGAGTAGTACTGCATTTTTTCACATGGACAACATGTTAGGCAACTAATATGTTAAGCAAATGTTTGTAATAACACAATTAATTTTGTAGTCAATTATTTCGTCTGCACCAATTGCTAGGACACTTGAGTTTGTTTCTTATACTAGCCTACTTTATCTATATACAGGTGGCAAAAAAGCAAAACGATGACAATGAAGGCAGGAACAGAGCATCTCCTCACAGGCTAATGACTCTCAATGAGAGCCTCAGTGAAGACCAGAAAGAGTTGATTGCCTCAAATGATCTTGGTGGTTTGCTGAAGATAAGTGCAACGGCATTGCCCTCGGATTACAACAAATGGATTTTGCAGAATGCGGATCCAATAAAATCGTGCATTGTGGTGCAAGGTCAGGGTGAGATTATGCTCAATCCAGATGCAGTTTCAGAGGTCCTTGGCCTTCCAAACAGAGGTGAAGAGGTTTTCTACGGCATGGACCAAAAAGCTACCGAGTTCGTCACCAGTTTGTATGGATTAGGCTCAGCTCCTGAAATCACCACATTTTGCAAGATGATTGAAGAAATGGGAGGAAAGGCAGATGAAAACTTCTTGCGTGCCTGGATAGTATTGACAGTCACTTGTTTCTTATGCCCCACGACAAGTCTTTGCGTTAGTCCAAGGTGTTACCCCATGGTTGTTGACTTGAAGAAAGTGAAGAGGCTCAACTTTGCAAAGTTTGTCCACGATCAAATAATGACTGCTGTTTCCAATATGGGCACGAAGAAGAAATCTGTAACCTGTTGCGTCCACCATCTTGTGGTAATAGTTCAGAAGAAAAGGAAGATCATCGCAATGGCAAGTGAATTGTGCAGATCGATATCTGACCAAGTTGCTACGTTCATCGAGGGTGTGGGGAAACTTACTGATGAGGTTCCAGCTGATAGACCACCAAAAAAACTGAAGCAAATCTCTTTCGCGGAGCTAAGCAACGTCAAAAACAACGTACCCCCATCTACAAGTAATGGTGTTAAGCGCAGGGACGAGGTCATTGAAGATGACGACGCTGATGACTTTGTTGCTCCAGTGAGATTCCCTAGTAAACAACCAGCACAGTTATTTGAAAAACAAGCCACTACATCGTCAAAGCCTACCCGAAGCAGTGTGAGTGTCAAGCCTGCACCAAAAAGTGTCAAAACCGGACAGGTCAAGAGAAATGAGCCAATGAGGGGGGCTAAACCTGGCTGCACAGAGAAGGTGAAAGATGGACTACAAGACGACAAAACAGATGAAGTTATTTTGGATGTCAATGCAGATCCCACCATTTCCAAGCAGGCACCACTAGAGCTAGCAGACATTGGAAGTCTTCCAGTCCATGAAGATGTCCCACTTTGCTCGATTAAACTACTAGCTCACGAACTCTGGGATTTTCCACATTCCGAAAACACTGAAGGTTTGCATCAGTACGTTCCTTATACAGTTTTTGAGGCAACTTATCCGGTAAAAATTGCTCCTCATGGTGCCTCACGCCAGAAGCGAGTGCCAGAAGATGAATCTCGAGAGTAGGTCCATTTGAGCAGTCAAGCGTGTGTTGATAACCATGAAACTTGGATGCCACGAGACACACCAACAACCAAGCTATTTATGGGCACAACCCTTCCAGAACCAACAAAGTTTTTTGCGCCTCCTCTGCCAACACTTGGTTTGACAAATGACAAGGCAATCAGCGTTAAAACAGGCACATCAGTCTTGCCCACCACCCCAACACCCGAGCAAGTCGTGCAACAATAGCTAGGCAACTCTGCGCAATGCGTACGGAGGAGCCCGCCGAAACACCCTGCTCCAACCTTACAGAGCAGCCCGTGAAAGACAGGTATGCAAGTGAACTTCGAGTATGCATCAATCAACCTCAATGTGACCCCACGCAAGTTGAAAAGCACTTCACCCGTACCTATACAACTAGAAGATTCAGGCAATGATGATGATGATTGGGACCCTACACTTCTGAGCCAAGCTGAGGCTGAAGCAAAGAAAGTAATAAACCAGATACGCAAAATGCAGCTCAACACCAACCATGGAGACGAAACAAACTCACGTGGCATGAACACTCCGACAGAACCAGCAGCAAGAGCTAAAGATGTGTCAGGAAGCAGTTTGTCGATCAACCAGCCAGCGATTGGGCATGAACGCAAGGTTGTACGGGCAGTTATAAGACCGCCGTATGTAGATCCTGCCAACATGGATCCATTTTCCTGTTCAAAGGAAGTTACAATTGTGTATGACTCCATATGCAAGAATATTAAAAGGGGAGCCAGGACCAGATCCCGCAATAAAAGGTAAATGCTCCCCATATAATATAGTTTCTTGCCTTTTTGATTTTCAAATTACATGAATGCTCCTCTTTTTTTAACTTATCGCTTTTCTGTTCCTCACACCTTTTTTATACAGCAAAACTATAATTAATTATGACGAGTTCTTCATTTCTACGGATGAGTTGGCTACTTCCATGGGACCTGAATGCAAGCTTAAATCATGTGTTGCCGAGATTGGAATTTCTACTCTAAGGACCACTGAAAAAAGGCCTAGAAGGCGTTTCATGCCTCTTAGAATTACTGTAAGCAAGTTACCGTTTTTCTCTGTTCTCCTTCATTCTAGTTTTGCTAGTTTTCCGTGATGAATAATTATACGTCACTTAACTGAGACCACTTGTCCTGCTTGCTTTCTTCCAGACATTCTTCCAAAATGGTAGTTTCATTAGAAGTGAAATCGACAAATGGTTCAATAATTTTTCAAAGAGGTTAAGCATGTGCGAATTGGTAAGCAAGCCCCGATTTTCCCGGGCTCTCTCTTATCATACATTTTTTTTACCACGATGTATGTCAAGCAAATAAGTAACAACTGCTGTTATTGGATTCCTATTTCCAGGTTCATTTCCCAGTCCTAGAAATACTAGATAAATCTAGTCCTAAAGAATCATGGCATTACCGGATTCTTGTACTCAACATCAGGGATGGGAGGTTTGAAATTCTCGATTCCCTAATGTCAATGAAAGACAAGCAACTTGTTGAATGTGCAAACACCATAGTTCAAGGAATTCTTGCCAACTGGGATAAGCATTACAGCACATCCAAGATTCAAATTAGGGAGTTTCCTATCGTAGAAATCAATTGCCCCAAGCAATCAAACGGGTAAGTTCTATCATTCATTAACAACATCAAAGCAACTTTTCTAAACCAGAACAACCTACAATCATGCTTACATGGCTTTATTTTTCGTGTTCTCCTCCAATGTGTTTTGATGTATGCTTTCACCATTGTGCGTACAAAAGGACCGACTGCGGTATTTTCATGCTACAAAATGCCAACGACTGGGAGGGCAGAGTTGTACCCCAATTTGGGCAAGAAAACATTCCGAGCATAAGGAAACGAATGGTCTACAACTGGTTAAGCTGTGACCACAATGATGTTAACTGGAGGGCAATTCTGAAAATCAAACAGTGTGCCACATGAACCTTCTGCCGCTTTTTTAATCAAAAATATGTAAGGCAACTATGCAAGCAATTTTTCTTCAAATTCCACTGTAATTACGCAATTATACCTTATGTTTTTTTAGCTTATTTTTTGCTTCAACTTGTGTTTTTTAATAGGGAATCTCACTGTACATCCTTTTTTTTTACTTCCACATGAACCTAATTTGAACACAAATATTTTCAACAAAATTATTCAATGATACAACATATGGCAACAATCCACATGAAACATAAAATAACATTCTCCCTGGAGCAAAAAACTTGGAAATGGTGTAAAATTATTGCATACATGCAACTTATCAACTTCTCATTACAAAGCTTTAAATTCAAATAAATTGCCCCAACCTAGAAAATAACGCCATGCTTCTACCAGTGTCACTATATCATGATGACCTATTCTTTTTTTAAACACTCTGGTTCAGCCTCGCTCTGCAACCAGCAGCATTGTGCCCTACCTCGCCACAAGTTCCACATTTGATAGTCCTTTTAGGTTGCAAATCAAGAGCTGAGCCTAGTGCCTTCGATTTCTTCCGCCCTTTAGTCGATGTCCGCATAGGATTTCTAAATTTATTTGCTCTAGGTTCTGGAACTGCATAGGTCACCTGCTGAGCCTTGTGTAGCCACAGAAGCCGCTGCTGCTTCCACCTCTGCCTCGGCTTTCTTTTTTTCTTCCTCCTCACCTTGTCCACCTGACTGACTTCTGTCCTAGCTGCCCGAATGTGTGCTATGAAAATTGCAATCCCCTCTTCTGAATGATCAGCCATTCTTGCAACTTTTGCAAAATCTGTACACAGGTTTGCAAGAGCAATTTTCTCTACAGACTCAGCAGGCATGGAATCAGGTGCAGAGGGGCCTGCAACAGGCTGAATGACATCCCGTGTCCACATACAAAGTATGTAGCGAGATGGAATTTCATCGACACCTAGGTGTGTGAAAACCTTCAGTATATGCACGCACAGTAGCCCATCTTTGTAGAATTTGCAACATTCACAGTCGTATTGTTGATTTTCCACTACAGCTGTCACCATGTAGTTCCTCCGCCCATACACCCCAACATATGTGTTGTTGGGCACAAGCAAGTACATGTCCCCATCTTGCGGCCTCACATTGTACCGTCCAATCATTTCAAACTCGTGTGAAAACCTGTAGTATATGTTTCGAGTGTACAATCGTAGGGCTTGCTTTTCTATTGGGAAGGGAGACCAAGTTTTTGGTTCAAGCTCACTTGTTTCAAACTCATTCCTTCCCTCTTTGACAAGAATGTTGTTGCTAATCTTGATATACTGCCTCACAAAGTTCAACACTGAATTATGTGGGTTCACATAACGTTTTAAAACAGCATTAAACCCCTCACTCCTCTGTGTGGACTGAAGGAATGGGAAAAATATCCTCTTGAAAAAGCATGGAATCCAGGATTCTCTGATCTTGTACAATCCCGCAAAATGCCCGTTCTCTCCTATGTTGTGCTTCTCAGTCATAGCTGCCCAATTCATCTCGAACTCAAATTCAGTCATGCTCAAATCAATACACTCATTAAAATCAGTAGCTAACTCCGGGTGCCGCCCCAAGTATGATCCAAGAAGAGATTGAGCTTTTCTAATAATGTGCCACCTGCAATTCCGGTGGCATGTGAGGGGGAACATGAAAGTAAAGTATGGGCACCTAGAGGGGGGGGGGGTGAATAGGTGCTACGACCAATTTTAATTTTTAACAAGGTTTAGGCTTGACTCAAAGGTAAATTCTCTAGATAGTGCAACTAATGGTGAATTTACCTATATGGCAAGGCAAGCAATTAATGCAACTAGGAGAACACTTAATACAACAAGTACTACAATAAATGCTACAAGTACGAGTAAGTAGAGAGTGAGGAACGAGGTAACCGATGGAAGCACGCGTAGACACGATGTATTCCCGAGTTCCTCCCTTTTAGGAGAGTACGTCTCGTTGGAGGGGTGTGAGCTCGCCACGAAGGCCTACTCAACGCCACAAAGGCCTCACCCTATTCTCCGATGAACTTCCGCTACAAAGGCCTAGTTCACCTCTCACTATTGAACCCCTTTGAGGCGGGGATCGAATCCTTTACAAACACTTGGGGCACACACCCACGACTTAATTGGGGGCTCCCAACTCTTCTTGAATCGCCACTAGCAACAAGAAGCCTAGGTTCTCCACATGAGGAAACCCTAGGCAAAGATCTCTCAAGTAAATGAGAGGGAAATGGAAATCCGGTTGGTGAAGATGTAGATCCGGTGGTCCTCCTTCAATCCTCAAAGAATCAACAAGTTTGGGTGGAGGAGGAGGGAGATCTAGCTTGGTGGGTGAGCTCAATCAATGGAGGCTTCAATGCTGGTGGAGCTAACCCTTGGGGAAGAAAGAGAGGGGCTATTTATAGCCCCCACTCAAACTAGCCGTTTTTCTGCCCAAACTGCGACCAGCCCGGATTGCTCCGGATTTTTCCGGATTCCCGGATTCATCCGGACTGATTCCGGATTGCAACAGAGAAATTCACGTTGCAGTCGGAATCATCCGGACTGAATCCGGATTGCAACAGAGAAAATCACGTTGCAGTCGGATTCGTCCGGACTGAATCCGGATCCCGGAATCACCCGGAATAATCCAGATTGCAACAGAGAAAAACACATTGCAGTCGGACTCATACGGACTGAATCCGGATTCCGGACTCCTCCGAAATAATCCGGATTGCACTCTGAGAACCCTTTTTCTGGCCCGGAAAAGTTCGTTGATCTTCGATTTCTTCACCATTTCTTTGACACCGTATACGTGCTGATTTAAGATCAAATCCTTTGACAAAGTAGCACATACGGTTAGTAACTTCTTCATGTTGTTAACAAACACACAAAACAGCGAGATATCGAGAATGCACTTTCAATCTCCCCCTTTTTGGTGTTCGATGACAACATAAAGATTTCACGGGGATAAATCAATATGAACTAAAGAAATGGTGTCCAAAAAATAGACGAGTTCTTCCTTGATGTGTGTCGTGAGGCACACACTTCATAGGCTTTGCTCCCCCTATGTTTTAGACACCAAGCCGTCTAAACAAGTCCATATACCATGCATAGATAAGGAAAGAAATAATAGCACGCATGATAATAGTAGAATAACCACGGGTAGGGTGACACAAATACGTCACGAGGTTCCACACAGATAATACGAAGTTCCAAACGAAATAAACGAAATAAAGATACCGGAGCACAAGCCTATAAGATCGAAACCAAAAGGAAAAAGACTTGTGCCCCAACCCTTTCAAAGCCCGTGGAAACCTAATATGGGACTCCTTCTCCCACTTTGGCATCAAGACGCCAAAAAGGGAAAACGAGTCCAACTAACGACCCAAGAAATCACACGTCATCTTCATCTTCATCATCCTCGTCTTCTTCTTCCTCCTCCGGCTCATGAGTACCACCACCACCAAGCCCAACAGCATCAAAGTCATCTTCAGCAGACCCTGACTCCGCATCCTCATCCTCAACATCAGCAGGAGGCACACCAAAGTAGAAGTCCTCGTCATGGATCTCAGGCATCTCAAATGGCACATAGACAGTGGGCTCAAGAGAAGGAGGATCATCAGGTATCTGAATCCCAGCAGCTCTGCGGTCGGAGTTCTAAATGCGGCGAGTCTCCTTAGCCAACTCTCTCGCCTCATGAGCAATAGCCCTGGTGTCACTGCACATGTTGAACATAGCCTTGAAGAACTTGGCAATGCCACTGGGAGGACGCTGAGAGGCACTACCACCACTCGTGGAAGCAGAAGGGGTGGCCATAGGAGATTTGGACTTGGACCTTGAGTACTCCGGAATCTCCACTCCACGAATGAGAGAGGGAACCATCCTCTTGCCTTTGACCACGGGATAGTAATCCATGATCTCAACCCCAACCTTGTGATTGATGAAACTCTGAATCAGTGGACCATAAGCAGGCTTCCCCTTCTCACAGATCCCAAGGCACACCTCACGGTATATGAAATCCATCATGTCAATCTTCCTCTGGTCCTGAGGCCTAGTGATGAACATGAGGTTCACCATGTAAGCCCTGATGGCAGACTTATCACCAGTCTTGATCATAATGGTGTTGCGGAAGATCTTGGACATCAGATTGTAGTAGGGGTACATAGCAGAGTTGAAGGGCAGAGTCTTGCCCTGAGCATCAGGAGGATAGCAGAAAGCCAGGCTAGAGTTGTCAAACTCAGAATTTTCATGGATTTTGAAACCATGATTAGCATAAGTGAAGGTCCACCTGTATCCAAGAGCCTCAGCCCACTCACCCAAATTGCTAGTGATCTTCTGGTCCCCAGTCATCCAAGTCACAGTACGAGAGGCATCACCATGAGCATGGAAAGTGCAGTAGAACTGGGCAATCAAGTCAGGGCAATACTCACACTCAACATCTAGCAGAGGAATCGGACCCATCTTCATAAGGCAACCATGCACATGACGGAGATCACTGTATTTGTGCTGGTTATAGAACTCCATGTCAATCTGGGACTGCTTGCAGACAAGAGGACGAGCAACTGAGTAGAACTCTTCCCAACACTTCAGTTGAAGGTTGGTCCAGAAACGAGGATCATCACAGGTAGTGTCACGAAAGCGGTATGGATTCTTCCTCTTGATATGCTTCCACTTAGGGATAGAGAACCTGCGAGGTCCAGTGTGGGAACCCTCTCCTCCTGATCATCACGGTTACCACCCCCATGAGCTGTGCGCCCCCTGACGGGACGCGAACCCCTTCCAGCCAATTTCTTCCTCTTGGTACCCGGTTTTGAGCTGTCACCTGTGAATAGAGGTGATAGGAACAGCAGAAGATAAGTGCATATGCCAAACGGGAACAATAGGAACTCTAATGGTTTGAAACAGCGCAAATTCTCAGAATTTCTGGCAGCATCCGGACAAATTCCGGAAGCCCAGAATTTCCGGCTGAGCCCGGAAGAATCGGACCGGGTCGGACTGGTCCGGAGTGAATCTGGGCTCCTCGATCTGACTCGAGAAAATGCCCAAAAACTCGAAATTTTGACTTAAAACTGTTCCAAACAATTAGGGGTACCATAGGGATGAACCTAGAGGTGTTCTAAGTGCTGGAAAAACATGGGATTGGCACGAGATTTGAGATGGATCTAAGTCTAGATTGTGATGTGGTTAGACTAGATCTACGAATCCATGGCATCTAGGTAAGGATTGGCATGATGAACACGTTGATAGAACTTGGATCTAGATCAAACCCTAGGTGAGATTTCATCTAGAACAAAAAACAACCAACAACAATGAAAAAGAAGAGATTCCGAACACAATACCTTCCATGGGGGAGTCCTTGACCAAAGGAAGGATCAAACTATCCTCCCTAGGGGCAACGGGGACGAAAACCGCGGATTTTGGTGGCTAGGGCACGAGAGGGGTGGAAAGAATGGAAAGAAAACTGCCTCCCGTGCGTGTGGGGTATTTATAAGGAAAACTGTCTCGTCCGGAATGGCCCGGAAAAATCCGGCTGCCGGAAAATTCCGGACCCAATCCGACCTACTCGGAAAAATCCGGGCTTGGCCGGAATGAATCCGGGACAGGCCAGAAAAAGGCCAAACCATTCCACAAAAGACATTTGATAGGCTAGGAAAGATGTGATGTTATGTGGAGTAAGGCATATGCATAGATGAACATGAGAGAGGACAAAATAGAGCAAAACACAAGGGGTTAGATTTCCTAGTCTTACTTCTCGGGGAAAAACAAATAAGACGAAATAGCAACGAGAAGTAGTATTCGGAAGGATAACACAAAAACCCAAAAGACATCCAACTAAGAACGAACTCTTCAAAAGAGAAGAGGTTGGTGGCCTAAGCCACCATGTAAGAGTTCATGGTATGCAACCGCGAAGATATATCTTGGGCGCATTGCCAATACTCAACATTGAAGCTCACAATTCAACATTAGATATAGAGAGATTACAATGAATTTTTTGCTTTGGGCATAATGGGGGGAGGGAGAACCCAATGTGTTAGGATAACACTCCCCCTATGTCCATGCCTACACCTAAGCTCAAACACGTTTCATCTATAGGGGTGTGTGCAAGATCTTCAAGTCAAGCTCCTTGAATCAATCACATTTAGTTCATTCCTCAAGAACAAGAATCTTGCATCATCAAGTGGCTTCGTGAAAATATCCGCGAGATTGTCCTTGGTGGGCACATAAGATAGTGCAATATCCCCTCTTGCCACATGGTCTCGGATGAAGTGATGGCGAATCTCAATGTGTTTGGTCCTTGTGTGTTGCACCGGATTGTATGCAATCTTGATGGCACTTTCATTGTCACATAAAAGAGGCACCTTATCCAAATGAACTCCATATTCCTTGAGAGTTTGCCTCATCCATAATAATTGAGTGCATGCACTTGCGGCGGCAACATACTCGGCTTCGGCGGTGGAGAGTGATATGCAATTTTGCTTCTTGGAGGACCAACTCACTAGGGACCTACCAAGAAATTGGCAAGCCCCGGAAGTAGACTTCCTATCATCTTGATCACCCGCCCAGTCGGAATCCGTGTAGCCATTGAGAGAAAATTGTGCCCCCTTTGGGTACCACAAACCAAATCTTGGGGTATGAACCAAATAACGAAAGATCCTATGGACCGCCATTAAATGGCTATCCTTAGGAGCCGCTTGATACCTTGCACACACACCTACACTCAAAACGATATCGGGCCTAGATGCACAAAGATAGAGCAAAGAACCAATCATAGAACGATACAACTTTTGATCCACATCCTTACTCCCTTTTGGATTACGAGATAGGTGGCACTTGTCTTGCATAGGAGATGTCTTGATCTTAGCATCTTGGAAATTGAACCTCTTGATCATATCTTGGGTATACTTGGCTTGAGAAATGAAGGTCCCACGAGCCAATTGCTTGATCTCAAAGCCAAGGAAGAATTTAAGCTCTCCCATCATAGACATCTCGAACCTGTCAGTCATAATATTAGAGAACTCATTATTGAAAGCTTGGTTAGTTGAGCCAAAGATGATATCGTCCACATATAGTTGGCATATGAAAAGCTCTCCCTTTACTCTCTTGGTGAAGAGAGTGGGGTCAATCTTCCCAACTTCGAAACCACGATCATATAACAACTCCCTAAGGTGCTCATACCAAGCACGAGGTGCTTGTTTGAGACCATAGAGAGCCTTGTCAAGTTTGTAAACGTTGTTAGGAAAGTTGAGATTCTCGAACCCCGGAGGTTGCTTAACATATACCTCCTCTTTTAGTGGACCATTCAAGAAAGCACTTTTCACATCCATTTGTTGCAATTTGAAATTATGAGAGGATGCATAAGCAAGGAGGATACAAATGGACTCAAGGCGAGCCACGGGTGCGTAGGTTTCATCAAAGTCAATGCCTTCAACTTGAGTGTAACCTTGAGCAACCAATCTTGCCTTGTTCCTAATGACAATGCCATGTTCATCTTGCTTGTTCTTGAAAATCCACTTAGTGCCAATAACATTGTGGCAATCTTTGGGCTTCTCAACCAATCTCCAAACTTTGTTGCGATCAAAGTTATTGAGCTCATCATGCATAGCTTCAACCCAATCGGAGTCCTCAAGATCTTCATACACTTTCTTAGGCTCCACCATAGAGATATGAGATTGATGCTCACAAAAATGTGCCAATTGCCTTCTTGTGGATCTTCGAGTTTGAACATCTTCCAAGACCTTGTTGTCTTGGGCATCAATTTGCTTCAAAGCTCTTCTTATCCTTTTGACACGACGGGCTTCGATCTCCTCATTATTGCGAGGAGGGATCACTTGATCATCTTGATCATTTGGGTCCCCATCTTGACCAACTTGGCCTTGATCACCATCATCATCATCAGCAATATCTTCAACACTTGCTTCAACTTGAGGAGAGGATGAAGAGGATGGTTGATCTTGGCCTTGACCTTGACTCGCATTAGTGAGAGGAGTGGGTACGACTTGCGGAGTCACTTGGTCAATGAGAGGAGGGTCTTGAACATGTTCTTAGTTAGGTGTAATAGTTGTCTCCTTGGCTTGATCTTCTATTGTAGAGGAGGGCTCCACTTGTGTAGAGCATAGTCCTTCTCGAGTCGCCATAAGGTGTCCCTCAATGGGGCGGAAAAATCCCACACCCATCCTTCCTATGGATTCTTGAGGTATTTCAACATCTACATTAGAAACATGAAATTGCGCCACTTGGGAGCCATCATTTTCCTCGAAAGCCACACTACAAGATTCTATGACAATCCGTGAAGTTTTGTCATAGACTCTATAAGTGTGGGATTCGGCACCGTAACCAACAAAAATACCCTCAATAGTTTTGGATTGAAATTTAGACAACCTAACACCCTTGATCAAATAAAAGCACTTACAACCGAATACACGGAAGTAGGAGACGTTGGGCTTGTTGCCGGTGAGGATCTCATATGGGGTCTTGTCCAAGCCTTTGCGGATGTAGAGGCGGTTGGAGGAGTGGCATGCGGTAGATATGGCCTCGGCCCATAAATATTGGGGAGAAGAGTACTCCGCCAACATGGTCCTTGCCATATCCAAGAGGGTGCGATTCTTCCTTTCGGCAACACCATTTTTTTTAGGAGTGTAAGTGGCGGAGTATTGATGACGAATTCCTTCTTCACTAAGGAATTCATTCAATGTATAGTTCTTGAACTCCGAGCCATTATCACTCCTAATAGCCATGATTTGCACATTGTGTTGACGTTGCACTTCGTTGGAGAAGTCGATGATGGTTTGTTGAGTTTCACTCTTGCACTTGAAGAAATAAACCCAAGTGTATCTTGAATAATCATCGACAATCACCAAGCAATACTTCTTGCCACCAAGACTTGCCTCGGGCACGGCACCAAAGAGATCAACATGAAGAAGATCCAAGATCCTCTTTGATGAGATAATAGTCTTGGCCTTGTGCACCGTGTCATGCATCGTCCCTTCAACACACGACCTACAAACGCAATCCTTTGCAAAGGAAACATTTTCTTTTAGTCCGACAATAAGGCCACCTTTGTGAAGACTTTGCAAAGTTCTCATGTTGACATGGGATAGGCGGCAATGCCACAACCATCCCAAGTCCGCCTTCCCAAAAAGACACATTGCTTGAGAGTTGGTTGACTTCGAAAAGTCCACAACGAACAACTCATTTTCAACATGTCCCACGTGAGCGACATCAAGAGTCCTGCTTCTCAAAAGGACCACAATATCACCATCGAAAAATACGGAAAAACCCATCTTTCCAAGAGAGCGGACGGAAAGTAAATTGTAACCAAGGGATTCGACAAGCATGACGTTCTCGATAGTTATATCGGGAGCCACCACAACCTTGCCAAACCCGGATACCTTAGACTTGGACGAGTCTCCCTAAGTGACGGTTGCTTGGATGTCATTTGGTCGCAACTCCGTCACAAGCTCTTTGCTTCCGGTCATATGATTAGTGCATCCACTATCGAGAATCCATTTAGTCCCACCGAAGCATAGCCCTGCAAGAGATCATTGACTAGAGTTAGGACCCGAGATGGGTCCCTTCATATTAGCAACAAGGGTCTTTGGAACCCAAATAGTATAGTCAATGAAACCCTCAATAGGACCAACATATTTAGCTTGCACAACACCATAATAATCAACATATAAGAAATGGTGTGGATTGTTAGTTCCTGCGGATGTGCTACGAGTAGTGTTGTCCATCATGACACTACTACCACTAGTACAGAGAGCCTCATCTGTGGTGCACCAAAAACCCTTTCTGTGGCGCACCATTTGGCCACAGGGGTGCGCCACAGAAAACACACCATTAAAATATTTTCTGTGGCGCACCACAGACATGCGCCACAGAAATAGTTGTTTCTGTGGCGCACCACTTCCCTGCGCCACAGAAATAGTTGATTCTGTGGCGCACCACTGCCCTGCGCCACATAAATAGTCGATTCTGTGGCGCATCCCCTCCTGGTGCGCCACAGAAATAGATGCGCCACAGAATTTGCCATAGGTGCGCCAGAGAAAAATCTGCAATATTTCGAAATTTAAATTGTTTCTGGTATAAATACCAGGTGTATTACAGTATTTATACAGTTTGAATACAGGCAGTGATATTTGACAAATATATAAACATAGAAGTGATATTTGACAAAGATATAAGTCACACATTACTCGATGATAACATAATGTACAATAGTGATACATAGTGCAAAAGTATCGAATTTTGTTCAAATCAAGTGATAGTCAAACATCATCGAACATGCCACCACATAGTTCATCGAACATGCCACCACATAGTTACTCGATAAGGCCTAAGCTAAGATGAAATAGACTACAAGCACGGCGACGATGGTGAGCAAGAACGGTAGCTTGATGGAGGTCTTCATCTTGTTCTTCTGTTTCGACTGGTGGTCCCTCCACTTCGCAACCGCCTCGTGTCTAGTCTCGTATCCTTTATAGCAGTTGCCGCTGAACTTGTCCACCTGTGCTTTATAGTCCTTCCACTCGTCATAGACTCCTGGAACCCGACCCTCGAACACCACGTAGTACGTCATCTATATAGATAGACACAAAGCATATTAGTAAGTAATGCAAAAAACAACTAAGGCATAAATGTTCACCAAAAACAACTAAGGAAACAAAAATAAACATCAAAGATATACAACATAAAGCTAGGCCTAAGTTTAGAGCTAACTAATAGTAGCTAGCTAGGCCTAATTAAGTTTAGAGCTAACTAATAGTAGCTAGCTAGGCCTAAGTTTAGAGCTAACTAATAGTAGCTAGGCTTATATAAGTTAAGCAAATTTTGTTAAACAAACTAATAGTAGCTAGCTAGGCACACCTCGATCAATGATACCTCTTCTGGAGAGGTGCCGGAAACGGCTTATATAAGTCTTTCGTCATCCACGTCCTACGATCAGCCTGCCGCTCTAGGCGTTCCTGGATATCCCTCTGGCATAATCCTATGGGTTGGTTCAAGGACCCTCCCTTTTTGTTGACATCTTCAATGATTATCTCCGACAACTTGACTTTGATACGATGAAAATCTTGCATAAGATCTTCCTGTGAGATTTCCCCCGCCATTTTGTTGGACCAGTCTCGGAGTTTAGCAGGATGATTCATATTATTTGCATCGCGGACGATCCCTTTGAGGTGATGGAGGGCATAGAAGGCCTCCTTCGTGCTCCAAGCCGGCTGCTTGATGCAGGGGAACTCGGTCACGTGCTTGAACAAGTATTTGCCAGTAGCCGGCCTGATACATTCTTGTTTCTTTTCGAATGTGCCTCCATTTTGGGCGTAGCCATTGATAGCCTCATCGAGAACACCCCTTATTCTGGTGTAGTCTTTCCTCTTCGTCTTATTCGACGAGTTGAAGTACTGGGCAAGTGACCACTTTGGGCAAAGCACGATGAGTGTGCAGTATGTGTCCCTGCTCAACACATGCAATTGAATCCAGGATAAGCAATGGATGAAATCTAGAAAAAAAACATTAGCTACGACGGTCGCGAGACTTACTCGGGAAAGACAGGCAAAAGAATGTCCCTCTTGTTCTCACTGTTTCTCAACATGAATCTCTCGAGGTACTTCACTGCCTTGGTCCGTGTACTTGATTCTTCCTCCAGCTGGCTATCACGCATGTAGTAGGGATCAGCTACCATAACGTACGGGGGTAACTCTCGCTGGATCTGCAGCTGAGCATTGAGCGCGTATAGGCGGACCAAGTTATAGTCGAGCCGTCTCGAGTGAAACAGATTGAAGATATCCTCGTACGCTATGAAGAACAGTCTCGCGGGGTCTTCATGGACGAAGTCCGGGCCCTCTGGCACCTTGACCACGAACGCAGGGTAATTTGGAGACTCGTCTGTAAGAAAGAGGCCCTCTAGCATCACGATAATGTTCTGCAATGTGAGCATTGGTCCAGTTGCCCCGTGTATCTCGTCCAGACCCAGTATCGGTTTCCCAGCTTCATGCAAGCGGGTCAAGCCATCCTTACGGGGTCGTACCACGGCGTCGGCCAAGATCTTAGTAGGCTGGCCCTTTTTAGCAGGTCTCTTCCTAATCTTCTTGCTGGCGGTGGCCTGATCTGCTGCGGGAGCTGGGGGTGCGGGAGCTGGGGGTGCTCGGGGCGACCCTACGACTGTCTTATGCAGTGTGCCAGGGCTGAATACTGTACCCTGCTGGAAGGTGAGGCGCTGCGTGACTTCAGTACGCCTAGGTTGATCGTCGTGACTGCGGAAGGCTTCATTGTCACGATCCATATCAGGCATGTACCTATCTTGGCTGTAGCCCGTGTTGAGGTAGGCATCGATGTCGACATTGTCATCGTAATGATAGTCATCGACACCGGCTCCAGCAAGCGGGATGTCCACGTCCTTTGGTGGTGACGGCGGCTATGATGCCGGCGGTTGAGGCACAACTGCATTTGATGATCTTTTGGCCGGTCGTTGCGGCATATTTCCCAACAACACTTGGTGCCTTGTGGTGGTGGAAACAACCGCCGGTTCCTTCTGGGTGGTGGTGGCGACGACTACCGTTTCCTTCTGAGGGGCGACGGCCTTGGGTGCTGTCTGGAGGGCTCTTTGCTTCGTGGGCCGGGCGATCTTATGAGTGGGGCCATAGGGGATGTGGCGCCGGTGTTGCGCTTGATCACAAGACCCCCCAAGATGAATCTGGCTCTTTGGCCATTTCATCACCCAAGTCGTGCAGTCTCCAAGTACCAAGTTGTCCTCCTCTTCGCAACCTGGAGGTTGAAAGGGGAGGGGGGGGGGAGGACGTCGCGATACTCCGGCACTACATTGGCCAACTTCACCTTCATCACTTTCTCGTCCATTTGAGAGTGGTGCATAGTGCGTTCCCTCGGTTGTATAATAGTGCCGGTAGCAACATCCACCAATTCTCCGCCGGGCACCACACGATGCAGGAGTACGCAAGGTTCGTCCTGTTGGGCAACATATCAGGCATCATGAGATGGCAGTCATCTTGAGAAGGCGTAGTTAGATCATGACTAACTAATTAGTTACCTTGGTGATGGCGTCGAGCTCGGAGGGTGTCGAGACAAGGGCGACGGTGCTGGCGGCCGGCCCATCATTCTTCGGCATTGCTGCGGAAGGGGGCGCCGATGCGACTAGAAGGAGCGGCGCCGGCGTCTGGGGGGTCACCTGTTGCGGCGGCACTTGCTGGTTCATGCTTGAGTTGCTGCCGATGAAGGTGGGCAGATGGATCGGTCCAATTTGACCCCCCGCATTCCAAGAAGCTATACCCTCCATCAGCCCAACGGGGATGACTTCCTTGAGCCTCTCATCCACTAATCTATTGAGCGTGTCGGGGTCCACCTCTCTGCTCTCAAGTTTCTTCTCTAGAGCCGCCATCTTCTTCTTCAGCTCCTCGACCTCCTCATCATCCTTAGTCGATGTCGTCTTCCTCTTCTTTCTCGACGACTTGGCATCTGATGCGTAGTACTCGGCTACCTTCATGTTTAGCCCAAAGCCGGAGATACGGCCAGCTGACGTCGGCGGGGCATCCAACGTCCTTTTCTTGTATGCGTTCGTCGCCCTGTTGAAAGGCGTGTCCCACCGACCCGTCGACCCTTCGGACGAGTGGTCAGATTTCCGCAACTCCCTCTACTTCGGACAAAAGGAAATTAAGGTGAGCCCATTTGGCTTCATTATCTAATTATTAGATCAATGCAATATACATGTACTTGAGATATATGTGTCCTTACCAAATGTTTCTCGAATTCCTTCACGTCCTGGTCTTTCGTCACGAATTCCCCCGTCTTCCAGTCTAAGAAGTACCGGGACCGGACAAAGTTCCTAACTTGTATATCCGTGATTTTGTGCCAGGGGTTATCTTTTCTGAGACGTTCCATCTCGCGGTCCTCCTTCTCCCAAACGGGCCGTTTTCCTCGGTAACCACCGCTTCCGCAATGTTGGAACCCTATGTTTTGGTCCCGCATATCCTGCCCCCATTTTGTCCATTTTTTACACTCCTCGGTGTTCATGTACGCCTTCAGTATGTCGAAATCTTCTTTCACGAGCGTCGGGTCTTTGCGACTGATCTCCTCCCAGCTTTTACCTTTCGCAATCTTCTTCTTCACCCGGGATTTCCAGCTGCTCAACGCGGTGCTCATCTTCGTGATGGCTAAAGAGTCCACCCTTTTGTTGAACGGCTCCGGAAACGTGTATCGCTGGTGAACCTTCTTCAGGAGGATTTCGACCAAAGCCGCGTTGTCTTTGCTTCTAAGGTCCGTTGTGTTGATCGACATGCTTTCCCGCACGATGCACCCTAGCTGCATGCTGTACCCTGAGGCAACCGCTCGAGGCGCCAATGGTAGGACACTTGGCGAGACCTCGGTGATTGTATCAGTGACGTTCGCGAGCACTTGCGGCGTACGATCCTTCCTTGGCGCCCGAGGCTTCTTATTCTTCTCATCGGTCGTCGGGGCGGCGTCGCTGCTACCACCAGCCGCCGTGCGGTCAGTGCCGCCACCATCGGTGCTGTCATCAACCTCTTCCTCCAAGTACCCCCAATCAACATTAGCTCTGTCCTCCGGGACCTCTTCCTCAATGCCGGTTGCAGCGTGGGCATCCCAGCCCTCTTCCTCGGCACCGGCTTCGGGCACGGACCCGTGCTTGGAAGTGGCAGACATGTTTCTGTAATAACATTCAAATTTGAGTTTTTGAGTTGGATTTCAAATTATTCAATATAAACTACTTCGTTATCATTCATGTATGAGGTATGATTCCTAATCCCCATAACTGGATGTATTTTTGGTGTGGTCTCGTGTGGTCTCGAATGGTGCTTTGCATGATTATATGATCAGCACCACCACCACTACCTGGCCTGCACGATGAAGATGTGCATCAAATTCTGCAATGCCGGAATGATATAGAACACGAGTAGTACTATTAGTACTGGCACTTCAAGTAGTATAAAGAAAGATACATGCAAGTGTGCATGGTGCAAGTGCTCCTATGAATCATTCGGTGCAAGGCAGGCCTACATTTTCTTTTCTCTTTTATTGTTGAAGCTATCATTGAGCATGTTGCTTCTGTGCGCTCACTTGACGCTAACACTATCAGGCAAAAGAATTTTCACAACTATGATAGTCTTGTGTTGTTTTATCCAGAAAGCGCAGGCGAAGCTTCTACATACACGCTACATTTTATCTTCGATAGATTACTATCGACATCGAGCTACCTGCATCGAGCCGAATCTGTCAAGCAGTTCAACAGTTGCAACAAGTGGCGGAAGCAGGGTATCTCATGCGTGCCCCTCATTTTCAAGGTAGCACCAAGGCCATCTCCTGGAAGAGTTTCTGTGCTCAATGACGGTTCCATTGTGGTTGAGGTTGGAGGTGTTGAACTTGGGCAAGGACTGTGGACAAAAGTCCAGCAGATGACTGCTTTCGCGTTGGGACAGTTGTTGCCTGATGGGTGTGAATGCCTCCTTGGCAGAGTGCGTGTTCTTCAGGCTGATACATTGAGCTTAATCCAAGGTGGAGTTACTGCTGGCAGCACCTGTGCAGCAACCCTTAAGGCCTGCAACATGCTGATTGAGAGACTGAAGCCGGTCATGGATAAGCTAAAACAGCAATCAAGTGCTGTTTCATGGGACTCTTTGGTTTCTCAGGTCATTTTCTAATTACCCTCTAGTTTTTTTTTCATGCTGCAGAGTAGAATGTTTATCCATGGAACTTATCATCTTCGTTGCCAATACTTAATTTGCATATGTTTTAATGTTCCCAAATAGGCCTCCAAGGACAAACATTAATTTGGCTTCAAGTGCATATTGGGTTCCTGGCGAAGGACCCAGTACCTATCTGAACTATGGAGCTGCTATAAGTGAGGTGCACAGAATATATGCTAAATGTCAATTGCACAAGTGTAGTATAACTAAAGTTAAATTTTCTATGGATGATATTGCGATATGTCTCTCATTTCCTATTCAATTCTTGTTCTGGAAAATGCAGGTGGAAATTGATGTTCTTACAGGAGCAATAACTTTACTAAGGAGTGATATTATCTATGATTGTGGAATGAGCTTGAACCCTGCAATGGACTTGGGCCAGGTTTGCATAAATATTGTCCAATGCTCTGATATATTAATATGTATTAAACATGTATTAATAAATAGGTCCTGATTAAAAATAAAGTGGCTGGGGAGATCCCCATTTTGAGCATCTCTGCTCACCTTTAATTCTACATATCTCAGGGAAAAAGAAAAGAAACAGGACATAGTTTCTTATAGTTATAACTAAAGGTGAAAACCACCCACCTTTTTCTCTGGCTACATATCTCTTCTTTTTTCTCATGTATGTAGAAATTTATCACAGTTTCCTGAACCTCTATCACGGTAACAGCTACAAGATAAACATCTTTCAGACACAGGTGGTGGGGGCATGTATAACCAGGGAGGTAACAACACAAGAATTGCTGGCCTAAAAACAATAAGCGAACTACACTGTGGCCAGTTGTGGAAATTGTACATAGAATAAGATAACAGTGTTAAAACAAACTGAAGAATTTAACACATCATCAAATCAAGTGAAAAGTAGATCTACAGACAAGCACACAGATGCCATGAATTCTGTAGCAAGAACATGCAATCAGCATCACGCTACACTGACTGTACCATATGAAAAGGGAAAATAGAAGTGAACCTTTAATGATAGTATTGTACAAGGATTAGATTTGCAGTGCAGCCCTTCGTATTAAAATGATCTGCAAGTAATCAGCAATCGTGTCAATTTTTCTTACTGCTTGCAGCCTCTGAGATATTTCAGTGGGAAAGCATGTTGAAGTAATAATCGTAAATTTCAAAGTGTTTCTTAAACAGTTTCATTTGTTTTCTCTGGCCATAATTGAAATAAAGCAATTTCTTCATTAATTAATTAATATAAATATATGTGAATACAAATGCTAGTTCATCCGTTCTCAGGTTTTTGCTACATGAATACAAAGGTTTCCTGTTCCAACTTGTTGCTAATGGAATTCATTCACATGTTTGTGAATATATTTCTTAATCAACAACCACTATATACTCTTTTGTACTACTTGGGAAAGAGAAAAAAAAGAAGAAGAGGGATCATCCCAGGATGAGCTCAACGTGAGGTCTGGGCCAGACTTGATCATTCTCCTTACTCTTCTTTTATCCTTGTCGCTCCAGCACCCGCATTCTTTCTGCCCAAGCTGGGGCATGTCCCAATCCCAGAGTTAACCTTTTTCATTCCTTCATAAAATTTATTTTATATGCATTTTACAAAGGGATGCAAACTCATGAGGGATGTTTTTTCCCAGTGGACTCGTTGACTCACCATAACCATATGCAATATTTACACTGCAGAAAGCAGATGACTGTATTTACACAACATAATACCGATCGACAGATGACATTATCAATGAAGAATTTAGCTCTAAGTCGGATAGACTCAAACAAAATCATCATCAGATATATCAGAAGCAACATGGAGTATTTTAGTCCGAGGTTGATGATCTGATGAGGGCTTAGCTCAATGAGAACATATAGGATTCTTTTATGTTTTTAACTTTTTTGTTTTTAAAATTTTTACAAAAAATGAAAAGATCCCTCTAGTTCGGGGCCAGAAATCTACTAAGTATAAAATTCATAGAAAATTTGGGCATGACCATTGCTAATTTTCCTATGTCTAAGAGTGCCAGAAATTCGCTCGGAAGGAAATGAATCAACTTCCTCGCGAAACATTGGCATCTCAAAAAGAAAAACCTGCACAAAAAACCTACCAGCACATATATTTTCTTGAATGATGGAATCCAACAGTCTACCTGATTTAAAAATCAGGCCTGCCAACCAACGTAAAAGGACCATGTTGGTTCTTCCTTCAGCACCACGAGCATATATATATACAGAAAATGGTAAGACAGTTCTCTCGGTGAAGCAACGTAAATCGTAAGCATGTTGAAGATCACAAGGCACAGTTTACCACAAGTACATCATCCAAGCTACATGGTATTTGCAATTTCTGAATTTCAAATGGGAGACAGTTGTCTCGGTGTAATTCTCAAAAACTTGGCCATCTTATGGATTATTTCCCTCTTGGTTCCAGCGTGAGCAGGTATCTCCAGCCACAAAGGCAACTACAACCCCTGTGGCGTGTAGATTTCTCTCTTGGTCCAAGAACGAACCAAGGCAGGCAGGTAGGTTGTTTGTTTCTTTCTTCACGGTAGCTAACACTAGTAATTGGCAGAGGATAGCAGGAACAGAAAGGAGGATCAAGAATATGAGACTGAAAATCCTAGCAGGTCCAAGACACGATTTTGTGAGTTCATACAATTTGAGAAATTAGCAGAGGGAGAAGAGGGGGCTTACCACGGTCGAGGAAGACGGTGTCGAGGGAGAAGAGGGGGCTCGTGGTGCGCCGCGGTCGATGCAGACGGGGACGGCGCGGCGGCGCTCCTCCTCCTTCACGGCGCGGCGCTCCTAGACGGGGACACGACGCGGCGCTCCTCCTCCTTCACGGCGCGGCGCTCCTCCTCCACGGCGGCGAGCGCGAGGGAGAAGATCAAAGGGGATCGAGGTGTTCGTCGTTGTCGTCGCGCAAGAGAGAAGGGAAGAACTGAAAACGGCTAAGTGAGAAGATTACCGCGCGGGGCCACATGTCAATGGCTGAAAGGCATATTCTGTGGCGCACCACGAGCCAGTGTGCCACAGAATTGTAGAATTCTATGGCGCATCATCTAGGTAGTGCGCCACAGATTTTCTTGGGCCTATTCTGTGGCCACGTTTGCGGGGCCACATGTCAATGGCTCGAGTATATTTCTATGGCGCACGACCCAGACGGTGCGCCACAGAAGTTTTTGATTTCTATGGCGCATGCCCTTGACGGTGCGCCACAGAATCGCGTGGATAGATAAATAAAAAAAACGAAACGATGTGCTGTGACATATATCTATTACTAGCTCAACTGGTTTAGCTGTGAAGTAAATAAGCCTAGTGGCATGGGTTCGAATCCTAGGTTGCCCCACATTTTTTTAATATTAAATTATATTTATAATTAAAGAAAGAAAACATTAAATTACAATTAATTAAAAAAAAGTGCTTGTCTCACATACATACATGCACATATATAAAGAAGTGATTGTCTCACGTACACATGCGCATATATATAGAAAGAAGTGCTTGTCTCACATACACATACACACATGTACATATATACACACAAAAGCGGTCTTAATTTTTCTCGATCGGTTTCGATCTAGCTTAATTAGCGTCTCTTGCCCTTTTTGTTGGCGACTAAATACTTTATGCCGGCCACCTTGAGATTTCTTCGCGTGAACGGACAACCGTGGGTAGGTAGAGATGTCTTCCTTCTTACTTTACCAGTAGTAGGCATGTCGAAGTGCTTGTCGAACTCCTCCTCGATCTTCGGATCACCGTTCTTGTCCAAGTCTTCCTCGTTGGCGTCTCCTTCCATTCCGATGATGCTCCTCTTTCCCCTCCTCACGACAACACGGCTAGGCCTTGACGGGTCGGTGATGAAGAAGCATTGGTCAACTTGGCTCGCGAGTACCCATGGCTCATTTTTCGCGGATGCGTTCTTCGATTTGGCATTGGGTATAACCATTGTGGTGAAATACCGTCCTTCTTTCTTGACATTCTTGGCCCATCTCACACGGAACATTGGCACCACCGTCTCTCCGCAGTAGTTGAGCTCCCATATCTCCTCGATCTTTCTGAAGTATCTTTCTTCCACATTAGTCTCGGCATCGCCATATGACAGCATAGTTACTCCTGAGTTTTGATTTTCGCTACTCATGTCCTTGTCCTCGGTGGAGATCTGTAACCGGAGATTTCGTACCCCTGATAGGTCCTTACGTTCTGCCCGGGGCCCTGTGATAAGATGTATATGAGTTTTTCATCTTCCGTAGAAGGCATTTTTCTCCGTGCTTCAATCAGTTGACTTTGCTTGAACCAACGTGTGAAGCCGGAGTTGTGCTCTTTGGTTACGTCTCCCATCTTCCTCGGCCCACCCATTTCAATATAATTCTGATTGATTAAACTTTTGTGCTCTTCCACGAAAGGCTCGATCAATTTTAAGTGTTGTAGCGCGACCCGGTGAGCCCTTTCGAAGTCGTCGCGTCGGTTTTGAATGCCGACATGGACGTCGCGGCAGCCCTCGCGGTGACCGACTCCGTTGAGCCTGCCAAGGTGCGTCCTGGTGGACAAACCGACATCCTGGTCGTCTTCGGTGCTTAGGTAATTGTCGCAGAAAGAGATGCACTCGTCGGTTAGAAATCCTTTGGCCATGCTTGCGTCTAGACGGGCCCTATTGCGAACGTATCCTTTCAGGACACCATTCTGCCTTTCCATCGGCATCATGTAGTGCAGGAACGTCGGGCCGAGATGCCTGATGTCATCAACGACATGGAGAAGGAGATGTACACATATATCACAGAATGCCGGCGGGAAGTAAATCTCGAGCTCGCATAGTATCACCACGATCTCATCCTGTAGCATCTTGAGCTGCCTCACGCCGACCGATTTCCGGGTGATAACGTCGAAAAAGTTGCAAAGGCCAAACAACGTATCACGGACATGATCGTTGAAAGTGCATGGTGCCCCATATGTGGTTTTGGTAATTAATGACAATCCTTATGGACTAATGTTTGCATTGAGTTATCCTTGTAGATCTTGTCCATAGGAAATAATGGAGTTCATGTATATTCAAGGATTTACATGAAGAATGGTCATGGTTTGAGTTGAGCTTATTTCTAGTGTGTCTTGAAGAAAAGTATTAGGTTATCCTTCATGGTTATCTTCAAGACATCATCATTTGAAGTGAGAAGAAAAGATACAAGGTTGATCAAGCTAGTGATCAACACACAAAGCTACACGATGTACCAAGTGGGATTGTGTATCTCATGGTATGGTAAGCAATTGTCAATATAGATTTCTGATCTAACCCATATATGTGTGTGGCATCTCTATGTGTGGTTAGGATCTTTCCATAGGCATGAACAAAAAGGAAGATTTCATATTGCCCATGGTCTATGTCATCGTCAAGCGGTGTTCGTCACCTAGCTTGACGTGGAAGCTCAAGTGAATCATCTAGAAGAAATCCTATGCTTGAATCTTGCCACCCATATGGAGATTATGGTCAAGTGAAGATGGTCATGTGAGATTCCCTCTAATATTAGCTTATGGGGGAGCAATTCACAATCTTCACGAAGCGAAGCGCAATCAAGAAAGGTGGTCCAACTTGAGGTGATTAAGATCGTCATCATCTACCTCAATTGGATTGCGCAAGGAAAAGGTATGACTTAGATAGGGTTTCTATTTTACCGGTCTCATTATGCTAGTTGGGAGACCGGATTATAGGATAGATAACCGTACTATCAAGAGGGGTTTTTGAATGCATATCTTGATCGTATCTATCGTAGAGAGCTCAAACCTTTGCATACTTGGCATCATCCTTCTTGGTTCTTATTTGGGTTTTCTCCATGTAAGGTTTTAGATCTTGTCATGTTCTCATGTCAAGCTCAATTTAAAAAAAAAAAGGATTTCGTATGAAAAACTTATCGCATTTTTGTTGTTGGAGGTTTCTACCGGTTGTCCTTTATTGATAGGCCAAGCCTTTCATCATTTGGTTTTATATTCCCATTTTTTACTATGATGTTTCTCTGCATATTCTTGTAGTGCTCGTCGTTGCGATTTCAACGAGCCCAAGAACATCGAAAACGGAGTCCGGATGCAAAAGTTACGACCGTTTTCATATAGGGTGTTCTGCAGTTTTTTCCACCAGCGGAGGCTCCGGTGGTGGCTCCGCCGGAAACCCCTTCGGGATGATGTTGGCGGAGCCTCCGGTGAAAACCACCGGAAGCTTCGGTGGTTGGAGCATTTTTCAGCCATTTTGGTGTCCTAACTCATCCGGGGGGCGGAGGTTCCGGTGGTTTCACCGGAGGCTCCGCCCCTGCGCGATTTTCCTCCAACGGTTGGATATTTGGGTGACCTATTTAAGGGGCCTTCTTCCCCAATGGTTCCCCAAACCTTTTGGGCAAGTTTGACCTCCATTGTTGACCTCCAAAAGCTTGCTATCTCTCAATCCCTCCAATTATTCTTGCTTCCACTTGAGGGAAAAGAGAGAGGAGATCTAGATCTACCACTTCACCAATCAATCCCTCCTCTTTGTGAGGGGAATCTATTGGATCTAGATCTAGGGATTCATTTGTTGTTTTCCTTGTTCTTCCTCCTTACTCCCTCCATAGCATTAGTTGCTTTGGTGGGATTTGGGATAGAAGTTCTTGACCACTTTGTGTGTTCTTGCCATTGCATTAGGGGCATCGGTTTGAGTTCCCCACGAGATTCGTGAAAGAGAAGTTCATGAGCTTGTTACTCTTGGGTGCTTGGTCACCGGAGAGATTGTTCCTCTTGGGTGTATTGAGCACCCTGGACGGTTAGTGCTTGGGGCTTCCACCTTGTTGCAAGAAGCTTCGTTGAGAGCCTCCAATTGAGTTGTGGAGATAGCCTCAACCTCGTGTAAGGTTTGGTCAACGCCTTCAAGTCGACCTCATAGTGGAAACGAGCATCTCCCTCACCGGAGAAGCTCAAGGAGAATAAGGTGTGCACATCCGTGCTATTGAGGAGCTCCTAGGTGGCTCCCCACCTCTCCAACGAAGACGTACTTCCCTTGGGAAGGAACTTCGGTAATCACACCGGTGTCTCATTGTGCTTCGGTTATCTCTATACTCTAGCTCGTTACTTATGCATTTACCTTTGTGATAGCCATCGTGCTTGAAGTCATCTATCTTGCTATGTCATAGTTGTATATCATGCCTAGCACAAGTTGTTGGTGCACATAGGTAAACCTAGCTTGCATAGGTTTTGTGCTTGATAAATTAAACGCTAGTTTTATTCCGCATTTACTCAAGCCTAAACCGTAATTATTTTAAAGCGCCTATTCACCCCCCCTCTAGGCGGCATCCTGATACTTTCAATTGGTATCAGAGCCAGGGCTCTCATTGTTAGGCTTCACCGCCTTGAGAGTAATGATGTCTCTTAGTGAATTAGTGCACGGTCCCACATTTCATTTCGATGGCACAAACTATGATCTTTGGAAATTTCGCATGCTCATTTATTTTCGGGTCATGGACCCACACATGGAGCAAATTGTAGAGATGGGTTTTTCTCCTCCAAAGGATCCTCAAAATCCAACTTTAGAGGAAGAGAAAAACTTATCTCTCGATGCTCTTGCTATTAATGCGTTTTTCCTTCTTGTGAGCCTTGTAGTTATTAAGCCACTTTTTCCTATTCGGAATGCTCATGAGTTATGGACAAAGCTTCAAGATAAATATGGAGTGTCCAATATTATTGAGGATGATTTCTCTCCCTCCATCTCCGGTCGTGATGAGTTCTCAACTTCTTCTACCTCACCAACATGTGGCAAGCCACAAACTAATGAGATGGTGAGTAGTGATAGGCTTTGCAATAATGATAGTGAGATTATTATTGATGATCCTTCATCTCTATCTTATTGCAATGTCTCATCTTTGGACTTAAACACAACTAGCACCAAAAATGTTTTACATGCTTGTGTTGATAGTCTTTGCATATCATGTCTTCATTGCTTGACTAAATCTCATGATGATATGCTTGCTTTATCTTGTTCCCATGATAAAAATGATTGTGTTTCCTCTAAAATTTGTATGGCTAACAATTTAAAGGAAACTCAACTCTCTATGGAACAAGATGTGGACTTGAGTGGTGCCTCAAGTAATGATTCATCATCATCTACCATATTTTTCCTTATGGCCAAGGATTCAAAGGTATCTTCCACTTTGAACCCCAATATATATTATGATGATAGTAGTGATGACGATGTTGGTAAGGAAGATGATGATGAGTCTAAGAAATTAGGCTTATGGTTCGCAAGCCTTGTTGGTGAGACCAAAGAAAATGTGAATGCTCTCCTAGAACAACTTGATGAGGCTAACTCTCTTGTAGATGAAAAGGAGGATATCATCGTGACTTTGGAAAGTCATAGTGGTAGTCATTCTATCAAGGACAAAGAGCTTGAAAAGGCTTTTGAGAAAGAGCGGTCCCTTAGATCTTCTCTTGAAGAGAAACTATATAGTCTAGAAGAAACATATGCTATTAGCGTTTCTAAGCTTAGAAGGGACAATGAATTATCTCTTTCTCTTGCTAATGACCTCAAAGCTAAAAATGTTGATGCTTGTGCTACTAACTCTATTTCTTGTGAAGCATCCACATTAAAGGAGAATGTTGAGCTACGGGCTCAACTTGAGTTGCTAACTAGTAATTATGGGAAATTGGAAGAAACTCATGAAAAGATCTCAAGCTCTCATAAGGATCTTCTAATCTCCCATGAGAGGCTAAAATTAGCTCATAAGGCCATTTTAACTAAGGTAACATCTTGTGAGCCTCATGTGGACAAAGGCACAATATCTACTCTAAATGCTATATTGCCTTGTGCTAGTCCTAGTAATTCATCCTCTCATAATGTTCCCACATCTTATGATGAATTACTTTCCTTACCTTGTTGATCTAATAATGATGCATCTACTTCCTCTAGCTCTTGTGTTGATACTAACCATGTAGAGGAAATCAAAGATCTCAAGGCCCAAGTCACTTCATTGGAGAAAGACTTGGAGAAGTGTCATAAAGGGAAGTCCACACTTTATAATATGTTGAGTGTCCAAAAATCCCCCAATGACAAGAGAGGACTTGGATTAATTTCCAATCACAAGAACAAGTCCAAGGTCGACAAGAAGAAGGGCCATGAACAAGTCAAGAATTTGGCCAATATTGTTTGCTTCAAGTGCAAGGTTGAAGGGCATCATGTTAGATCATGCCCTTTGAAGAAGAAGAAACTTAGCGAGAAGCAACAAGGGAAGCGGCCACAAGTTCAACTTCAATCTCAACTTCAAGTTGAAGAAAGGCCTCTTCCCATGAAGACTCAAGCTAATGCTTCTCATGTTGATAAATCAACTAAGAAGAATGGAAGGAGTCGTTGTTGCTACTTATGTCGTGAAAAGGGACATCTTGCTTCTTCATGCACTAATGGTACATTATCCAACCCTATCATAATTGATGATGTGTATTCCATTCGGAAGGATAATGTGGGCAATGTGTTTGCCAAATATGTTGGTACTCAAAGTGGTGTCAAGAAAAGAACCATTTGGGTTTCCAAGCCTATTGTGACTAACCTCTTAGGACCCAACTTGGTTGGGGACCAACAAGCTCAAACTTGATCAATAGGTGTTATCGGAGGGCATTGGAGACTTGGCTATATCATGAAGAATTAAGGGATCTTAATCACATATATTTTCCTTAAGACAAGTCATTTGGATTATCACGTCTCTATCTCATATTCCATGCTCCTTCTTGCGGTAACTTGTATTTATTACATTATATATACATTGAAAGTTGCTTTCCCCTTTGCATGTATTGGTTTTGTACCTTGCTTGTATTTTGTATATTTTGTGCTTACTATTTACTTATCCTTGAGTAATCTAGTATGTGTTTGTCGGTTCGCACAAAATGTATGTATGAGTTTGCTTTGAGCCTAATTGCATCTTGTGTGTATCTTATTTGGCTCTTTTGAGTGATTAATGGACTATCCCATTTTGGGAAAGTAATATGCCTTTGGCACTTCACAATCCCAAAATGTGTGTACATGAGGAATACCACATAGTGTTGATATTTCAATATTATCTAGTCTCTATGTGGTATCTCATACTCATGAGAAATTCAAATTCTAATGTCTATAAATTATCTCAAGTTGGTCTTTGTTTGCCTCTTGCTAAGAAGATACGGATTATCACATTATGGGGGAGTAATATGTTGTGCATATTACAAGCCTAAAGAATGTGAACATTTAAGGTTTTGCCACATAGAATTGATATTGTTAATTATCTTGTTCCTATGTGGCATGTGTGCTCAAACAAGTTTCAATTTGCTTAAATGATTTTATTTGCTCATCTTTTGGTATCTTATTTGTGAGAGAGTTTCTTGGTGCGGTTCTCCACAAATTAGCACTAGAATTTACCTTCTCGGGAACCGGTTGCTTCTTGATATATTAATCATTTCTTTGCATGATCATTCTACTATTGAAGCCACCAAGAATCTCTATTTAAGTATGGTGTTTTCATTCCTATCTTTTACCACATGCTTATGTTTTGTGAATATGATTGTGAACAAATATACCACCGAGAAATATCTCCATACATCTCTTGTCTTTGACAAGTTATAATAATTTGTGGTAAGTTTATTGATCATGTTTACTTTGTCCATTGCTCTAAAATTGCCTTGTTTCTTGCCAAGGATTTGTTTGGTTCAAACTCCTTTGTTTCTTCCTTGCTCTAGTCAAAATTTGCTTTATGCTTTATTGAGTTAGGAAAAGCAATGATCCCATCCGTGTGCACTTTCATTCAAAGTCATACTTCTTTGTGTTGCATTTCTTGGGGAAGCTATCCTACATTGATTAGAACACAATTCTTTAATTGGTAATGCATCTTATTGCTTTTCTTGAGCTTGACTAGTGTTTGAACAATATATATGGAGAGTAATGATTCCATTGTGTGCATCTTGTATTCAAATGCAATATCATAATTAATGCACTATTATTGGAAGAACTATCCTATATGTGTTTGAACACTTGTTGTCTTGAAATTAATATTTTATCCCAATGACTTGTCTCTTTGGAAGACGAACATTTTTCGTCTTGGTACTTTGTGTGCCATCATGAAAAGTGTAGAGGGTTTGTTTATTCTTTGATGTTGTTTTTTTTATCTTCTCTATTCGATTTCCTAAATCATGTGTTGATTTGGGGTTTTGATATAATTTGGACACTTCGTTTGATTTTATCTCTTGTGAGTGCCTTCTTTGTTTTAATTGGTATTTTGTCCAATTTGTATCTTGTTTGGTTCTTGAAAGTTTTGTGCATGTATATTTACTATGTATATCCTTTGACATGCTTACTTTCGTTGATCCAATATATAGAATAAACTCCATCAAATCCTAAATGGCTAAGATGTGCATAAAATTCAAATTCATATTAATATGCACATATTTATGTGGAGTTTGTCCTATGTATTGTAGTTGTTCTAACTACTTTGGACCCAATAAGTTTGGGAACCATTTTGTACTTGATTTTTGTTTTTAGGTACAATGGAGATACATTGGTTGCTTGCTTCATTCATAAGGAAGGTGTTCTCACCATCATATCATAGGAGTCAAGCTACGATGATTATCAAACTCGCATCCTCTTCATCACCAATGCCGTCTCGGTAACAACTATCTATTCCATGCATACATTTCTAGCTTTCAACCTTGTGTAGGTTGCATCTTGGCATGAATTGCATGTGTTGCATTGCATTTGGCTCTTGCAATGTCTTATCAAAACATCTTTATTGCAACTATGAGTAAGCCGGGATGATTACATACTAAGGGGATATTTATAATCATTTTCACGATTCACCAATCCCAAGTATATTAATCTAGTAACTTCTACTTGAAGTCTCTCATATGAAATATTGATGAATTCTCAAAAACCATTTGAATGTTTTGTGATATGCGTTACCTTTCTCGAAGCATTCCAACTATCACTTTTCCCTTGTGATATTTGTGATGCTTTGGTGAGTTTATTGTTTGTCCATCTATATCCCCTTAAGATTAAACTAATCCTAGTGCTTTACTTTCAAGCAAAAAATCTTATTGGTATATGTATGAACCTATCTTGGATATCATGTTCTTCACCCTTGTACCTATTTTTGTGTGTGCATATTTCTTTGTGGATATATATCTTTGTGATTGGTGTCCACTTAGAAACTTATACACACGAGAATAGTTACATCTTTAATTGATATTCTATTTCTTTAGTGACCATGTTTTATTGCTTTATATTACTTGGTGTTTCCTAAAAGGCACAAGCTTTGCTTTCTTTTGGTATTCCTTTTGCATCTTATAAAGCTTGTGGACCTATGTGTTTTATCATTTGTTGGTTTGTGTGTATGGGAAAGACATGATATGCACTATGTGCCTCATATATTTAAAGACTATGATGAAGCTTTTCTCATCCTATTAGTCTCCTACAAATGTCTTCCCTTGTCACACTCACCTCTTTTGGTTGAGTAAATCTTTACTTGTCACTTTTTGATCTTAATTGCTCAACTCTTGTTTGTTTGCAAGTTGCTTTGCTCCATTTCCAATCTATTATCTTGCTCTTGTTTGTGTTCAAAATTATCTAGAAGGGAGTGATGATTCCATGTTGTGCACATCATATAGTAAGTTCCCTCTTGATTTTCTAGAACACTTGGTTGATCTTATCATAATATTGATTTTAGTCAATCGGTTTTTCGGATCCTTTGGTTGGTTGCTTCTTTATGAAAGTATCCTTCAATTTGACTTTGCTTGTAAATCTTTGGATCCTCAATATAGTTTGATCTCCCTCCATCTATTCCTAGTTGGATATATGCTCTTGATTTCACTCATATCATGAGGAATGCATACACTATGGGGGGGCTCTTATTATATTGGCCTTCTAATCTTTTTTCCCATTTCGGCAATAGATGCCAATGGGGGAGAAGTTTAGAGGGTTTAAGGTAATTTGGTCCTATGCTTTAGTTTCGTTCTTAAGCATTTGCCTTCCATGCTATAGCATCCTTGCTCTTTGTTTTGCATGGTTGCTTAATTCATCATATAAACCCTCGTAAAAAGGGATTGTCATCAATTACCAAAATGGGGGAGATTGAAAGTGCATGGTGCCCCATATGTGGTTTTGGTAATTAATGACAATCCTTATGGACTAATGTTTGCATTGAGTTATCCTTGTAGATCTTGTCCATAGGAAATAATGGTGTTCATGTATATTCAAGGATTTACATGAAGAATGGTCATGGTTTGAGTTGAGCTTATTTCTAGTGTGTCTTGAAGAAAAGTATTAGGTTATCCTTCATGGTTATCTTCATGACATCATCATTTGAAGTGAGAAGAAAAGATACAAGGTTGATCAAGCTAGTGATCAACACACAAAGCTACACGATGTACCAAGTGGGATTGTGTATCTCATGGTATGGTAAGCAATTGTCAATATAGCTTTGTGATCTAACCCATATATGTGTGTGGCATCTCTATGTGTGGTTAGGTATCTTTCCATGGGCATGAACAAAAAGGAAGATTTCATATTGCCCATGGTCTATGTCATCGTCAAGCGGTGTTCGTCACCTAGCTTGACGTGGAAGCTCAAGTGAATCATCTAGAAGAAATCCTATGCTTGAATCTTGCCACCCATATGGACATTATGGTCAAGTGAAGATGGTCATGTGAGATGCTCTCTAATATTAGCTTATGGGGGAGCAATTCACAATCTTCACGAAGCGAAGCGCAATCAAGAAAGGTGGTCCAACTTGAGGTGATTAAGATCGTCATCATCTAGCTCAATTGGATTGCGCAAGGAAAAGGTATGACTTAGATAGGGTTTCTATTTTACCGGTCTCATTATGCTAGTTGGGAGACCGGATTATAGGATAGATAACCGTACTATCAAGAGGGGTTCTTGAATGCATATATTGATCGTATCTATCGTAGAGAGCTCAAACCTTTGCATAATTGGCATCATCCTTCTTGGTTCTTATTTTTGTTTTCTCCATGTAAGGTTTTAGAGCTTGTCATGTTCTTCATGTCAAGCTCAAGTTCAAAAAAAATAGATTTCGTATGAAAAACTTATCGCATTTTTGTTGTTGGAGGTTTCTACCGGTTGTCCTTTATTGATAGGCCAAAACTTTCATCATTTGGTTTTATATTCCCATTTTGTACTATGATGTTTCTCTGCATATTCTTGTAGTGCTCGTCGTTGCGATTTCAACGAGCCCAAGAACATCGAAAACGGAGTCAGGATGCAAAAGTTACGACCGTTTTCATATAGGGTGTTCTGCAGTTTTTTCCACCAGCGGAGGCTCCGGTGGTGGCTCCGCCGGAAACCCCTTCGGGATGATGTTGGCGGAGCCTCCGGTGAAACCACCGGAGGCTTCGGTGGTTGGAGCATTTTTTCAGCCATTTTGGTGTCCTAACTCATCCGGGGGGCGGAGGTTCCGGTGGTTTCACCGGAGGTTCCGCCCCTGCGCGATTTTTCCTCCAACGGTTGGATATTTGGATGACCTATTTAAGGGGCCTTCTTCCCCAATGGTTCCCCAAACCTTTTGGGCAAGTTTGACCTCCATTGTTGACCTCCAAAAGCTTGCTATCTCTCAATCCCTCCAATGATTCTTGCTTCCACTTGAGGGAAAAGAGAGAGGAGATCTAGATCTACCACTTCACCAATCAATCCCTCCTCTTTGTGAGGGGAATCTATTGGATCTAGATCTAGGGATTCATTTGTTGTTTTCCTTGTTCTTCCTCCCTACTCCCTCCATAGCATTAGTTTCTTTGGTGGGATTTGGGATAGAAGTTCTTGACCACTTTGTGTGTTCTTGCCATTGCATTAGGGGCATCGGTTTGAGTTCCCCACGAGATTCGTGAAAGAGAAGTTCGTGAGCTTGTTACTCTTGGGTGCTTGGTCACCGGAGAGATTGTTCCTCTTGGGTGTATTGAGCACCCTAGACGGTTAGTGCTTGGGGCTTCCACCTTGTTGCAAGAAGCTTCGTTGAGAGCTTCCAATTGAGTTGTGGAGATAGCCTCAACCTCGTGTAAGGTTTGGTCAACACGTTCAAGTCGACCTCATAGTGGAAACGAGCATCTCCCTCACCGGAGAAGCTCAAGGAGAATAAGGTGTGCACATCCGTGCTATTGAGGAGCTCCTAGGTGGCTCCCCACCTCTCCAACGAAGACGTACTTCCCTTGGGAAGGAACTTCGGTAATCACACCGGTGTCTCCTTATGCTTCGGTTATCTCTATACTCTAGCTCGTTACTTATGCATTTACCTCTGTGATAGCCATCGTGCTTGAAGTGATCTATCTTACTATCTCATAGTTGTATATCATGCCTAGCACAGGTTGTTGGTGCACATAGGTAAACCTAGCTTGCATAGGTTTTGTGCTTGATAAATTAAACGCTAGTTTTATTCCGCATTTACGCAAGCCTAAACCGTAATTATTTTAAAGCGCCTATTCACCCCCCCCTCTAGGCGGCATCCTTATACTTTCACTCGTCCATTATCCCTCGGATCGCAACGGGAAGTATCTGCGTCATGAGCACATGACAATCGTGAGACTTCATCCCAGTGAACCTCTTCTTCGCTAAGTCCAGATATCTGCTTATACTCCCTGAGTATCCGTGAGGAACTTTGACTTCTAGGAGGCACCTGAAAAACTGCGCAAGCTCCGGCGGACTCAATGTGAAGCAGGCAGCGGGAAGCACCACAGTGTTCTTCTTAGCCTTTTTGCGGGGACGTTGAGTCCCTTCCGTCTTATCCTCGTCGTCATCATCATCACTATCGGCGGGGACCTGTAGATTTTTCCTAATGCCAAAATTTTTTAGATCGTATCTTGCTTTCGGCCCATCCTTGGACTTTTCCGAATTGCAAATAGTGCCAAGCAGACTCTCCGTAACGTTCTTTGTAATGTGCATCACATCAAGGCTATGAGGCGTGTGGAGGACCGGCCAGTACTCCAAGTCGTGGAAAACAGACCTCGCTTTCCATACACCAGGCAGTGGCTATGGCTTGGGTCGGTTCTTTCCCGGCGAAGGGCACTCGTCCCAATTTTTCAGAAGCTCGTCGATTTCTTCGCTGCTCCTCGTGCGCGGGGCTCCATCGGGCTCAACCTTACCATTGAACAACTCACCGCGTTTTTTCCACGGGTGATCCAGGCGAAGCCACCTTCGAGACCCTGGGTACACGGTTTTCGAAGACCCAGGATCCCTTGGTAGCTGGAGATGCGGGGTCCCGTCCATGCACTTCACGCAGCCGCAGAATCCGGGGCCGACCTGGGCAGATACATACGCGTAACCAGGATAGTCTGTGACCGTCGTGAGCAACGCGGCTCTCATATGGAAATAATCTCTTGTGTACGCGTCCCACGTACGGGGTGGCGTCTTCCACAACGTGTCTAACTCGTCTTTCAGCAGTCCGAGATACAAATGCATGTCGACACCTAGTTGTTTTGGCCCCTGGATGAGAATACTCAAGTGTATATACTTTTGCTTGGTGCACAGCCACGGGGGTAGGTTGTAAGGCCATACAAACACGGGCTAGCTGCTATGTGTGCTACTCTGGTTGCCGAATGGATTGAGTCCATCGGTGCTCATACCCAGCTTGACGTTCCTCATGTCGCCCCCAAAACTCGGGAAAGCTATGTCCAATGCTTCCCACTGGGCAGCGTCTGCAGGATGTGTCATGATATAGCCCTTCTCCGGATCTTCTTCCGGCTTCTCCCTTTTCGCGTGTCATTGCATGAGCTTTGCTTCCTTAGGGTCCACGTAGTACCGTTGAAGACGGGGAGTGATAGGAAAGTACCATACCACTTTTCGAGGAATTTTCTTGTTGTTGGTTCCACACTTGTATCGTCCGTGGCCGCACTTCGGACATGTGGTTGTGTCCTTGTACTCCTCCCGATAAATTACACAATCATTGATGCAGGCGTGAAATTTTTTGTGAGGTAGGTCAAGAGGGCACACGACTTTCTTAGCCTCGTTGATACTGCTTGGCAATGTGTTCCCCTCGGGAAGGCGATCGTGCCACAATTTCAAGTTCTTGTTGAAGCTCGAGTCGGTACATTTGTTTTGCGTCTTCATCTTCAGAGCAGCAAGCGTTACATGCAACCGCGTATCCTCGGGGCGGCACCCAGGAAACAACGGAGTCACCCCGTCTATCTCCATTTGCGCCAGCTTGCCTTTCTCCCTAGCTGCAGCTATGTCGTTGCTCGTCTCCTTGAGCAGCAGATCCTGAACATGAGAGTCCCGCAAGGCCGAAATTAGCGGGGTCTCCGTGTTCACGTCTTCATCGTCATGTCGATCTTCTCCGCCGACATATCCTTCTTCATGATGATCTTCTTCGCTGTCATTTCCTTCGTCACCTCGCTCACCCTCTTCTTCGTGCACACCTTTTGCTGCCGGCGGTGCCACGTGGTTGCGGTCGTCAAAGAAACCGCGTCTGAGAAGGTGCTCCTCCAATTGTCCGGAATCAGGGTCAATCCAGCGCACGAGTTTGCATGATCGACACGGACATCTTATCTGCCGCCTGTTGCACCGAATCATGTCCGCCTTCGCGTCTTTCTTGTATCTAATGATTCGAGCATAGCTCATTTCTAGTACCATGGTTGCCTGCACAGACACACAGAGAGCAGAAAATTAGAACCACAACATGCATAGTCGCCGGAAAAATTCGGCATGACCTCTCCTATAAGTAGGACATATGGGGTGCAAAAGTTTGCCGAAATGGAAGTGAATCAACATTTCGGCAAACATCCATGCACCATGACCGCCCGCGTGTGCGACAATCGGTCTACCTGCACATGCATGACAAGCACACCCATACACATCGATCGATGGCCACACGAGACATGCACCTCCAACTATACTCACCTAGTAGATTCGATACCGAGACGCGAAACCGGAGTATAGATGGAGGTAATTAGGCCCCCTCAACAACAAGAAACTTCACCGACAATTATACATCGAAAAAAATAGGCTCACCTACCAAAAAAGGAGAATTAAAGGTGTAAAATTGGAGTGGAGAAAAGGGGGAGGCGGGTGAGCAACATCCACTTGGAATGAAATGAGTGGGGGAGAGAGGGGGCTACAATCTTTATGTGCATAGTGCTCCTTTTCTGTGGCGCACCAGCACATAATTCTGTGGCGCACTGCTGTGCTGCGCCACAGAAATGCCATATTTTGTGGCGCATCTGTCAAAATGCGCCACAGAATATGGCATTTCTGTGGCGCAGCACAGCAGTGCGCCACAGAAATGGCCTATTCTGTGGCGCACCAGGTGGAATGCGCCATAAAAATGAGGCTTCTGACACCCAGTCCAATGATTGGGTGGGCCCCACATTGTTTCTGTGGCGCACCTCGCGTCCATGCGCCACAGAATTAGCAATTTCTGTGGCGCACCTGTGGCCGTGCGCCACAAAACAATGTTTCTATGGCGCACGCTCTAAGGATGCGCCACAGATGCTATTCAATAGAATGACACTTCTCTACTAGTGTACTCAAGGCAATGTTGTTTGCTTGAGCGGGTGTACTAGGAGTAGTGTTGTCCCTAATGACAACACCACTCGAAGCACCATCGTTGGTCTTCTTCTTGCTCTTCTTCTTCTTGTTCTTCTTCTTGGCTACATAGCCTAGACCTTGCTTGCCCACTTGTTGCCTTGGTGCACTCAATTGTGGTCTAGCAATGACCGCATTAGAGTTAGGGGCAACCACTTGAGGGGAAGGGGTCACAAACTTCACAACTTGAGGGCTTTTACCCTTGAGCCTTGCTAGCTCATCCTTCAACCTAGCATTTTCCTCAATAATATTTGCATGATCACAAGAAGAAGTAGAGGTGCTAGCATTGTTAGTTTGATTAAGTTGAGTTTGAAGTTGTTCATGCAACTCTTTGAGGGATGAGTGTTGGCTTTCCAAAGCCTTGTGAGCCTTGGTTAGCTTTTCAAACTCCTCGGTTAGTTTACCATGACCAACCTCAAACTCGACCTTATCCTTTTTAGCCTTTTTATATTTAGCAATAGCAAGATCACGTTCCTTAGTGATGTTTGAGACAAGTTCATTATGAGTTAATTCAATAGATTCAAGTTCATCCTCTAGAGAAACTCTACCATCATGCTCTTCCTCAAGAGTCATAGAGAGAGATGCAGTTTCATCCCCATCCCTTCTCTCAATCTCACCTTTTTCTCAAGAGCATCTTGGGCCTATCCCAATTGCCTCATGAGATACTCAACGTACTTCTTGGTCTCCCCTTGCATGTTGGACATAAAATGGTCCAAGGAGACCCTTTCTTCTTCTTCTCCAAGACTAGCAAGATGTTCAAGTTCACTAGGGGTCTTAGAGTTGGGGGAAGGTGATACCTCCGTGGCCTTAGCCATGAAGCACTTGGCATTGCGTTGAGGAAGATCGTCATTGGGGGATTCAAAGAGGGATGAAGACGATGGAGTAGAAGCAATAGCTAGAGCGGCCACTTCACTTGTGGTTTCTTCTTCTTCATCACTCCCGGAATCATACTCCTCTTGAGTCAAGAGCACAAAATTGGTGGGAGACTTCTTGTTGAAAGGCTTCTTCTTTAAGTGAGGTTTCTTGTACTCAACCTTGGACTTGTCCTTGCGAATGAGCTTGCCACTATGGAGCTCTCTATTCTCATAAGGGCACTCCGCAATGAAGTGATGCTTATCTTGACAATTGAAGCAAGAACTCACTTTTTGAGCCCCATGATTTCCATGGCGAGACCTAGTATTCTCCTCAACAAACCTCTTGCCCTTGGGAGGATTGCTTCAAAACTTTTGCACGGTGAGAGCAATGAGATCCTTTAGAACGGGATCATAGTATTGTTCCTTCAAAGGAGACAATGCCTCTTCTCCTTCTTCTTAATTCTCAACCTCTCTTGACAACACCTTGGCCTTCAAAGCAACGGATGCTCCTTGGTGCATTCCAATGGCCCTAGCACGGTTGTCAAGCGCATTCTTGGTTTGCACTTTGTAGGAGCACATCTCTTGCATCACTTGAGTTGAGGTCATGGAGGAGAAATCATGTCTCCCTTGAATGCTCTTCATGTCCGCGCCCTCAAATGGCATAATGGCAATCATGTACTTTATCTTGATCCAAGCATCATCAATGTACTTGGCACCAACATTTGATAAGGCGGTGGCAAGAGTCTTGAGTCTCTGGTACATGTCCACATGATCCTCTCCATCATGCATATAGAACCCTTCGGCCTCATTGGTCAAGGCATCATATCTATTCCTTTGCATGCTTTCATTGCCCATGAACATGACGACAAGAGCGTCCCATGTTTCCTTGGTGGTGGAATATTGTTGAAGATGCGGCATGTGGTTAGGACCCACGGTCTTTTGAAGAATGGACAAGGCGGTGTAGTTGAGTTGGCAATCTACGACTTCTCTTCTTGTGAGATTCTTGGGATCATATGGCTTGTATCCATCACGAGTGATCCTCCAAAGATCTATACAAGAAGATTTCAAGTGAGTCTCCATGTAATACTGCCATTCACGGAAAGAAAAAGCATCAATTTTAGGTGGGTCTCCCCTAGGGATTATATGAGGATGAGGGACGGGGGGATCGGGAGAATAGCGTCCATCAACGGCGTTATATCCTTCCTCTCCACCCGTGCCTTTCTTAGTGGATAGTTCGGCGGAAGCATTTTTAAGTGGATCACCATCTACCCCTTTCTTGGCGCCTTCCGAAGGAATTTCCGGAAGGGAGGATTCGACTACCTCCGGTCCTTTGGCTTTGAGGAGTTGTGCCATTAGTTCACGCAACTCATCAAATTTGGTGTCTATGGATGAGGTCAATGAAATTCTCAAAGCATTGATATCATCCATGGTCACCTTACCAATGGACGGTTCGGTATCCAAATCATCTCCTATACTAAAACTCTTAGGCGGTTAAGCCCGATACAAGAGCCGAGGCTCTGATACCAATTGAAAGTAAAGTATGGGCACCTAGAGGGGGGGGTGAATAGGTGCTACGACCAATTTTAATTTTTAACAAGGTTTAGGCTTGACTCAAAGCTAAATTCTCTAGATAGTGCAACTAATGGTGAATTTACCTATATGGCAAGGCAAGAAATTAATGCAACTAGGAGAACACTTAATACAACAAGTACTACAATAAATGCTACAAGTACGAGTAAGTAGAGAGTGAGGAACGAGGTAACCGATGGAAGCACACGGAGACACGATGTATTCCCGAGTTCCTCCCTTTTAGGGGAGTACGTCTCGTTGGAGGGGTGTGAGCTCGCCATGAAGGCCTAGTCAACGCCACAAAGGCCTCACCCTATTCTCCGATGAACTTCCGCCACAAAGGCCTATTTCACCTCTCACTATTGAACCCCTTTGAGGCGGGGATCGAATCCTTTACAAACACTTGGGGCACACACCCACAACTTAATTGGGGGCTCCCAACTCTTCTTGAATCACCACTAGCAACAAGAAGCCTAGGTTCTCCACATGAGGAAACCCTAGGAAAAGATCTCTCAAGTAAATGAGAGGGAAATGGAAATCCGGTTGGTGAAGATGTAGATCCGGTGGTCCTCCTTCAATCCTCAAAGAATCAACAAGTTTGGGTGAAGGAGGAGGGAGATCTAGCTTGGTGGGTGAGCTCAATCAATGGAAGCTTCAATGCTGGTGGAGCTAACCCTTGGGGAAGAAAGAGAGGGGCTATTTATAGCCCCCACTCAAACTAGCCGTTTTTCTGCCCAAACTGCGACCAGCCCGGATTGCTCCGGATTTTTCCGGATTCCCGGATTCATCCAGACTGATTCCGGATTGCAACAGAGAAATTCACGTTGCAGTCGGAATCATCCGGACTGAATCCGGAGTGCAACAGAGAAAATCACGTTGCAGTCGGATTCGTCCGGACTGAATCCGGATCCCTGAATCACCCGGAATAATCCGGATTGCAACAGAGAAAAACCGTTGCAGTCGGACTCATCCGGACTGAATCCGGATTCGGGAATCCTCCGGAATAATCCGGATTGCACTCTGAGAACCCTTTTTCTGGCCCGAAAAAGTTCGTTGATCTTCGATTTCTTCACCATTTCTTTGAAACCGTATACGTGCTGATTTAAGATCAAATCCTTTGACAAAGTAGCACATACGGTTAGTAACTTCTTCATGTTGTTAACAAACACACAAAACAGCGAGATATCGAGAATGCACTTTCAGAACATCCTAGAATTTGACTGCCTCATCGCATGGTCTTGATCTGTAATTATGTTCAGCGGGGCAAACCCATCCATCGCCACCAGAAATTCTCCAAAAAGCAAGTCAAAACTTGTTGCTAATTCCTGTTTCACAAAGCCACATCCCAACAAGAATGTCTGCCCATGCTTGTTGATGCCAATAAAAGGAGCAAACGGCATGTTATACATGTTTGTCATATAGGTCGTATCAAATGAGATGCAGTCATGGTAAGCCTTGGCATACGCTTCTCTAGCCTTTCCATCTTACCCAAACAAGTTTTCTACCCTCCCTTCACTGTCCTGTTTAACTGAATAGAACATCTTTGGGTCACTTTTCTTCATTTCCTCAAAGTAAGAAATTGTTGCTTCCAAGTCCCCGTCCTTCCTTTCAAACCCTCGGAGCTTTGTCCTCAAGTTGTTGATGACCTTCGTCGTGTATGGCACAAATGCCGCTTTCGTGTAGAACTCTGACATAATTGACATCATACACCCTGTCTCCAAATTGCAACTATGTAGATTCTCCAAGAATTTTTTCTCCTCTCTCGGTAGCCCTTGGTGAGAATGAAGGTACTTTGTTAAAGAAGGCTTGTCAATAAGATCATGATTGTGTTCAGGAACAAAAGCAGTCACTTGAAATTTGTTGTAATCAACTTCACCCGCATACTTGCTTTGCAACTAGTCTGCTTAATTGACTTCCTACGTCTTCTTTTTGCTCGCTTTCCAGAACTGCCTTTCTTACTACTTCCAGACCTGGATTGAGGGTCACCAGTCTCATCATTATCACTTTCAGTTTGTGAACCGACATCTTCAATCTCAGGAAGTGGTGGGACATCTTCTGTCTTGGGCTTCCTTGATTTGTTGCAACAAAACTACTGCTTCTCCAAAATATCAATGAATGCCGACCTCCTAGATGTGTTTGACTTGATTGCAAATCCAAACCTTCTGGCATATGCATTGTAATGCATTCGAGCATCTGCTAGTGTGTCAAACGTCATGCCAACATACGGCTCTTCCGGGGTAGAGTGAACCTCAGCCCCATCCGTCCCTCCATCACCTAAAGCAATAACAACTTCATATGGACTCAAATTTCCTGTATCACTGCGAGTATTAGCTTCAGCAGATTTTCCAGTATTAGAACCCGGATCCCTGGTAGTAGGTACATCATGCAAATTGGGAGCTGGCTCCCGTAACGACGGAGAATCGCCAACCCCCTCATTTGTGTTGTACCTTCCAACAGGAGGAACCTGTGTGCAAAATTGGGGGTCTGCGCCGAAATCGTCATCACCAGCAGGCAAATTCAAGTCTATGCCAGCCATGTCTTGCTTTTCATCACCCTGTACCACAAAAAATAGCAGGCAAATTTTAGAGCAATTTCCTTTTATATGTTCTAGTTACAACAACTACCTCCAGGGTAGCCCAATTTAGTGTCTGCTACCAGTTTGGAAAACAAAGAAAATTACACAACATGCTTGCTTCTTTACACTAACAACCCAAGCAATTTTTAACTAAGTCTGTAACGGGCAATTTTCTGACACATGTACAATAAGCAATTTTTCGGTTCAAGTACATTTGTATTTATTTTTCTCCAAGCAACTTACACACCATGTTAAAGGGTAGAAATTAATGCCACAGACAACTATACAACTAATCAGCGAGTTCCCTACTAACCAGTGTTTTTTCTCCACAGCCTACTGGAGCAGGCAAGAAAGAGCAAGCACCCAAAATCCCAGGCAAGAGAAGAGTTGATTCTCTCTGATTTGGAGGCAAGAAGATGCAAGAAGAAAGAAATTCAGTCGTAGCTGTTTTGCTGTAATTAGACAAGCAATTTTCTGTTGGTTTTGTTGGCTTTTGTCTTCTCAGAAAGAATCACGAAGAAGCAACTTTCGGTTGGGGAAGCAACTAGTTAGTAATCGAATCCTTGCTCGGATCATGTAGCTACCTGGAGCAAGTTTGTCTAAATCTTACCTGTCTTACTGTCGGTTTGCAGTTGCCATAGTCGTTTTTCTTGCCTGTTGTTTTGCCTCTTTTGCTCCCCCTCTGTTTTTCTCTCTGTTCTTGCTGATCTTGCCCCGGCGGCGCGTGGGGAGGATCCATGCGAAGGGGGGAAGGAAGTAGGGGAGGAAGTAGGCAAACCCTAGAGTCGGGATTGGGCCGCTTTTTGTCCGCATGTGCTGGAAGGGGGGACATCTGGTGGGGGAAGGTGGGCTGTTCCCTTTTTGGGACAGGCCCCGAAACGTGGGTCGGGCACTTTCCGAAAAAGGCAGGGCCGCTATACGGTGGGTATAACCGCGTGGCCGTGCGCTAGCAGCGTCCTTTAAATTTTATTCATGTGAATGCAGTGAAAGCAACCATATAGATTGCACAATAATGGTCATCGTTGAAGTGGAGATTTTGTGCATGTGTGCACCGTTGCTCTGCCTGTTTAAAAATTCGATTTTTTAAAAAGTTTTAAAATATTCTGAAAAAAACCAGATGTAGCTATTGCTGTATTCTACAAACGTGCAAAATTTATAGTCGAACACAAATTATTATGGGCTACAGAAAAATGACAACAATATGGATCTAGTTATGCCTATTTTTAAATATCTAGCTTTTAATATTTTGTCATTTTTGTGTATCCCATACTAGTTTATATTTGGATATGAAAATTTTCACGTCTGTAGGATACACCGATAGCTACATCCGTATTTTTTATACATTTTTTTTCTAAAATTTCGAATATTGTCTCACATTTTTTAAATAGCCTGGAGCACGGGTGTCTAGGAGCCAAAAACACTTTCGCCCTCATAGTGTAGAAGAGTATTTTAACATCTGGCATGCTAAAACCCGAAATATTGTAGAGTAGTCATTTAGAAAACTCAAGGCCCGGTGGGTGATTTTGAGGTTTCCGTCTTTTCATCCTATCAAAACACAGGGAAAAATTATAATGGCATGCACACTATTGCACAACCTTATATTGTAAAAGAGGTCTTCTGACCCGTGATGGTGCAGGTCTTGCACTCGTTGGGAGACCCCAAGTGTAAGGTATGAAGAGCACATCAGTAAGTTTTTCTCAGAAAGAAACCAAGGTTGAATCGACCAGTAGAAGAAAAAAAATACTTTCGAAGGTTGATGCAGCTGATATTGGCAGGACGCACTACCGGTTCAGCAACAACGTGGAACCTACACAACACAATCAAATCACTTTGCCCCAACGAAGCAGTGAGATTGTCAATCTCACCGGTTTTGCTGAAAACAAAGAGGTTAAACGTATGGCGTGGAAAACAATACTTGTTTGCAGTAGATGATAAGAGAACAATGATGGCAGTAGGAAAACAGTAAGAGAACAATAGTAACAGTATGAAAACAGTGATGGCAGTGGTTGTATTATCAGTATGAGGAAAGTGGACCGGGGTCCACAATTCACTAGAAGTGTCTCTCCAAAACAAATAGATAGCATGTGTGATAAATAAATTACAGCTGGGCAATTGACATATATAAATGATGATTACTATGTGATTCATGCGGTACAACAAGATACATAGACCGTCATCTAACTGTATCTATGACTAATAATCCATCCTCAGAATGTCATCCGAGCAAACCTTGGGTGTTAAGTTGCAAGTAACCGATAATCGCAGTAAGAAAAGTGTGTAATGTGAATAATAACATCATCCTTAGACAATGCATTGTTGTTTTCTCCCTAATGGCAACAACACATCCCCACCCGTTTACGTTTCTGTCACTTGAGCCTGAGTGAAAGGGAGACATGAACCCACTATCGAGCATAAATACTCCCTCCTGGAGTTACTAGCATCTACTTGGCCAGAGCATCTACTAACAACGAAGATCATGCAAGATCATAAATAACATACACATGAAAAGAACATGACAGATTGATAATCATTGTACATAGCATTCAATATTCATCGGATCCCAGCAAACACAACATGTAGCATGACAATAAGATGATCTTGATCATGTAGGGCGCTCACAAGATCTAAACATGAGGCATAAAGAGGAGAGAACAACCATCTAGCTACTGCTACGGACCCGTAGTCCAAGGATGAACTACTCACGCATCATTCCGGAGGCGGGCATGGTGGTGTAGAGACCTCCGGTGATGATTCCCCCTCCCGGTAGGGTGCCGGGGAGAGCTTTAGAACCTTGCCGAACTAGGGTTGACGATGACGACGGCTGTGGATGTTTTCCGTGGAAAAGGCTCGGGGTGTTTAGGGTTCACCCTTCGAGGAGACTATATATGCGCAAGGGCAACGTCGGTGGGAAGCCAGGGGGCCACACCACCCTGGGCGCGGCCGGGGAGGGGGGCGCCCACCCATGGTGTGGGCCCCTGTGGCTCCCCTCCGCACTTCGTGTGTGCGACGACCTTCTAAGACTTCCGGGCTTCGAATCGTCCAATTCCAAGAATATTTCTAGAAAAAATTTCCTGAAACTAAAAACAGCAGAAAACAGGAACCCACTCTATGGCATCTTGTCAATAGGTTAGTCCCAGGAAATCGATAAAAATGGCATAAAGTGTAAAGGAAACATGTAGCATATGGCATGAAAACAACATGGAACATCAGAAATTATGGATACGTTTATGACGTATCAACCCGCTCGATAATGACGAGTTCACAATAGAAGATACATGGGATGTCATGGAGGGAGAATTAGGCGAACAAGAATTTATTACATCTATCTCAACGACTAATGAGTGAACCAATTTCCGGAATGTTCTTGCTCAAGAGATGTATAATAGTTATAAGGTTGCTACGAATCATTATTGAGGTACAATTCTTGTGGTGATTTATTTAATCTTGTGCAATGCGTAGCTTGATTTCTTTCTTCTTTTCATTTCAGCTGCCAAATGGTATTGTTTAGATTAACTACAATATAAAAATCATTTTATTTCATTATTACCGTTGTTTTGTGCAAATTCATAATTATGGCATTATCATCTTATGTACCTTGTGTTAATCCTCATGTTCACTCTTGCAGATATGGATCATTTGGGTTGCTCAAGTATGTCACTTGGCAGAGGGGCGAGAACGAAAGGAAGTGGACTTCAGCCGAGGATTATGACCTTATTAAAGTATTGTATGAATTGTCTTTAGATCTGAGGTGGAAAGGAAGAAGGTTCTTTCAAGAATGGTTACCTTGAAGTCTTAGAGAAGATCCTTGCTGAAAAGTGCCCTGATTGTGGTCTTTCCGCACTTCCACATATCGACTATAGAGTCAGACACTTCAGGAAAAAAAATATGGTGCAATTGAAGTAATGCCCCTGAGGAGTAGTTTTACATGGGATGGAAACATGAACATGATTCAATGTGAGAAGTCACAGTATGATGCACACTGTAAGGTAAAACACTTCACCCGGTAATAAGTGCCCTACTTGTACTCCTGTACTTCATTTTCTCTTATGAAATCAAACCAGCTACTAGTGTTGCATTTGTGTTGGAAGCTGATACTAGTATTCTCTTACAACCTGTAGAACCATTCGGAGGCCAAGGGATTGTATGGTGTTTCATTTCCGTACTTTGATAAGTTGTCTGCAATTTATAGCAAGGATATCGCAACTGGAGAAAGTGCTGAAGGTTATGGCGAGTCTGTGGAAAATTTAGCCAATGAAATTGCTGCCGATGAAAGGGCGAGGGAGGAAGAAGAGATAATGTCGAGAGATGCTCCAAGGCGGTCTGTTGACACCCAAAGTCACTCCTTGGATACATCAACTAGTTCCAAGAGACAGAAAAAGTTTCCTGGCCCTAGGATGGGAGTTCAAAGTGACCCTATTGTCATCATGCTTGAAGATGTCAACAGTCAGCTAAATGCTATCACTTAACATGTCGAAACTATGGCAGCAGTAATAGAGCGCGAGGCTACACTTCATGAGAAGGCGATCCATGACAACCCTAATCAAAAGATGAAAGAGAGAGAGAGAGCAATAAGTGAATTGGCCAGGCTTGCCTTCATGGGAAGTGAGACAATCGATGCAGCTATCGTTTTTGCCACATCGCCAGAGAAGATGCACATGATGCTTGCATTTACAGAAAATCCGAGGAGGGAATATGTACTAAAGATGCTGAAAATTAAGTTGATTTATGCTCTTTGCATTAATTGGAATAATGCTCCTGATTGCACTTTGTACTTCATGTCACTTTCCGTATATTTTGCATATACAGTCTTTAGATTTTGGCAAGGTATGCATTGTTGGCACCATGTATTTCCTGCCACTTGATACACAAATTTTGCACTTCATATTTCTTGCCACTTCCTATGCTTTATTGGGATCTTCTATTGTTCATGTACATGTAGTCAATGAGTACATTTTTCATGATCAAGATTTTTCTTCCCATGAAAATCCTCTCATGTATATGCTTATTTATGTTCTTCTACTTATATGTAGATTAGGAGAAGAAGTAGAGACGTTGCCAAAGAAGTTTTTAGGTATGTTCTTCACGAAAAGTAAAGCATGCTTTATTTTCTATTTGCGAAGTCCCTGCCTATGATACACGCCTAGCCCCGGTCCTTTGATGATGCAACATAGAGTGTGTGTGCATAAGTTATGAGAAATAATTTTTTTATTCTGGCTATGTATCCAGGTTCTTTTCCTTGGAACATTTACATGCATAAGTTTCTAGATTTTCATGCATATCGAACATCTACAGTTTGGGATATAATTATGTAGCCAGTCATTAATGCAGAGCCAATTATTTGTCTAGACCTATTTCTAGAATAAAGTTGTGTAGCTTTTGATTCAATGATAACGAGACTTTTTTTTTGTAATGCAGCATGCATTGGTGCAAATTAGATATCAGTTTAGTATTTTCTGCTCCATGTATACCACCTGGTTGGTTATCTTGCTATCATTGTTGCATTTTATTCCATTGAGAATTATGCATGTTCTAGTTATTGTTGGTTCTCTCAGCGACTCCAGTTACTGAATGCTACTATATTTTGCATGTGAGTTCTAAGAAAAACTAATAATAGTGTGGTAAAATAGTTAACATTTCGCGGTACAAAGTTAGATTAATTTTTTCCTGCAATAAATTTTTAGGGACTTGCATAATTATTTGCTCTTATCTTGACTATATGTTCAACTTTCTTATTGGCGGATGAGAGAAAGAGGTAAGGTGAAGTTGATGGTGAAGGAACTGTTGCCTACAAGAGAAATATGAACAGTTGATGGGAAACTGATCTGGAAGCCTCTGCATCTATTTATTTGGATGATTATGTTATAGAGTTTTTATCTATTTCTATATGCATGCTTCGCTGTGAAACGTCTTCGAAATCTCGCGTTATATTTATTTTAAAGTGGTTCATATTCTGATCAAGAGATGATTTTGCACTTGATGCATGTGAAATGATTGTTAAATTATTGTCCGTTTGATGAATTTGTAAATGCATTTGAAAATCACTGTGGTTATGCATCAAAGTTTGCATTTTTTTTTTAGCATTTCTAGTGGTTTTGTGTAAATTTGTAGTATGCTGTGAAAGAAACTGTGATTTTTAAACAATGGATTGGCATGTGACATGTAGTTGCTGCAAACCTGTTACCATGTTCTCAACCAAACGGTGGTACCCAACTGTACGAAACAAAAGTGGAGATTATGCACTCCACCCATGATACACCCACGTTGCCATTTCCGAACCAAACACGCCCTATTCCTATGTGTATGATGAAAGTATGTACTACCTCCATTCCATAGAGAAAGGCGTATTTTGTTTCGTTTTACCGAGTCTTTGATCAAGGATTACACATTTAATATGCGACATATGTGATAGAACTCATAATCATAGTGAAGTATTTTTGAATAGGTATACAATATATTAATTATATGTCAAAAAAATTATATATAAATGGACTAATTATTGATCAAAGTATTGGTCAAAGCAAACTAAATACGCCTTCTTTTACGGAATGGATGTAGTACTAGCTAGTGATTAATCTATATTTTCTGTTTTAAATCTTCTTGGAGTTCTCCATAAATTATCATCATCGTATACATCGCATAATTCGGCTGGAAAAGGAATACTTAAAAACTATACTAAAATGGGCTTCATAGCTTCAACTTATATGGAATAGTAGTAGATTTATTAAAACTAAGTACAACTGACAAAAATATCTTCGCGGAAATTTGTATCATGCTCTGCTGCTTACCACTAGAAAACGACACCGGCTCATAGAGATGATGCCAGTGCTCCGTCCAGTCACTAGCTTGTTTGCCCTAGTATATCTCTCTAGCTATGGAGTGTGTCTCATTTTTCTCGTGGCATGGCCTGATAGCCTCTCTTTGGCATCTTGCGTTCTCTTCCCAAATATAGACCTGGCTCGGTGAATGTGCGATCATTGGCCATTTTTGTTTTAAATTGTACTGATTGGACTGGTTCTGTCCTGGCAGATTTAGGCTAGGAATTCGGATCGGCCTGATGTCATGCAAAGGAAAAATGCCTCCAATCTGGATAACTCGCTGACACCATTTTACACTCAGACTTTTCAGAGCTTGGACATGCACGGTGCAGGTTCTGCCTACACTGTGAATCAGCTCTTTTAATATCTCTACTACAGATCCACACGTATCGAGTTTTTATTGGCCTGGCCTTTTGTCCATCTCACTGTTTCTCTACAGGACACTGATAGCTCCGTCTCTAGGTGAAACTTTCGCTTTTTTTACTTCCTTAGTCTGTCGCATCAAGTAATTGTAAAAGAAAATGAACAGTGAACAAAAAAAATCAGAAAATCGGAGGACATTCAGAAAAAAGAAAGAATAAGACTATACAATCAAATTTCTAGCATAAAACTTTGAGAAAAAATCTTAGTTGTTTTTCTTAACTATTTCAAAAGTTTTCCACATGAAAAGTCTCATAGATACATCACAATACAAAACACTCCCCTATAAAACCCATGGTTCAATTAACATGTAGTGGTGAAGTAGTGTTCTTCAACATCTTTAATTTTTACATGATACATTTGGTGAATATAAAACTTATACGTACTACCTCCATTTCTTTTTAGTCTGCGTATTAGGTTTGCTAAAAGTCAAACTTCCTAAAGTTTGACCAACTTTATAGGAAAAACTATCAACACCAACAATACAAAGTCAATATCATATGATTCATCATGGAATATATTTTCATATTATACCCATTTGATATTTCAAATATTTATATTTTGTTCTATAAATTTGGTCAAACTTTAGAATGTTTGACTTAAGACAATCCTAATACGCGGAGTAAAAAGAAACGGAGGGAGTATAAACTATTAATTCATAGTTGATTTGGAAGAAAAGACTTACGGCGGAACAGAAGGGCATTTCTTCCCAACAAGTAACCATAGCGAGGGATGCCACTGCTTTTTGATATGTCACAGTGTCACTCGCCATGTCTGTCCACAAATTCTTGGTTGCGAGGTGTCGAGGTTAGCCAAGCCAAGCCAATTCTTAATCATGTTCCGAAGCCTCAAGGTGAAACGACATTTGAAGAAAAAAAAGTGGGATGCTGACTCCTTTTCTAGCTTACATAATAGGCAGGTCCGCTGTTCATACTCTTTTTGAGTTATGAGCCACATGAAAATTTTCACTTTTGAAGGCGCAAACCCCTTCAAAACTATCCTCTTCATACTAGCTTGTGTTTCCACCAAGAATTAATCTTGCTAAAACCTGAAGCTGCCAAGTATTCGCCACTCACCGAAAGCTTCTATTGGATAGAGTCTTGGATATCACCATCTAGGTTTATTCGCATAAGTCCCTCCAACGAACCACACACTCGTGAATGTGCGTGCCGAAAAGCCATATCTCGCGTTGACTAGATTGACCCATGCATCCCATTTCTTAATCTTATAGATCACAAACATGAGGGGTGCAATAACCCGTGTCAACTATGAAGCAAAGAGAGTCCCCAAAGGGGCTTTGCTACCATGACTAATGGTGATACTAGTTGATGCATAGAAGAAGTCTATGTACATTTTATCGCCAAGGAGTCCCTATCGATAAGAAATGATGAGCATATATCTATTTAAAATTCACCGTAGTTGCATATCTAGAGAATTTACCTTTGTGTCAAGACTAAATCGAAAAATAATTAAAATTTGAAGTCGCACCTATTCACCCCCTCTAGGTGCCCATACTATCCGTTCAATTGGTATCAGAGCCTCGATTCTTTCTTTGAGCTTAACCGCCTACGAGTTTAGTATGGCCATCGATAGGGAAAACACCGAGGTCGTGGTACAAGTGACCATGAATGATCTCAAGGAAATGAAAGATTCCATGACCTCATCCATGGATGCCAAAATGACGGGGTTGCATGGTTTAATGATGCAACTCTTTAAAGACTGGTATCCTCGGGAAGAAATTTTGGAGGATAAGGAGGATGAGGATGGAGGAACTAAAAGTGAAACTCCTTCCTCTAAGAAAACTTCATCTTCTAAGTGAAAGGATGAAAAGGAGGACTATCACAATTTCGTCGTACGGTACTCTCCTGATCCTCCTATCCCACTCCCTCATATTCATCCTAGAGGCGACCCTTGAAGGGAATATGCCCGAGAGGCAATAATAAAGTGTTTATTATGTTATTCCTTGTTTATGATAGATGTTTATTTCTCATGCTAGAATTGTATTAACCGGAAACATTAATACATGTGTGATTAATAAACAAACCAACGTTCCTAGTGAAGCCTCTCTTTTAACTAGCTCGTTGATTAACAGATGATCAAGGTTTCCTGATTATAGACATTGGATGTTGTTAATAATGGGGTCATGTCATTAGGAGAATGACGTGATGAACTTAAACCCTAACTAAGTTTAACAATACGATCAAGTCATTTAGTTTTGTTGTTATGTCTTACATTCGGAGTAACATTGTTCCTTAGACCATGAGATCATGTTAATCACTAATACCGAAAGAATACTTTGATGACATCAAACGTCACACCGTAACAGGGTGACTATAAAGGTGGCATTAGATATTCGGAAAGTGTTAGTTGAAGCTCATGGATCAAGAATGGGATTTGTCCATCCAATATGACGGATAGATATACTCAGGGCCCTCTCGGTGATATCACATCGACACACAAGGATGTTATATCGCGGGAACGAGAAAAGAGTACTTTTCGGATAACGAGATCGAACAAGGTATGGTGGATACCGATGATCGGATCTCGGACAAGTAAAATATCGCGAGACAAAGGGAAATCGTTACGACGTTGAAAGGTTCACACGATCACGAGATTCATCGTTGAATATATAGGAGTCATCACAGATCTCCAGATCCCGCTGTTGATTATTGATCGGAGAGGAGTCTCGATCATGTCTATAATATTCGCGAACCGTAGGATGACACACTTAAGGTTCGATGAAGCGTTAGAGAGGATACGGAATACCGAAGAATATTTTGGGCAGCTCCGAAATTGTTTCGGGGAATAAAACCCTTTACGGCCCGGGACTAGAGGCTTGTTTTCTACTAGTGTTAGTGATCTTAACCACCATCTCCGCCTCAACATTGTTGATGTGGCAGATGGAAGATTCTCCGACGTACAGGGTATTTGTGATCTTTCTAAGATAATGTTGGAGACGAGGAAGCATATTTTTATCCTTTAGTTTGCCGGATTTTGAATTTAGTACATGTGTTGTCTGTTCCCACTCCTACGGTTGAGAGGTGCTTCTCGGTAATGAAGCTCATGTAAACTTATTTGGGTAATCGGCTCAATGATAATAGTTTGAGAGATAATGTCATTTGCTATGCGGAGAAAAAGGAAATGAAGAAAGTCATCAATGATCAAGTCGTGCATTGATTGATCCATGAAAATAAGAGATCGTAAATATTCAAAGGTACACATTCTAACTTCAAATATTACTCCCTCATTTCCACAATATAAGACTTTTTTTAGCAAGATGATAACTTGAATCCGCACTGCTTATTTATAGGTTAAGGAGGATGCAAAGTCGGAATAGATGATATCGTTTGCTATTATTGACGATTTTTTGAGTCACATCATCATTAGTTTATTCATTTTGGCAATAGCTTGATCGTCCTTATTTGTGAGCATATGGTGTATCCTTTTTTTTTTTATTTCTTTATGGTAAGACTAGTTAAAAGCGACAGTATTAATGAATCTTTGATTCAGTTTCCTATATCGTTAAGTCAAGGTAGAAGTTGTGCACCGTAGTAAAATTTTCCTAGCTTCATTTATGTGTGCAATATCATTTCCGGTTTTTGACAAGAGGTTTCTTCATCTGGGAAACTTGAAAGTACTACTCCCTCCGTTCTAAAATGTAAGGCTTTTTAGTAAACTGTTTTAGCTCACTAGAAAGGCTTACATTTTGGAACGGAGGAAGTACTTAGGAAACATATGATGATCAGTATTTCGAGAGACCGAGTCCACTACTCATCAATGCATTCCTCCTCCTCCTCTTGGAGACGTGCATGTCTTGTGATCTTAACAAGTCAATCCAAGACCTTAAACCACTCGCACTAGGCACCCAAAGCGAGCATGCATCTACCCATGCATACACAATGCATATAGAAACAACACCCAAAAGTCATACACACACTGCCATGCATGTTGGACACAAGTACACGTAGAGTTATAAAATACTACTCTTACACACAGCTAGCTTTTGGATTAATTCGATCATAACCACCATATTACATTGCAGGGTGGTGCCATTATCTTGCCATCACGAAGCTCCATCAGCCCCTTCAAGATTGTCAGTCCAAATCCCCAAAAATACTTGCTTTTGAAGAGCACAAGCTCTTCGTCGGCAATCTGTTCTAGGTAGTCACCCCGGGGGCGATGGCTCCGGGAGGGCGCCGGCGTTTAACACTTCCACCGAACGGAATATCTTTTGGATCGCCGGAAGGGTTCTCCGGTGGCTCGAGGTTTTCCGGTTTGGAGGAGGAGGTATCGGATGAGGAGTGTTCGTCTGAGGTGCCATTCGAGGCTGCGTTAGAGGTTCTGGATGAAGAGCGCCCGGAGTCGTCTGGACTGCCATGGTCGACGGTCCGTTCCAAGAGTTTGGCGTGTGACTCCTCGTCTCATGCTCCGGTCAGTGAGGGAAGAAGCGATGGCGATCAAGCATCGCCGCGGGTTTCGTCTTCGTCCCCGAAGAACTTCCAGGTGACCAGGCCGGTGCGCTTGGGTTGGCGTGGGCCCATTCCTAGGCCGAGGATCTCGCCGCCGGCTGTCCTAGGCCAATTCTTCCCCGTTCCGCCGGCCGTCGCTGCGACGGCGGAGTCTGGAGATCTGGATCACGTAACTTCCGGAGAGGTGCAGGCAGTTCAAACTCCTGTTGATCCTGGCCGTGGATCCCCGTGGGCTTATCTGGGACGTCGTTTCGCGGCCCTGTGGAAGCCCAAGCTGACGGACCCGGGTAGGGTTGGGGAGCATCGTGCTGTACCGTTTCGTGCAGGTTCAGAGTCCACAGCGCCGCCTGCGCACACGTCCGTTCAGTCGACGACTCCATCCGCTCGTTCTACAGCTTCTCCCCCGCCTGTGCTCTGGGAGAGAAGTTTTGCTCAGGTTGTGGCCTCCCCGGTTCGGATCATGGCGGGTAATGCGTTGCCGGCCGGTTCTGGAGGGCTGCAGGCTTCAGGTCTCGGCGCGTCTGGTTCGCAGGGGGCGCCTGGTAGTGTGGCCGGGTCTGGTATTCCGAATCCATCGGCGATGCTCTATGGAAGATCGGCAGGGCCTCCGGCCGTGCAACCAACTCGTTCTGCTGCGCCAACTGTGCAGGCGCCTGGGGCGGTGATCACCGTTCCATTCACGTTGGGAGCTACTGTACCAAAGAATAATAACAACAAGGCCAAGAGAAAGAAGAAGAAAGTTGGACCCTCGGGCAATGCGGCGGCTACGGTCATTGCTCAAGCTGGGGTGGCACCTGTGGTAGCGGATGCGCCAGTCCCTGTGGTCGAAACTCCGGAGGTTGTGGTGCCGACTGCTACAGGGGTGCAACCCAAGAAGAAAAGGTGTGCTCATTGCAACGTGGATACGCACGAAACCAGGGATTGTTCGGTGGATCGGTATTGCTACATTTGCGACAAAATTATCCACCCAACAACACACTGTCCTATTCTCAGGTTGCCGAAGCCTTATGCGGGTTTGGGAGGTATTGGTAGTGAGGACACTATGTTCAGCCATCTTCCTGATAGTGTGTTCAAGGCGAATCTTGCTCCGAGTGCATCCCCTATAGCCATGGTGACAGCCTCGGGTGGGACAGTGTCAGCTGAGATGGTGCAGACTCTGGTGGCTCGCTTGTGTCCAGGTCAGTCTGCTTGGAATTGGGAGGCCATTCCGCATGACGAGAACTCTTTCCTCGTTAACTTCCCTTCGTTTGCGGATCTGGTGAGTGTGGATGATTTCGAGATTAGGGTGCCTAATAGTCAGACACGGGTGACTTTCAAGGCATGGAGGCAAGAGGAGGTTTTGCCTAATGAGGAGCTTGGCACTACTTGGGTTCATGTTACAGGGGTGCCACATACGGTTAGGCATTTTCTCGGGCTCTGGTCTGTGGGTACTCTCATTGGTAGGACCCTGGATGTGGATCTTCTTGCTCTTCGTCGCCGGAATATTGTCAGAATTCGAGTGGCCATGAGGAATGCAAATATTTTTCAGTCAAGATTGGTTAAGGCGGATGTTTTCGTTATCCTTAAGGGCTATACTTTACGCTTTACCAAGGAGACGGAGGATTTTGTGCCCGAGCATGATTTTGTTCCATACTTGTGGAAGCGCAATGACAAGGAAGATGGCGCTAATGGCGCTGAGGAGGGTAACCGGACTGTTATTGGGGAGTTCGCGACGCCTTCTGCAGCTGATGGGGATGTGCCTATGCCTCAGGCATCTGAGCCGAGTTCATCTACAACAGGAGTGGTGTCGCCTGCGGACATTCTACGGGGTTATGCGGTCACTCCTCTGAATTCAAACCCGCAGACTCCGAGAGGTAAAGAGATAGTGGCTCGTGCTCGTGCTTTGTATTCCCTGGAAAAAGAGGAAAAGGGATCTTCGTCGGCTCCGGAAGCAGCTACTTGTGCTTCCGTGGAAAAGGTGAAGGAGTCCACCTTGCAGCCGTTGGGTTCTAGCAGCGAGGACGCCTTCCAGCCAGCTTCAGGTGGTGTTGGGCCGCGTCAATCACTGGGAGCCGGCCTTGCTGGGGATGCTAGCCCGCGACTGCCAGTGAGCATCCAGAAGCAGTCTTCACCGGCCAACCTTGCGCCGGTCTGGACTCCATCGACGCTCCATGGGGCGGCAGCGCACTCCCACTCGCCAGTCAGTGGGATGACGGCCCGTGGGCCGCTTGCTACTATGGAGCATGTTGGGATCGACACAGTGGTGGTACCGGCTGCTGGCCATGCGCCGATGGAGCTTGGGCTTCAGTGCGGCCAGGTGCAGCAGATGCCGACACTGCTCTTTGCTGGGCCGGGTGGCGCCCAGGAGGCTGCAAGGACCGCTCCGCCTCATCACTTCAGCACGAGTGGCAGTGCGTTGGCATCGGGGGTGGGTTCGACTTCGACCTTACCACTCCCTGCGCCGACTCCGTTGAGGAGGAGCTCTAGGCATGTTGTTGCCGCCGATGGCTCGTCCTGTATGGATGAGCATGCGTTGTCAAGGGCGATGCGACGCAAGGCAGAAAGCTTCAACGACTATGCTGGTATGAAATCTGTCAATAAGTCTTTTCTTACGCTTTCAAATTCTAGTATTTCTGCTAGGTTGCATAGTGTAGGTTTTACTTTGGGTAATAATGTTGATAAAATTGATTTATCGACGAAAGCCTTGAGACATATGGAATATGACCGGTTAACAGTCATCCCAAAAGTCTCGGCTAAGTCGACCACCCCTTACATTGATGATGAAGAGCAACATGACACAATTGATGTCCAGCTTCTTTCTCACCTAATAGGGGATGTTGCGGAGGGGGGTTTGGACGAGGCGGTGCTTAGTTCAGTTTATGATCTAAAAGCATCCAGCCGTAAGTCAAAATCCGACTCTCTGAAGAAAAAGAAAAACTCGCCTCATAAGAAGGCAAGAAAAACCACAAACCCAATTGTTTCCCGATGAATGGCATCTTTACGAACAACAGAGGTCTTCGAGACTTGGCTAAACATGTTCGTATTGCGGATACGATTCGGGATCACAAATTGGACTTTGTTGGGATTTCTGAGACGGGTAAACGAGATTTCTCATCGAGTCTACTTAACCGCCTATCTGGTGGTGTAGATTTCACATGGATGTCTCGTCCACCTCGTGGTAGATCCGGGGGCATTCTTCTCGGTGTTAGGACAGATACCATGCAAGTGTTAGCTACATCGGAAGGAGACTTTTATTTAAAGTTTCACATCCGAAACAAAGCGGACAACTTCGTATGGAGTCTGGTCACCGTGTATGGTGCAGCCCAGGATGAGCATAAACCTGCTTTTCTCCGTGAGCTGGTAAACTTAGCGAAAGATAATCCTTATCCTATAATTATAGGAGGCGATTTTAATTTGCTAAGGTTCCCACATGAGAAGAGTAGAGGTAGATTCGATAACCATTGGCCTCTATTATTCAATGCTGTAATTGACAGTCTTGATTTAAAAGAGGTTTCAATGCCTGGGAGACAGTTCACTTGGGCTAATAACCTCCCAGAGCCAACATACGAAAAGCTGGACCGTGTGCCGATGGATGCTGATTGGGAATCTAAATTTCCAATGGCGTCAGTGCGTGTCCTAGAACGTATCGAGGCATTATCGGATCATGCTCCCATATTATTAACTACAGGGTCTCATAACGTCCATCGTAAACACCAATTCAAGTTTGAATTAGGTTGGTTACATCGGGATGGTTTTGAGGACATGGTTAAAATGGTTTGGGCACGCCCAGTCAATGGTCTCACCCCGTTAGAAAGGTGGAACAATAAAATACGCGCTTTGCGTAAACACCTAAGGGGTTGGGCCAGACATATGGTTGGCCAATTGAAAAAATATAAGGCTCATCTGTCATCAATTATTGATGAATTGGAGGCTTTTGCGGAATGGAGACCACTTACTATGCAAGAGATTGAATTAAAAAAGCAATCTAATGCGGAGTTGGTTGGTATCCTCCGCGAGGAAGAGCTAAAATGGTATCAACGATCAAAAGCACAATTCATATTAGAAGGAGATTCGAATACGAGATACTTTCATAGTCTAGCTAATAGCAGACATAGAAAGAAACTTGTTCATTCTCTGGCCCAAGATGAAGGTGTGATTGAAGGCCATGCTCAATTAAAAAAATACATAACAAATTATTATAAGAATCTGTTCGGTGAACCAGAGGAGACTTTTGTCTCGATGGATGAAACTCGAATAGATGACATTCCTCAAGTTTCCGATGAGGAGAACGCTTATCTTACCGCCCCCTATTCTGAGGAGGAGGTAAAAAAAGCGGTCTTTCTGATGGAGCACAATAAAGCACCGGGTCCAGATGGATTCCCAGCAGAGTTTTATCAGAACTTCTGGGAATTAATCAAAATGGACTTGCTTGAGTTATTCCAGAATTTGCATGCTGGACAACTTGAGCTATTTCGCCTAAATTTTGGTGAGATAATTTTGTTGCCAAAGATCAATGAAGCAGAAAGGATTCAGCAATATAGACCTATCTGCCTTCTGAACGTCAGCTTCAAAATTTTCACCAAAACCGCGACCTTAAGGCTTAATACGGTTGCCGACAATGTGGTTCGACCGACTCAGACTGCTTTTATGCAGGGACGCAATATCCTTGATGGGGTTGTCGTTCTACATGAAACCGTTCATGAGTTGCATCGAAAAAAGATGAATGGAGTGATTTTAAAAATAGACTTCGAGAAGGCTTATGATAAAGTCAAGTGGTCTTTTCTCCAACTTGCTCTCAGAATGAAAGGATTTTCTGAGGAGTATCGTTCTTTGATTCGTAATTTTGTTTCCGGAGGAAGTGTGGCTATCAAAGTCAATGATGAAGTTGGTCCATACTTCCAGACGAGAAAAGGGCTACGACAAGGCGACCCATTATCACCTATATTATTTAATATAGTCGCAGATATGTTAGCCATTATTATTGAACGTGCTAAACTTGAGGGTCAGATTGAAGGGGTAGTCCCTCATCTAGTTGATGGGGGATTGTCTATTCTTCAATATGCAGATGACACAATTCTCTTTATGGATCATGACATGGAAAAAGCTCGAAACTTAAAACTGATTCTTTCAGCTTTCGAGCAGCTTTCTGGTCTTAAGATCAATTATCATAAAAGCGAATTGTTTTGTTTCGGCGACGCTCAGGTTGATGCTGACCAATATGCTGAGTTATTTGGTTGCGGCCAGGGTCAATTTCCAATCAGTTATCTAGGCATTCCGATTCATTTCAGAAGGCTTACGATTTCACAATGGAAACATGTGGAGGAAAGATTGCAAGCCAGACTAAATAGTTGGAAAGGAAAACTTTTGTCCCTGGGTGGAAGATTGGTTCTCATAAATTCAGTCCTCAGTAACATGATACTGTATATGATATCCTTCTTCCAATTGCCAAAAGGTGTCTTGCATCGATTAGATTATTTTCGATCGTGATTTTTTTGGCAAGGGGATGGTGAAAAGAAAAAATATCGATTGGCTAAATGGAATGTAGTGTGCCGCCCTAAAGATCATGGTGGTCTAGGGATTCATGACCTTGAGGTCAAGAATAGGGCCTTGCTTGGTAAGTGGCTGTTCAAGCTGCTTACCGAACAGGGTGTTTGGCAAACTCTTCTTAGGAGAAAGTATATGGGCTCAAGTGCAGTTTCTCAGGTTTCTTGGAAACCAGGGGATTCACACTTCTGGTCTGGCCTTATGGCAACGAAGAAATTCTTTTTTCCATATGGCTCTTTTTCTATTAAAGATGGTTCACAGATAAGGTTCTGGGAGGACAAGTGGCTAGGTAATACCACTCTCCGGGAACAATATCCAGCTTTATACAGTATAGTTCTTGGACGGCACAAAAGTGATACTATTGCTATGGTGTTGGAATCTTTTCCACCACAGGTGCCGTTTAGGAGAGACCTAATTGGTCCCCGTCTCTCAGATTGGAATGAATTACTCCAACGTTTGGAGGTCATTAATCTGACTGAGGGTGTGGATGAGTTCCAATGGAATTTACACTCAAATGGTAAATTTTCGGTACACTCCATGTATGAAGCGTTGTTGCATCCAACGGTGCCAATAGATAATAATAAGAAAATCTGGAAGATGAAGATTCCATTAAAAAATAAAGTTTTTGCGTGGTATCTTCGTCGAGGTGTTATTCTAACTAAAGATAACCTTGTAAAACGCAGTTGGCATGGTAATAAATAGTGTGTCTTCTGTCAGAAAGACGAGACTATTAAACACTTGTTTTTTGATTGCAATATTGCTTCTTCTATTTGGTCAATCATTCAGATAGGTTCTACCTTATTTCCCCCAACAAGCATTGCCAATATTTTTGGTAACTGGCTAAATGGTGTGGATAAAAGGTTTAAAAGACTTATTAGAGTGGCAGCGCTAGCCGTGATTTGGTAGCTGTGGCTGTGTAGAAATGACAAGGTTTTTAATGGTATAAATTGTTCTCTTATGCAGATTATCTTCAGGACCACAGCTATACTTCGTATTTGGGTACCGCTGCAACGTGTGGAGCACCGGGACCTTTTTATGGAGGTGTGTACCAGACTGGAGACTACAGCCAAGGACTTTTTATCCCAGCATGGATGGCAGCATAATTTGCGGATCGCCCCTCCACCATCATAGGCGTTGTTACTGGCTGATGTACCTCGTCTTTATTTTGTTCGCTTTTTCTTTTTTTCGGCTGTGTGCATCTTTGATATGCAGAGGCTGGGTGTAACATTACTATCCGTAATAAAAGCTCCCTTTATCAAAAAAAAAATATTACATTGCAGGGTTCAATCTTCAAAGTCATCCTCTGAATATCAGTACACCCTAGCTAGTAATATGAAGAACTTTATATATTAATATTACTGCAGCTAATGCTGAGTACAGTAGTACATATACGTAGTTTAGAGCAGCTAGGCTTGAGCTTGACATTAGAGTCAACAAAGCCATGGGAGATCACACACACGCACACACGGTTCGATACACTTAAGCCGCAAAAGTAGTTTGACCCAGTAGCAACTGATCAACTACTTTGGCTTAGTAAACTAAGCTTCTCTAGCTATATAGCTATAGCTGATGCCAAAGCCTCTAAATGATTATGCATCTCTCTCTCTCTGGAAGTCTGGCTGGTCAAGCAAGCTCCTGGTTCTTCTCCACCACCCTCACCTCCTTCGCCGACCTCAGCACACTCGCCTACATCAATATAAAGTAAATCCATCAAGTATATCATCAACGTGTAAGAGAAGATTCAGGTATCTACTCCCTCCTTCTCAAAATAAGTGTCGTTGAAATGGATTGAAATAGATGTATCCAACACTTGAATACATCTAGATACATCCATTTTAATGACACTTATTTTGAGACGGAGTGAGTATAATAGTAACGAGGTCAGGTGATGAGGCCGGGCAGTGACCTGAGCGTCGGTGATCTCGGCGGCGAATCCGTCGACAATGGCAAGGGAGGACTTCTTGCAGTAGGTGTCGGGCCGGAGGAGCTTGGCGAGCAGCTTGTCGTGCTTCTTGCTCAGGTACGCGTCGAGCGTCGCCGATCCCTGCTTCGACCTGCACCCAACAAAAGAACAAACCATCCATTAAAAACATGCTATTATTGGTTACAAATATACTAGCCACTGATCGATAATCAGTGTTATATCTATGTGTATAGCTAGATATATACGCACCGATCGGCTCTTAGGCGTTCGTAGACTGGGTCGAAGTTCATGAACACGAAGTACACCTCCTTCTGCGGCTGCGCCATTGCTCTTGTGCCCTACACAGGAAGCTAGCTAGTAGCACTAAGGTTTTCAGTGCGAGCAGTGAGTGAGTGATTGAGTGAGCGAGCAAGTGCTTGGTTGGTTCCATGTCACTGCGACGGGCCGCTATTTATAGCCGAGGGGAGAGGAGCCAGAGATGGTCCGAGACTCAAGTGGTCACTCACCGGACGGGTGCTAGCTAGCGTGCAGCTGCAAGCTTTCTCACTGTACCCAGATTAGCCTAGCTAGATCTAGAGTGATTAGTCAAATTAACGAAAGCGCGACGCAACTAACAAACAAACATGCAGCCAACTTTGCGCGGGCTTGAACTCGGTCAAGGGGAATCTCACACCTATAATAAGCACACGCACATGCGTGCGTACGTCAGGCCACTAATACTGTTTAATCAACTCTTACTTTGTCCATGTAGCTACTATAACTTGCTGGTAGCTAGTGTGCAGGTTCGATCACATATGGAGTAAGAAAAAAAAAACGCATGCAGAAGAGACACACACATTTATGCGTATATAGTTCTTGAGCAATATCCAATGCTAGAATTAACTAAGGCTTTAAGCCTGGAGCCGACGGTGGATTCTCAGGCCATCTGCGCCTCCCGCTGCCACTGCCTTGTGGGCCCTGCTGGCAAGTTTTTGATTTCAGACCTAGCAAAAAACGAAATTAACCCTCACAACTCCTTATCCCCAACCACGACCCAAACCAAGATTTCTTCTGCTTCTCCCTCGCGCTAGCGGCTAGGGTTCGTCGTTCGTGCCGTCTGCCGCCACCACTGGCAGCTCCAGAAGCACTCCTCCCCTACCTCTCCCTCTCCCACCTCACCTCTCTTTCTCTCGCTCTTAGCGACCGCAGCGGTTGGCGCACGGGAGGATCTCGACCTTCGTCGGCGCGTTCCCAGCTCCACGGTTACCTCTGCCCGCCGGCGACTCCATGGCTCCACTACCAGCCCCGGGCTGGCCGAGCAGCATTAGACTTTCAGGGCGAGGACGAAGAGCAGATCGGTGCCCACAACTTTTCCTTCTTCCTTCTCTTATTTGTTTCTAGGTTAATTTCTTGAGGTCTGTCAGTTTTCATGTACAGTCCTCAGATGAATATAGAGGCCCTTTTGATTTAGAGATGGCATCTTCAAAATTCAAAATTCATGGCAGAACATTCAGAGTAGTATGTCTGTGTGCATTAGTGTGCAACTGTGTATATTATCTCTTCATTTGTATGTTGAAGAATATCTATATTTTATCACCAGGCTATCTATTTGCAAACACATATATGTTCAGTCAATCTGAAATCCTTAGCATACTTGTGAGGCGCCAAGTACGGTGATAAATTATTTCCCCCTAATTTTCTGCTGGTATATGTAACAGCGTCAGTAATTATCACTAAATCGTTCATGTAGGTTTCTGGAAAGGTCATCAAGTTTGTAGGAAGGGGAAAACGGATGAAGGACCTTGAGCTTTTTCCGGATCGCATGGGGCAACGTGTTCGGGAAATGGGAGATGTCCTTTTAATTTGTTGAAAATCACAATAAGTGGTAAGTAGCTTCCTGTAGGACTGCTATTCAGTTCTTGTCCAAAGTAATATTGGGATGCTTTTAAATGATGCTACAAATAGGTCCGTCAACAGGACACCATGGGGCTACAGAAGATCATGAATGCAAAATTTGACTTCAGTGACTTCTTAAAGCAAACACAAAATGTGTACAAAATGGGTTCCATGAGCCGTGTAATTGGGATGATTCCAAGCATGAACAAGGTACATGAATCTGTGGAATTCATTCATTCCCTCAAGTTGATGAATTGGGTATTATAAATTACAAAACATGAAAATCACGCCACTGGCCCGTGTGCGTGGGCGGTGGGAGGTGACTTTTCCTTTTTTTTTTACTCTTCTTCTCCGCCTGCGGCTAGATCTTCTTGGTGTGGGGTGTGTGCTCCACGAATTCGACTGTCACCGTGTGCTTACCATGTTGCTGCTTTATCGTTGCCCGCTTTTTTGCCGTTCGTCTGTGAGGTAGCTCCGCGTTCTTGTGTTCCCTGTTGACCCATTGTGGCGGATTGATTCTTCAGGATTCCCTTCTTTCTCTCTCTTAAGGTGTGCATGATTCTAATCTACCTTTTTTTTGGCTTGCAGATCGCGGAGCGGAGCTGCCCGGAGGCTGTGGAGTGCAGATTTCCTAGGTTTTCTTTCTTCTCTTCGGTTTCGGTGACGTCATTTTTATAGATCTTGCTTCCAGTGGTGACAACTGTGGAATGATGTGCTGCAGTTGCATCTTTTTCCTTTTCGACGTGCACTCTTCTGGTCTTGCCTCATGGCGCTATTGTTCCGTTGGTTGCTGGGTGGACCGGTCGGCCAGATCGTTGGTCGGTGTGCGTTCTTGGTTGCGCCGCCGTTGATGGCTGGAGTTGTTCTTGGGGACGGGGGTGGCGAAGTTGCTGGTCGGAGGTGCCCCAACAATAGATTGTGATAGACTAAAACAAAAGAACTAACCTTCTGCCTGGCTCCACTGTAGGATCTGTTTATCTTTCTTTGTCATCTCTGTTAATTATTATGTAGTTGTATAGGTTACTTGGCAGCTGGGGAAGGGTGTGGGGGCTTCTGAAATAGCTTTTGATTCTCAACTACTTTCTCAGGGAGGTCATTCATCTGTTCCTTTTGGTTCAGTTATCAACTTCAATTTCACATTGTTGCCAAGATCGCATAAGAATGCGCTAATGTTTCCATTGGTTTGTATAGTTGGTTGAGGATGGCAACGACGGAGCTAGCGGCAAAACTCTGTGTGGTTCAGCAGCCTACGTAGCAGGACCCACAGCTAACACGGAGTTCCGCTACTGGAGGGGGTGCTTTACGGGGCATATTTCCGGAACAAGGCCAACGGTTGTATGGAGCTAAACTTCGGCAACGTCAGGTACTGAACAAGCAGTCTATATAATACTTTGTTAGTCCTGCAGGTAGAGAGCGAAACTTTAGATATTATTGGTTTGAATTATTTGTAGAAATGCATGTGGATCAGAGCAGAAGGTAAATTTTGAGTTGGTAGAATAAATGAAAGCAATGGAAAAGAGTATGGTTTCGATGGCACTGGAAATTCAACAAATGCAGGCCGAGCTAGCTAATTTTGATTGGAGACCATGGGGAACAGGTATAGTAATCTGGGTCAAGTACAACATTTGCAAATTTCACTTATCCTTTCTACATGTATTTCCAATTTTCTATTTTCTTTGGTTGTAATTTTTTTTTCTGGATTTGGAACTGTATATGTGCAAACATTTTACAGTGCTGCCCTGATAGCACTCAGGACATGCAGAATCTGGCATTGTACTACACGTCATTCTGACTAACTTACATATCTATTTCAAGTGTTGTGGAAATAGTAAGTTGCTGAACTTACTATTAATTGTAGGCGTGAAATCATAAACATAGTTCACATGACGCCTATTTTCAAAGCCATTGGAAGCATGTAAGTTTGAAAAATTCTTGCTTTTACGAACTAAACCAAACATGTACAAGTGCCATGTATTTGCCATTTATGGCGTACTGAGATTTCTGTGCGATTTTGGAAGATCCCATCAACATATGGAGCAAAACATAAATTTAGATTAAAGCTAAACGGACATCTTCCCTTTATATGCCCTGTTATCTGCTTGTGTATTGCGTGATGGATGATACGATGAAGCTGGTATGATAAGGATGACGTGTGTCGCCATTGTTGCACATGAGAGGGAGGCGAAAATCTGTTCGATTTTCTTCTGCTTACAACCAGAGATATATAGCAATAAGATAGATATAATATGTCTTCTACTTTAATCCTTTCCTGATCCGCACCTTTATTTATATCCTAATTTAGACTTGTACTCATATTTAAATAAAAAGTCCTAACATGATGGGGAAGGTTAGGAAAGTTCTAGCCATCCAGGACTCAATAAAGCTGCAGTTGTTGGTGCCCGCTGACAATTTCCTGACCATGACATGTCTCCCAGTTTGTAATGAATTTTGAGTTTGAAAGTTTGCTATGAATTTAAATCTCCTGAATTCTTCTTGGTACTTTTTAGTTTGAGCCTTCATACACATTTTTCAATAGACATTTTGTATGTGATGTACATGAACAAAATATATGTTCTTAAATAGTGTACGTCGAGGTGCTTCAGTTCAATATGCCAGTCTTTCTGGGTATGCCAATTCAAAGGAAGAAGTAAAAACCATGCCAAATTTTGCACTTCGTATGCGTCCAAAATGCGTATGTATATGGTTTCTCTTTCTCGCAGTTATCAATAGAAATCATGTTATTTTCTGTTGGTAGGAAATTATCAGTTATTCCTGCATTTCATTTGACATGCTTTAAAAAAAAATCAGACCCAAGGGATTAGCACCCTCAACATATTATTAAGAAGAAGACAAGGGGATACACTGGTTTATTAGCCCTCGGAAATGAATCAATAAGAATTAATCTGAATCTTAACCCGAAATTTGTCAAGGTGACCTTCTACCTGCCTCAACGTTTACCTTTATTTAACAACCATGTTCCTATCAAGGGATCAACAACGAGAGTCTGAATCATCTTCAAAACATAAGCATTGCATAGTTATCCTAGATGGCGTTTTTCTCCTAGCCAGACTACTTAAATATTTATATCGTTGTCAGCATTATTGGATGCATTGCTGTTAATAGATTATAATTTTATGGAGCAATAGAGTTGGTCTCATCGTTCTATGTTTAACTGCTCTTGAAGGTGGAGCATATGGGATGAAGATGGGTAGTCCTGAAGCGACCTTCTCTACTCAATACAGAGATAATACAATATCCATGTGGTATGATCTTTTCAAAGATGGTCTCAAAGAATTTCATTCTTTCCATATCAACCTATGATGATTTTCATAATTTCAAAATGTACTATTTTGTTATCAGGGAGTTTCTGACATAGGTCCTTCCTGTCCTCTTGAATCTTCGTGGGGCACATATGATAAGAATCATTTCCAGCATCGCTAAGATTCCAGCTACTACATTTCTGGGAGAAAGAATCACCTTCTAGGTGTTAATGATCATATCACATGGTTTAGACTATCTTGTCGACCTACTTGTTTGTGTTAAACTGCAGACTTCTTTAAACCCTTCTAATAATTTTGCTTTCTGTGTTGGTTGATAAAATTTGTCACAGTAGTATCCTATTATTATTTACATCTTGGCTCCATATTTGTGCAAGTTACTAGGATAGCCAGGTTTCCTGGCTATATGGATCTATGACTAGCAAATATTTTCACATGGCTTGAACTTTGGACATATATATGATAATATATTAGTCAGACTATCGGAGTGACTTAGTCGTGCCATATATGTAGAGCATACAATCTGACAATTTAATATGAAGCCATGGAGGTCTTAACTGATGAACTTTGAATGAATGTACTAATTTACAATGGCTTCCACCATGTGCATAGACAAGAAATTAATGAGCTTGATGAGAGATGATACATTATAATGCATGTGTATGTTCCATTGCGGGGCAGTAGAAATGTGGCAGCTTCTATTATGTTTTTGGTTAATTGTATTTTAAAATTAACCATAGGAGTATCAGATTCTTGCACGAATGGCTCAACTAAGTGGACACATACATCTTTTATCAGAGCAATATAATAACTCTCTTTTGGTTCATTTTTCGGCTCAAACTGTTTTGGTTGCTCAAGAATTAGTGGATTCTATGGAACCGAACTGCCTGCTTATATATTTCGAATTTTCCCTTCAATTTAGGTTGAGCCACGACACCATTCTCCTGAGGCCCCATTCTACATGGAAACACGACAGCTAGGCAGTTCCACACCAAGAGAAGAGAACGCACACTCCCATAGAGAACGCACCTCCAGTCTACAAGACCAAAACACCAGCGTGTACACCACCACAAATCCGGGCAGACCAAGCCAGTCACACCGTACACTCGCCTAACTAAGCTATATATCCAAGCTGCTACCAACAACTTATAACCAGATGAAAACACAAATATATTCACCTAGCTAACCATGAAATTAAAAACGAAAAGCAGGCGGCGCAGCGAAGCGCGCGAATCCGTCTAGTGTTTTTGATGGTTCGGCCGGAGGGGGCACGGATGCAGACTGCAGATGCAGTGGATATGTACGTAGGCGTAATGCGTATGGAATCTTGAACAGGGCTGGTAGAGGTCAAGGACTCGAGATCTCTGCACTGCGCTGCACCTGAGAGGCGCTGTAGGCCGGAGACTGGCCGGATTGTACGCATGCATGCCGTCGCAGCCTGGAGAAATTCAGAACCGGATCCAGATGGGATGGGATGTGAATGTGAGCAGTTTGCAGCAGCATGCATACTCGCAGTACGTACGGTCGCATGCATGCCATGCAGAGCTCGATCGCTACCGGCCGCTGCAACCTGCGTGCATGCATGGGGCAGGCCAGAGCGAGAGGCCCCGGACGGACGAATCGGATCCCGCGCAAGGACGACGGCACTGGCCGGCGAGGGATCGTCAGCTAGCTGCTGTGCCGTGCCATTTATGCACATTTTTGGTATGTACGTTGTACTTCTTCCACCTCGCGCATATAGAGGCCGATGATGCTATTTCATGCCTTTAGAAGAGAGGAAAAAAATCGTCGGATTGCACGCATGCACTAGAGCATATGGCTAGCTAGCATATGTAGGCGCATCAGGACATACGTGTAATGAATGTCTTCTACCCACGGTTGTGTAGAGATTGACGTGTTTTCTTCTGAAATTTTACTCCCTCCGGTCCATAAAAAGTGTCGCTCATTTTATACTAAGTTAATACAAACTTTGTACCAACTGACATGGGCGGATTTGCACCTCGGGCTGTCGGGGCTACAGACCAATTTTTTTACCGAATTTTGTACACCCAAGCACCCCAGCCAGTTTCCTTGGACGGAAAAGACAAGATCTAATCTCAACAGCCCATCAAAGCAGCTACGAGGAGGCCAGGATTGCTCCAGCACGCACGTTCGCGTCGCCCCTGCCTGCGCGTGACTGCATCTGCGAGTTCGTATTCGCCAAATAGCCAGAATCGCCGTCTCGACAAAATACATCTGTTTCAATGCCTTCGCCGCCTCTAGCCTCCCGTCCTCGACAAAATTCAGCGCCCAGCGGCTAGGCCTTATTGATCTGATCGCGTGCTGCCGCCGCTCCGGCGTACGGAGATCGGAGACACACTCTTCTGAATCCCGCGAACATGTCGCTGCCGTGCCGTTTGAGTCCACAAACCTGCACGAAACGCCTTGCTAAACCGCACCATGAACATCTTGTTTTTTTTTTTTGAAAATAAGAAGGCAAAAGGTTGGCCTTCATTCATTAATAGAGAAGGGGGTTAAAAACAAATTTACGAGCCATGGATGGAAATCCTCCGAAAACAAGTCTACTATCCCGAAATTAACAAACCCAGGTGTTTAGCACCCGCAATCACCCAAGTTCTAGCTTCCCTTTTATTTTTTTCAACAACGACGGTCGGCAAGGTGATCACATGTCTAAAAGTTCTCGCATTGCGTTCGTTCCAAATCTCCCAAATGATGAGCATGAGTAGGGAGGCCATAGACTTTCGCCGACCACGATGGTAGAGGGTAATCGTAGTCCACCATTTCTCAACCTCATTGAAGAAAATCCACGAAGGAGGGTCAAAGTTGTCTAGGCGAAGCCACACTTTTATCATGTTTCAAATTTGGATTGAGTAGCGGCATTGGAACAGAATGTGGCATGCCGTTTCTTCATGGAAACGACAAAGAGGGCAAACCCGACCATTGGGCCATCCTCTTTTCTCAAGACGGTCCGTCGTCCAAACTCGGTTTTGGATTATAAGCCACGAGAAGAGATTGCACTTAGGGGAGTGGGGGAGGGCAATTCTTCCACACCACGGCGTCCATACAAGACCTAATGGTGCCCGCAAATTGGGCATGGTAGGCCGAGGAGCACGAATAGGATCCATCGGCGGTGAGCTTCCAAATGATAGAATTCGCCACCCCGTCGGATAGAACGAGCTGCGAGGTAGACTCCCAAAGCTTAACGAATTCTTGGATGCATTTGACCGAGATGCCTACGGAAGTGTTAATTTGGCGGGTCCAAGCATCATTAGATGTTGCATCGCGAACACTCCACTTCTTCTTTTTGGAGAGGGCATAGGTCGATGGGGCGATGCAACGAGGGCATATACAATCTATCCAAGGGTCATCCCAAAAGCAATTCGTAGCGCCATCTCCGATGGTGACTCTAGTAAGCGCATGAAAAAGCTTCATGTCCTCTTCATGAACGTCTTGTTGCTTGTTCTGCATCTCATCGCCTTCAACTGACGCGCTACATCTTCTCATAGGTAAGTTGGTTCTCAATGCAAAGTCTGAATTAAATGAAGTGAACAATCGGAGATTTCATACTTTCAGTCGTTAAGAAAACATTCAATTTTAATCAGGTTTAGCTAACTGTAAATTTTAACTTTATTTAATCTGTTTATGTAGAAGATAAAGGGCGCACAAAGAGATCAAAGCCTTACTCATGTCATCTTATTTTCCAACAGCGTCACAACTTAGCCAATTTGAACCAATCTCCTGTGGCTACGGCGGTGGTTAAAGAATCTGATACAATCTATGTATCATTTATTTATCCAAACTATTTTTAATTATTTTTTCTTCTCTTAGTGGTTCTTGTGCTTCTCTCATGACCGATGAGGAAATGACAGATTAGGATCAGAGCGAATTTTCGTTTTTAGGTAGTAAACATGTGTCTCATTATGCTATTAGGTCACTCCACTATTTTTTGTATTGTTCTTACTGTCATTTGGTTAAATATTGAGCTAATGCTTCGAGAAAATTTCATTCATGCACTTTTAATGTGATTTCCCTTATATATTATACTGTTGGGAGGGGATTGACACGTTTTCCCCATAGTTATTAGGCATTAGAAATTAGCCCTAGGATTTCTCCAGTACTGGGTCAGCCACGGCTAACTGAGCGTCACTTTTTATGGATTGGAGGGAGCACTAGATATATATCTGAATTAGTGCATATCGATCATGCCAGCTAGCTTTGTCTTGTACCTGACTGCTGTACATAAATGGCAGTGCATGAACCACACTGAATGCACATACTAAACATATTATTTTTTTGAGCTGTATCACTTGATCGGTGTAGCCCAATCAGATTAGTGTTTGTGACGGGACGCTTGAAACAGCGGTGAGAAGTGATATCTGATACTGACATCGATATTTGGAGACCATCGACCGGGCGATCGGCTCAACTGTTTCCCATAGACCTCATCACTCCTTGAGTTTACGACAAGTTATGGCTATGGATTTCAAGTACCAGACGTACTGCCTATGGCTAGTTTACGACAAGTTATGGATGCCGGCCCCGGCCGGGCATTGATGAGGGGGCTCGCTATAGCTCCATCACAGGTTGGACACCTACCATCGACCGAAAGGTCGTCGGAGCTGTGGGGGACTGGTTTCCCACCGGGGCATCACATGCTCGCTAGCTACGCTCTACCTGCTTCCATATGGCTTGGCTGGCCACTTACTTCGATGTGTGATCCAAGTTTAGGGTCATTTCCGGGGTCCCATGCGGGACTTTGGAGCGCATCTTCCTTTGTCGTTCCGTGGGTGGATATGCTATGCCTCCACAGGCAACAAGCTCCGTGGCCATGCATTCAGGTGTACGGCCTGAAGGTAGCCCTCAAATAAAAAACACAGCTTGTGAGCTTGGCATAAACGAACCTTATGTTTGTGCCAAACTAGTGTAAATCTTAAGCTCCGTTTTGAAATAGTTGAGCCTTTTCAAATTTTGTTATTATTTGCATTTAGTTTATTTCCCTCGCCGCGTAACAATTTACTGATAGCTCTAGAGATTCTCCCAGTCCCACATCAACTGCACCTCTCGAAATGGGATTACCCCTGTTTAAAAATATAAGACATTTTAGTGGGGCCCGATATGTTTACATCTACAAGATCCTATATGGCTTGTGTCAAAATCTACGGTGGTGTCCGCCACCGGGCCATGCCAGGGTTTATGCTTTGGATCCTTGAACTTCGTCGCTGACTTAGCTACCAAGCTGCAACGCCACGTCTTGGCTGAAGAACGATCAACGGAAATCCCTTCGCTGCTCTCACACTCTGCTACGGGCCTGTGTGGGGTCCAGATCTCTACTTCAACCAATCAACCCTGATATGGGCATGCATGATAGGGAACAACAAGTTGTCCCCTTCTTCAACAACCTCCACCCCAACTTTGAACATGATTCAGAAAGTAAGGGGAGCTCTGCGAGCAACCATCATTCTAGAAAGGTCTTCATGGATGATGGTGATCCAGTAGATGACGCCTATGGAAATAGAGTCGCTGTCAATAACAAGATAAACCCGACGCTTTCGCGAAAGAGATCGATTTCTGGCGACTCACAGTGGCCGAGCCTTAAGATTACGACGCATTGGCTGTTGAAGGA